>JBBPDE010000083.1:13782022-13794282 GCA_037974605.1 Nannopetersius ansorgii | reverse complement strand
ACCTGGAAACATTTGATCGATTATAGGTTCTGAATGTCGATTTCGATTACTTTTCGATTAATCGCCCAGCCCTAGGTAAAAGGCATACTTGGTACAATCAACCACAGAACACACAAAAATCACTATTAGATTACTCTTTAATTGCTTAGTGAAAATCCTGTATATGCTACAGACTAGTAAGTTGCACTGTCAGTGTGTGTTCAATAAGAGTCTTCATACAAATCCAAAGCAAAAAAAGCATTTTCTCTCCAAAATCTGCAACCGTACTAAGTAGCATATAAGACTAACACTGAAACTGCACGTATTTACAGCTTGATCGAGTGGCAGTTCACAGAGTTAGAGTTCCTCTGTATATAAACTGATTTCAGGAGTACGCGAGGAAAGTGCTAGTGGAATATCGTCGAGTCGTTCCAAGACAGTGCTTTAATGAGGGGGAAACTATTGACTTGCCCACTTCCAAAGACTTTCAATACAAGTTTCATTCCATTAATGTGTGTTTATGGTCCCAGTCGTTTCTATCGTTTGTCCTTGTTCCCGAGCGCAGTTTAGTGCCGGAGATTTGTGTAACAGGAACTGACCACTCTCCCATTTTCTACTACAAAACTCTGCAAACACCTCCTCTTCTTAGCCCTTGATTCTTGATAATACTGACCTTTGGACAGATTGAGGAAAGTCTAGTCTTTTTTTTTTGGGACTGTCCTCTTGATTTACCTTTCCAGCCTGGAGTCAGCAAGGTTACTCAAATAAGGAGACGAGTGGCCACTCGTGTAGGAAATGCCTTCTGTCCATTTGCGTGTTCTCAGTTCAGTCTCTCTTTTTGCCCTTTCCTTTGCCCTTGCCCTTTCCGGAATCCCCTGCTTTCTCCTGCTTGGCGCCTTTCGTTGTCTTAGCTTTCTTTTGCTGTAGGGTAGAAGACAGACAGACAGACACAACAGAACATTAGAAGTCTCCAATTTAAACAACAGAGATGCTAAGACTGGCACCAGCAGAACACACCCATTGCGTCCCTGCTGTGTAGAGAATAGTACACCTATATAATGGTATTTATATAGCACTTAGTTCCAATTTGATTGGTTAAGAAGTCGTCAATTTGAGACAACAGCACTTTTTCCCCATTCAACAACTATCATTTTTAACTGAACACTGCAGCTAAACAGTCAGCAATTTTCTACTTAAGCTCATGCAAAACAGAAATTGGACATCTTAGATCAGAGGTCTCCAACCACCGGGCTGTGGACTGGTATTGGTCCAAGAGTCATTTCGTAGATACACACAGAAATTTTTTTTTTATTTTGTCTATGATTATCAGAGACCGAAAAATATTTATTTTGGGGGGGAAAAAAACCCCAAAAAAACATGTGTGTCAGTCACATAATACGGTACATAAAAATTATAGGCCACAAACTAGCAAAAATGAATAAAAAAAAAATAGTTTGTTAACAGTTTGTATAGTTTGTTTACGGTCTGTGAAAATATTTTTCTACATTAAACCGGTGCAAAAAAGGATTGGGGAGGTTGTGGGTTCAATTCCCAAGACTGCTAAGCATCTCTGAGGTACCCTGAGTAAGATAATGTCCCCACACACTGCTCCCCCGATGCTGTGTTCCTGGATGCCCACTGCTTCACTTGGTGAATGGGTTCAATACAGAGGAAGAATTTCGTGCTGTTCACACTGTGTGCTGTGGTGTGATTACGTATGACAGAATGGTCACTTTCACTTTCAAGATCCGTTGTTGCGCCCCCAAACTTGCTTTTTGGTTAACAGCTGTGACGAACTATACAAACTTGAATTAGTCAGGAACATATGGAAACTCGGTACACAGTATGGGCTGTGAAGTTCTTTACAGATTGACTGGACAGAAGTATGCAGGTTAAATCAGGCTAATACCGAAAAAAAGCTGAACCTGATATTGCAGTAGTATCATTACTGTCCCAATGTGATGTAAATTGTGAGGCTTATATTGGAATACACAAAAGGCCCAACAGGTATTTTAATGAATCTCCACTTAATCATTCCTGATGTTTAAAGAGAAACCCTGAGAAGTATTTTTTGTATAATAATTTGTCTCCACCTCAGAGAGTTGATGTGAATAACACTGATTATTCTAACAACGCTTATCAAAGGGTGGCATTCATTAAGTAAAAAAGCGAAAAGTCAGTTCTAGTTAATGTGAAGGAGAAAATGTCCCGGCCAAAAGCGAATACGACGTGCACACAAGCATCAGAACTGGGAGAAAGTGGCCTGGTCTAACGTGTCATGTTTTGTTTTTCGTCCTGTGTGATCTATCTGGGGAACAGAAGGCACTGTGAGGAAAAAGGCAAGCTAGAAAGAAAGTAAGAAGACAAATCTTCAGTATTTGTAGTGTTTACCTTGATCATGGCATCAGCTGTTAGACCCTCCTCCTCCTCCTCTTCCTGCCCTTGTTCATTCTCAGGGTCTAAGCCCAGGTCAGCATCTGCAGCCCCTCTTCGCCCTTTCTTTACTATCTGCAGCGAGTACGGCGTCAAGTGGGACTCCTTGTTATACGCACGTGTGAATGATGCTTTCACCTGCAGAGAAAGTGAGGGTTTCAGTTGTGTGAGGTTAGATTTTATGAAGACCTGAGAAGACCCAGACAACATGATTTGTGCAATGAAATGTGAATTTGACAGATTCACACTGGACATTAAAAGTCAGTTAAAAAAGGTATATGTCTAGTTCTGATTTTGAATGGAAATGGTGACTTAGTTAAACCTGAGCATTGAATGTTCCTGCATTGAAAGGGTGACTCAGATGTATTAATTTGTCTTTGATTGTATATTTTACTAACAGAACATATGAATGCCATTTAAAATAAATAAATAAATAAATATAAAAAAATATATATAAAAAAGGGCACGTTCCCAGACATGGATGTAGCCTATACTTATGTTAAATTAAAGGGCCAATGGAGAGTCACCATTGTCTACAAATATTCAGAACCTGGGTCTAGGAAACTAATAAATGAAGTCTAATGAATGATTGTTACAGTCAATTAGGAACTTTATTTTTTTTCATTGTTCATTATCTTCATTGTCATTTTATGAAGGTCAAATAATGATTCTTAAACGAATTTTAAATGTAAAATCATGTACAGAAATTGAAGCATGCAAGCAATTCAAGAGCAGATCAGACCAAATGGCTTAACACTACATTACATTAATTCGACAGGCACTTATCAAAAGCAACTTACAATACACAGAAACACAAGCTCAGGACAGTGTGAGGTTTTTGACAATAGAGAGTGAGTCTACTGCTGTGTGTAGGGATGGCAGAGCATCTGTGAACACATACACTGACCTTAGAGTCGAGTTTGGAGTAAGGGTCAGGCTGCCCACCCCAGGTACTGATCTCCATGATGCTGTCAAAGTCCTCTTTGATCAGGGCATAGTCGTCCATAAGCTTCACACTCTGATTGGCCCCTTCTGAACCACGTGACTGCAGAGGCTCCAGCAGTGCAGAGCGCAGGTAAGGCAGGTAGTCCAGATTAACTGCCTCCTTACTACTCAGTGTCCTACAAAACAGAAAATATATGTGTTTTATAATATTAGTGCCTCTATGCTCCTGATATACTACAGTCAGAACAATAATGCTAGAGTCTCACAAACTACAAAGGAGGGAAACTAGCGGTATCTAGTGGTGACCAGATTACAGAACAAAAAATTAATATAGTAATTATATAATTAAGTAACTGTATAGTAGGGAGGGACACTATCATTTGTGCACCATTATGGCACTGGCTTTTGAAATATCACAGATAGCTGCAATGTGCAAATGAGCTCTTCAATCAATCACTCTTTACAACGTGCTAGGAGCATCTTAAATACAATTACAGCTGTGTTTCAGTGGGTGTTTTGATAAATAAAGATATTCATGTAATTATATACACAACATACCGTTGAATGTAGCAGTGTACATATAATTAATCTTGCACTTTATCACTTTAACAACTGTTGTAACAGAAGCTTGTCATTCATCTTTTCAACAGGACGCTGTTATAAAGTCAGTACGACAAAGGATGCAGACAAATTTATATATAAGCTATATATCCCTTCATTCATAGGAGAAGGGAAATCAACAGGTGCTCTTGGAACGTAACCTCCGTGAAAAGCGGGGGATTACTGTATTTGAAAATATTCCATAGTAGCAGCCCCTACAGGTCATCTAACAAAAGGAAGTGATATTTTTGCTCAATAAAAGGCAATCTTTTACCATGTCATATTTTTGAGTCATTTTTAATACACATCACAATTGCAAAATATACCTATATAATATACCCTGAGTCCATACCTTGAAAGAAATATATAGTGTATATGTGTAGAGGTGGACTAACTTCAGACTCATGTGCGATGCCAGCTCCTGTACTATGCGGCTGTGTTTGCCTGTAGAGGAGAACTTCCCCAGCCAGCTGGGAAAAGTGGGGAACTGACTCATGTAACCCCGCATTAATTCGCCCGGCAGCACGCTGGCATAGACTGCCTAGATGAAACGCACACACATGCACACAGCTCTTTTAATTCACCAAAGTGTGCATATTATGCATGGATATATTTAAATGATGAATAACGGTCTATACATATGTAACTGTGCGTTACCTGTGTAGGCAGTAAAGACCACGTCTGTTTAGAGCGGATCATTTTGTCCACCAAGTCTCCGTCACAGATGCTGTCGGCTGTCTTACTCAGTAACACCAAATGATTCTTCAGATTTCCCCTGATGTAAAATACCACAAGAGAATACATTCAGGAAAACACAAAAGAAAATTAGATGCATGCGTGAGAAAAAACAGCACTACAATGACACAATTTTAATTTTAAAAGCCAACAGAAAACTGTGTATCGTTACTGATATTAAGGTTAATACATGCCCACACAGCTGACCTAAGTTTGTAACCCTCTTGGCATAACAATTTGATATTTCATATCCAACACCTTCTTTGCAGTTTAAGATGTAAATAATGTGAGGAAAGTGAAAGCACTTCATTTGAATGCAGCTGCTAAATGAATAGCAAGGCAATTTAAATTGCTGCACTAAATGTGATCATCTTTTCTTTAAGAATTTAGAATAGCAGTTTGGCCAATGATTGAGGCGATCAGTCACATGAACAATGAAAGTGAGCAGTCAGTTCTTAAAGATGATATGCTGGAAGTAGGGCTGTCACAATGGGGATGGCAAGCAACCGCCACAACCTATGCTCAGGCTTTTCTTTTTTTAATGAAGCAAGGTGCTTTTTGTTTTCATCCCATACTTGTATGCTTTGAAAGTTCATTTTTAGAGTCGTGTATTAATGATCAAACTGCTTTGAGTTCACATTCAATAAAATGCTTGTCACCGAGGCATAAATAGAGGTCTGGCTTGCTCACGCTTCTGTTGCTGAAATAGCTAAGGGGTGCCAGTGGCAGTCTTGGGATTCAAACCCATTACGTTCCTATCGCAGGGGCAACTCTTTAATCCACCAGCTACCCAAAGCTGCTAAAAGCGTTTGGTAGATACTAACCACTGCATACCTCAAACATTCCACATGATCTGCTGTTTTGAAGATGCTCTAACCCAGTCACCCAGTCTTCATAATTTACCCCTTATTAAAGCTGTTCAGACCCACCACTTTTTTCTGTTTCCAACACGTCAACTTTAAGAACTGACTTCGCTTTCTGTTCCACCTGAAACATCCCACCCCTTGACAGGTGCCTTTGTAACAAGATAATCAAATGTTCTTCACTTCACTTGTCAGCGGTTAATAAAAAGCTGGTTTTTGTTAATTTTTTAATCACTGTGTTTTTGCATTTTTCCTGTCATTTTCAAGTCTTTTAAGGCTTAGTCCATCATTCTGAACAAATCTAAAAGCTCCAGAGGACTATATAATGGGATAAATACACATAGGGCATACACAGGACCCCAATTTCGGGCAAGCCAGAACGCGTGTGAGACCTACCCTGCTGCAGCTGGTCGTACATGTATGTAGTTCTCTTGGACAAACAGAGGTGCTAACGAGTAGTCATGGAAGAAAAGGTCTGACTTGTCAATGAAAGTCATGTGAGCAGTCTCCTCCCCTGAAGTAAAGACTTTCCTGCACACATCAAACGGACCCTGTAAACACACACACACACACACACACACACAAACACAAGAAGATTAACCAAGAATGGTCACTTTGTCTGTTTAGTTTTAAAGCACGGACATTTATGAAGGATTTCAGTGAAATACATATTTCAATGCGTAAATAAATGCACAAGTACCATTTTCATGTCCTTTTTGGCTTTACTAGCGTCTGCTTTTGTCTGGTCATAGGTCATGACTTTGTCGGTGGCTGACCACATACACAGATTATGCAGAACCTGGGGGGGGGAACCACATAAGCACACATCACACAAAGAGCCATCATTAAAAAGGGACTATATGCTACATTTTTCTTGTATTTTATAGTTTCCAGAATATTATTTTATGTGTCAAGAATTTTTACTATATAGACAGGATGGAAAAGGTTTCCTTCTCTTTAAACCTAAAGATGGACATTTTTCTTACACTGCATGAAACCCCTATGAGCCTATGCCTATGCCCATGCCCAATTTTGATCAATTATGGAATTTTTATTTACCCCCCTCTAAAGAATTGTGCATAGACACATATGTGTGTACATACACATTTATTTATGATGTGATCTGAAAACATGGAAGCAACTGAATGTTTCCCCTTCTCTGGATGTAAAGTTTTGTTTTACTTGCAATTTAATAATCGATCATTAAATAAAAGTAAAAATAGGCCGCGTAGATAAAATTCTTTCCCCCACTGATTTCAGCCCCTAATAAACAAACAGGCTGTTTTGTTACTGTGATCTGTATAAATGACCTCTGCTGACCTCAGGCAAGATTCAAGTTCTATTCAAACAAAGCCATTCAAGAGATTTTAAGTGTCGCACTCCTCTTGCCTGAATAGGCAGATGTATGGTTTGTTTTGCAATTCAGTTTCCATTTATGGACCACATGGACTGGGTAGTGAACAGTATATTTAGAAACGTTCATCATATTTACATACTACATCAATTTTTATCGACAAAAAGAAATACTGTATGTGTTTTGCCGTATAGAGGCCCTTTAAAGATTCAATTACAAACAGTTATTCGTCTCTGTGGCTTTTGAAGACGCTGTATACATGAAGCTCTCTGCATATCTGCATCTTTCATGGCAGAGTTAAGCCAGAAGACATCTTGAATTTATTCATTTTGAATAGACATCAACGGATTAAGCTTTATTTTCTTGTTTTACTGAGATCCACAAAATAAACATGGTTGATAAACGGTTGAAGTACCTGTCGAATATCCTGATTTGATGCCAAGATGACTTCATTGAGTGCTGGAGGTGGAATCTTTAAACCCTCTTTAAAAGCAATGGACATCATGGCACCCTGAATGGTAAGAAAGAGGGGATTAAGTAATTAAGTGCATGTGTCCAATAACTACTGACCCATTTGTAATTCTTGTACTATTTTTAAAAAGAACAGAAAACACATTAATTTGAAAGACCCTTAAAGCAGTGGTCCCTAACCCCCGGGCCCGCAGACCGGTACCACATGACCCAAGGGCCTGTACCGGTCCGGTTTTTAAAAAACTTGTATGAAAATGCTGTTAATAAAGCTGTGAGTACACATTGGATTTACGTTTATTATTGTATTTTAAAGACCCCATTATTATATTTTTAAAATATCCCCATTTTTATGCGCATCATTTATTTGTATAAATACGTATACGTATATTCATCTGCCACTCCTTAAAGGCCGGGCCGTGAACACAGTTTCTGATATTAAACCGGTCCGTGACCAAATAAGGGTTGGGGACCACTGCCTTAAAGCACAAGTGTGTTCCAAAATGTTTTTAACTTGATGCCTGTAGTAATCAAACCTAAGACACAAATGCAGCAGACAGGTGCGATGTTGAAAAATGCTGATTTTCCTTTATACAGACTAAACCATGACCCACTGAGAAGTGCAGACATGAGAAGCTCTATACCTTTATCTGTTCCACACGGGGGCGCTGGAAGCGAAGGTCAAAGCAGTAGTTAGCGAGCGAGCGGATCTTCTGGTGGTTGCGGTCGTTACACATGCAGATGATGGGAATCTTGGACTGTTTTATCAGACCAATCATTTCCTGCAGGAGATCAAATAGCACAACAAAATTTCTCAAAGGTAAAAAGATGATCTCTATACACTTCGTAAATGCTTACTTTAACTGAAGTTTCAATAATTATATATCGCTTTGTCTTTATCCTACGCTTACTGCAAAAAACTAAATCTAAGCCTAACACAAAAACTGCTCATAATCCTCATGATGTTATCAGTAATTTGATCAATTGTGGACAGTAGGTCATTGTTGTATGATCAATTGTTGTATTATAACCACCCTTTCTGTGCCATCAGTTCTGTAATCTGGCACATGCGTATGCAATGTGTGAGAGAAGTAGACGGAAAATACCTGTATTCCTCCTCTGTCTTCATTTCCCGCCATACCGTCCACCTCATCCATTATAAGAACATGTTTATCACTAACCGTCTGAGACGCACCTGGCGATGACACACAAGCAAGACTCAGACATTAGAGAGTAAATTATTTTTCCTTAAATGAGTACAAAATAAATTCTACCTGCATTTATCATTTATCTGAGCCTCCCCACCATTTCTGAGCAATGGTTAATGAGGTTCCCTAATTGAAGTACCTGTGTAGAAGTTCTTAATGCTTGTGTTATTGAGAGACTCCGCGATCACTTGTTTCAAGTTGTTTTTGCTGCGAGTGCAGCTGGCGTTCATCTCCACGTAACTGACACCCAGCTCCTGCAGGAAGACACACATTCGTTTACTTATCTGTTCCTTAGTGCTCCTACTTCACTAAATAAATAAATAAATAATAAAATAAAACAACCTCGAATGGTACAAACCACAGTTTCAAGCCATTCTGTACAAGACTAACCTCACACACAAGGGCAGCAGTGGTGGTCTTCCCTATGCCAGGAGGTCCAGACAACAAAGCAGCCTTGAAGGCAGAACCATCATCCTTACCCCCAAACTTACCAAACTTAGATGCTATAAAGAAAACAAAAACAAAATGCAATAAACACACAGAGAGAAACTACACAGAAGTGCACAAAATTTAACTGCAGTCACTTGTGCTAACAATCGCTGACCTGCTGGTTTAACGTTGCCACTGTGATGCTTGTGCCAGTTCTGTAACCATCTCAGCAGCTTATTGGCACAGCTTTGCTCTCCCTGCTGCCCAATCAGATTCTTCAGACTCCGGGGACGGTACTTATCCACCCACAGCA
This sequence comes from Nannopetersius ansorgii, assembly GCA_037974605.1. Taxonomy (NCBI): domain Eukaryota; kingdom Metazoa; phylum Chordata; class Actinopteri; order Characiformes; family Alestidae; genus Nannopetersius; species Nannopetersius ansorgii. Next base: position 13,784,955 of record JBBPDE010000083.1, on the reverse strand, counting down.
AACTTTTCCCTTCGTCCTCCGCGGTAGGAGATGCGGTCTTACCAGAATCCAAACTCTTCTTCACCTCAGACGTGGAGACTTGGCGTGAGGCTCCAGAAGTTCCAGGTGTAGAAGCTGAAGCAGAGCGAGCCTTAACCGGAGAGGGGCTACCTTTGGCTGGGCTGCGCTTGTTTAGGCTTGATTTTCTGGGCGTGAGCTTCTTTGACGGAGTCTTTGATTTAGTGGGTTTATTCTGAAATATACAGAACAAACTTTAAGTGGCATCTGTATGTCTATATGAAGCATTGGGTGTTTTTATAAAGACAACTTAATCCAGCAAAGCCAAATCTGCAATTACTAAAATGCACCACTAATGCTGTCCAGAGTAAAAATGAATATAGAAGGTTGGTTCACAAACAAAGCCCAGATAAAATACAACAGGACTTTGTTATTTAAATATAGATTTCTTTTACAAAAAATCCTGCAGGAAGTTTGTGCACATTTTCAATGCATTACTTATCTTTAACCATTTTAATTATATCTACTAAATTGTTTCACTGTTGATTTCCACATGCAGCAAGCTTTTCAATGCTTCTCATTTTAATGAACTTGTGAATCTTCCACAGAAGGCTATGTAGAAATTAAATAGCAGGTACTTACATGCAAGAGAGATAGATAGAGAGAGAGAGATAGAGAGAGATATAGATATCTAACCTCAGCCTCTGCCGCAACCTCATATTTGGACTTCTTGCCAGGTTTGGTCCTGATCAGCTCTAGCAGCTCATCCTCATTTATGACTTTAGTGCCAAAACTGTGAGCCTGAGAGAGACACAAAACAAACAGCAGAATTTTAATTTTACAGAAAAACATCAAATCAGTCTGAAAGTTGTGATTAAAAAGAAAAACAAGGGCAAGCTAGATCATTTGATGTATATATTAAAGCTGATTTTACACCAGAGGTGATACAGTGAGCAGCTGCTCCACGACACTTGCTTTTCACACCAGATGTGCTTCATAGGTTTTCATTACAGGCCAAGATCGTCAATTTAGCAAGAATATACAGAATTTGTACTGCTTTGAGTTAGAAACCACTAGCATGCCACATGTGACAAGCATCAAAAATACATCCCCATGCATGTTTGCAGATAGATACCACCATGTTTCCCCACACAGGCCCATACAGCCTTCAATAGTCATCCCCCAGCACCTGATCAGAAAACCTGGTCCACAAAGCATCAACACAACACTGTGCAACTGAATATTGGACTTCCTTACAGACACCAGACAGTATGTGTTGAGACCATCAGGATAAAATGTGGGGTCCCCAGGGCTGGGTTCTGAGCCCTCTGTTGCAACCGTTGTGTCAAGTACAACTCAAACCACATCATCAAGTTCGCAGATGACAATAGAGTTGGGCGTCGTTAGCAACGGCGCCCCAGCCTACAATGAGGAAGTGAGTCGACTCGTTATCTGCTGTGACTACAACCAGTTACTGAATGTCAACAAGACGGAATCCACTCTGACTTCAGGAGGAAGCACATACTCCACTTATGATCCAAGGCAACATTGTCAGTTTCTGGGGGTGCACATCACAGACAACCTGACATTGACAACAAACACCTCCCTAGCCAAGAGGGCACAGCAACTCCTTCACTTTCTGCGACAGATGATCACATCTTTGGAGAGCATCCTGACCAGCAACCTCTCAGTCTGGCATAGCAGTTGCACCAACTTTGAGCCACCAATATAATCAGACACCCCTCTCAGTGCCTAAAAACGGTTCAAACTTCTGCCCTCTGGCAAAGGCTACAGCAGTATGCAGTGCAAGACTACCAGACACAGCAGAAGCTTCTTCCCACAGTCCATCAGCCTAACAATACACAACATGCTGGCCTAACAGGTCGTTTGAATTCCTGAACACACACAGACTGTCTGAACTCACAGACTGAACTCATGCCTGCTTAAATGCTGCTATTGTTGTGCACTATTTCAGCTTTGCCTCATAACTTTGAGTACTTTATCAAGAACAGAACCACTGTGGAATATTTCTTTTCTTAGTTCGTCTATAGGTCATATGGGTACACTTTTTTTGTACAACCTGAATGACAAAGCTCACTTTGACTTTTGTGGCTTGGTTTTTAAAACAGCTTGTCCCTAAATATCATGCAAAAATGAAAATCTGTGTTTGGATGTTTTGCCAATAAAATGACCAATTCATTTCAACATAAGTGGTTCTTAACCAGCTTATGTGCTGAAACCCACCAGACTCTCGTAGGATAAACAGTCTGGCTTGTAAAACTAGAGCTAATAAAGTAAAGTGGTCCCTTGTAGTCATGCATGAACAGCACAGCACACAGCGTGAACAATGTGAATATCATTCTCTACATTTAACCCATTCGTCAAGTGAAGCAGGGGGCTGCCACCAATGGCACCTGGGGAGCAGTGCGTGGGGACGGTACCTTGCTCAAGAACTGCTAGTGGTGTCACTAGCAGTCCAGAGATTCGAAACCATGACCTTCTGATCTCAGGGCGAACTCCCTAACCACTAGGCCACCAGCTGCCAAAGTGCATACGTAACACCAAACGTGGGGCTTGAACCCATGACCCTGAGCTGGGCACATGAAGTTACTAATAAAGTAACAGAGATAGCAGACAGTAAAAATGTACAATCTAACCTTCTCTGTTTTAGAGACTCCACTGTCTCGGCCCAACACAAGGTATGTAGTTTTTCGGCTGACGTTTCCTGTGACCTTCCCACCATACCGCTCTATTAGCGACTTAGCATCGTCTCGCTCCATTGACTCCAAAACTCCCGTCAGCACAAAGACGCAGCCCTCCAGACAGTTATCTGCTCCCTGACAAAAACACACACAATACAAAAGTCACACACACACACACACACACACACACACACACACACACACACACACACACACACACACACACACACACAC
>JBBPDE010000083.1:13744396-13760243 GCA_037974605.1 Nannopetersius ansorgii | reverse complement strand
ACACACACACACACACACACACACACACACACACACACACACACACACACACACACACACACACACACAAAAGCAGGCTCAAGCACTGACTGAGAGTATAGATACTATACCCAGGCTGGGCCTCATCACATGACACCCTGTGAACTGTGACCACTTACAGAAGAGTGAAATGTTTCTGGATCTGCCTATTCACGACATGGACAAAAGTACTGGGACACACCTGTTTTTCAGGGTTGGTCTAGACCCCCTTATTTCCACTGAGGGACAATCTTCAGCAAACCGATGTTTTGTGGACAGAGTGTGGGGAAGTAGCTTTTCTATTCCAGCATGACTTAATCAGAATCAGAAAACTTTATTTATCCGCTTATATGTCCCAGTGCACAAAGCAAGCTCCATAAAGACATGGCTGGTTTAAAAGAACTTGACTGTCTTACACCCTGATCTCAACCCCATCCAACACCTTTGGGATGAACTGGAATGGAGATTGCAGGCCCAACATCAGTGTCTGATCTCATAAAAACTCTACAGAATGAAACGAAACACTGCAAAATCATGTGGAAAGACGTTATACCTGCAAAGGGGGGGTCAACTTCATATTAAAGTTTATGTATTTGAATAAAAAGTCACGGTAGGAGTAATGCTCGGGTGTCCCAATATTTTTGTCCATATAGTGTATATGTATTATAATCACACCACCCTGTTCAGTTTAGAGCACAAACGGGTGTATTCTCGGTCTGTGTTTCAGGTCGTGTCCTTTTTACCAGATTGTCATTGTTGGGTGTGTGGGTGTGGGTGTGTGTGGGCCTCACCATTTGTTGAGTAGGGGGTACAGCTGTGGTTAAAAAAAGGGGAAAGGACTTTAGAGAGAACTAGAGTGTGAGAGAAAAGGGGGGAATCCGAAAGAGAGAGAGAGAGCTGAGCTACTACAGCTAACTATAGCTTCGTAAAAAATAACAAAACAGAAGACACGGGCATGGCGAACATCGCGGTCCAGAGGATCAAACGGGAGTTTAAAGAAGTGCTGAAAAGTGAAGAGGTTTGCAAGGACTCGTCTCCATGTTTTACAAGCTTTTAAAATCCAAAAATAACAATTTTGGACAGCTAGCTGCTAACGGCTAACTTAGCTATAAAGCTAGGTAGCTTTCCTAGTGACAGGCCTTAAACAACACCAAAAGGAGTATTTTTTCAAATACTTTGTATTTAACAAGGTCAGGGTTGATGGCAGTATTCGCAAATAAAACAGTCAAACCTTATGTCAACGAGAAACGTAAAGAATTTGGGCAGTTAGCATTTAGCTAGGTAGCCTCAGTATCAGCTGTTGGTCAATTAGCTGTCAAAACAGAAGCACCCGAGCTGACAAAGAGCTGTTGTTAATATTACAGTTATGTTTTAAGTCAGAGAGTGTCATTAACGTGTTAAAGAACGGATACATTTAATTTAAGTCAAAACTGTTTTAACTGTTAAAGCAACATTTAAGAATGTCTAAGCCTTAGCCTGCTAAAGCTACTTTCCAAATCATCAGGGTGCACAGACATTTGTACACATACAGGCCAGGGTCTTTGTCCTAGATAAATCTTGTTCCCTGCGTACATAAACAAACAAAATGTACAGTTTAACACTTATACTGTCAATATAAAATACGTCTTGTTTATAAGTATGTCAGCAGATACCAGTTTTTGACCCCCACTGGGTAAGTGTTTCTGTTTCTGTTTTGTCCAGACAAGTAAAAATCAGATAAAGGTGGATCTTGTGGATGAAAATTTCACAGAATTGAAAGGGGAGATTGCAGGACCTCCAGACACACCATATGAAGGTAGAGAACATTTCTTATTTACACAAACACCTGAACTATGAGAATTTGAAACCTGATCTGGGATCAGCTTTTGCCTTTTTTTTTCTTATAGGGCTGAATAGTACTACATGGAGTGATGGGTTCTGATCTTAGAGCAGTGTTCTTATTCAGAGATAAATATAATTTGTTGATCTCTACTATGCCAAACAAACGTTTTTTGGGGGCTGCTGGTGGCCTGTTGGTTAGGGAGTTGCCCCTGCAATCAGAAGGCAGTGGGTTTGAATCCCAGGACGGCTAGTGGTGCCACTGAGGTACCCTTGAGCAAGGTCTCGACCCACATACTGCTCCCTGGGTGCTGCTTCGCTGGCTGTCCACAGCTTTACTGGGTGAATGGGTTAAAAGCAGAGAATGAATTCCACATTATTCACACTGATTGCTGTGGTGTGTTCACATGTGACTATAAGGGGCCACTTTACTTTTATTTCCTTTGCAGGGGGCAGGTATCAACTAGAAATCAAGATCCCAGAGACGTATCCATTCAATCCACCAAAGGTAAAGGCTTATTACTGTCCTCGCCATACAATAGACACTTGCTGTGTAGTATTATAAGAAATGTCAAAGTCGTTAAATTGTTAATGACTCATTTATTTGTTTTAAGCACATTGTTAGTGAAAGCTTTCAGGCAGATCATAATAGTGCAAACTTAAACCCAGACGCATGGGCACTCTAAATTACTAGGGCCCTCGTTCAAATGTAAGGGATAGCTCTTTAGAAAAATCTCCAGCTACTGCTATGGTGAGTTTGTTTATCATGTGCATCTTGTTTGAAGTATCATTTACAAGCAAAACACATTGCTGATGTTGCTATCAGTAATTCTGCAGACTATGCAGTACAGTGCCTGGGAGACAAACTATTGACAAACAAACATGCCAACAAAAGCAACAGTAAATGTGTCTGTATGTGTACATATATGTATGCTGGGCAATGATTATATTTTTTAATCACGATTAATCGCATCGTTGCATGCTAAATTAAATAATTAGCTCAAAACCATTGCATTACACATTTTTTATTTTTAAAGTACTATATGAACAAAAGTGCAAGAACATTTGGTTTGCAGGCACTTCAAACAAAAAAGGTGCTTTTTAAGAGCTGTGTTCCTGTTAACACACTTACAAAGCTGCAGTAACCGTGGTTGCATTAAACATGAAATCAAATCCAATATAAAACCAAAGCTATTTGCCACTGAAAAACATGGTACCCTCAAAGTCTAGTGCATGGGCGACAGAACCATTATAGCAGCTGCTAAGAGGGACCAACTCCATATGAAAGTCTATGTATCTGAATACAGTGTCGTTAAACACCCTGTTGGTGTAACGGTCAGGCGTCCCATTACTTTTTTTTACCATATAATATGGACAAAAGTAATGGGGTATCTAATCCCTGCGAAAACCAGTTGAGCCTTAGAGCTGCGTACTGCACGCACACAAGCACAAAAAAGCAATGAACTTTCAAAATAAAAGGATTTTGAAAATACCTGCGTTAAGGCATGATGAAAGAATTGTTGGTGTTAAGTAAATAACGCGTTAACGTGATAACGTGTTAATAATGCGTTAATGTGCACAGCTAATGTTAAAAACCTGGTAGAAACTCTTAACTTTTAAGTGTCCTCTTTGTGGAAATAACACGATTTTGATGTTGAGGTCAAAGAGAACCATGCATTCACATAAGAAAAATAATCTCTAAAAGTAGTACATTCTGATTAAGCTTATTTTGTTTATTCATAACAGATTGTGCTGCATTTTAAGGGTCAATCATTAGCATATAAGACAAATACAATTAATCATTATGCAGTTCCAGTAATAAATTATTTCCCTGTTTCAGGTGCGGTTCATTACGAAGATCTGGCATCCTAACATAAGTTCAGTAACTGGGGCAATATGCTTGGACATTCTGAAAGACCAGTGGTGAGTCTTATTGTGCACATTTTATAGTGTCATCCAAACCGTACGCATTTTGCATAGGAGCTCTGTATTTTGAAATTAGAATATGCTGTTGCAAGTTAACACTAAAATACACTTTGCATATTCTGGCAGTTGCTTCACTTAGTTTTCCTGCCCAGTTTTCTGCCAGGATAAATGGGCATTTATGTTTGGGTTCCCTATTCATAACATTGAAACTACCTGCCTAGTATTGTGTAGGTCCCCTCATGCTGCCAAAACAGTTCTGACCCAAAAGGAGCATGGACTCCACTAGACCTCTAAAGGTGTGCTGTGGTATCTGGCACCAAGATGTTTGCAGCAGATCCTTCAAATTCTCTCTGAATCAGACTAGTTTGTCCCACAGATGTTCGATCTACCTGAGATCTGGGGAATTTGGAGGCCAAGCCAACGCTTTGAACTCTGTCACGTACCTCAGACCATTCCTGAAAAACTGATGCAGTGTGGTAGGGTGCAATATCGTGCTAAAAGAGGCCACTGCCATTAGGAAATTGTTGCCATGAAGTTGTGTACTTGCTCTGCAACAATGTTAAAGAGGTTCATACATGTCAAAGGAATAACAGGAAGAAGTTTCCTTTTTGGTGGCTCACCTTCTTCCCAAAGTGCATCCTGGTGCCATATTTTCCCAAAGTAAGTGACGCAAATACGTCCAGCCATCCACCTGATGCAAAAGAAAATGTAGTTTGTTATCCCATGGTCCAGCTCTGATGCTCATGTGACCATTACTACAACTTTCAGCAGTGGACTAGGGTCAGTATGGGCACTCTGACTGGTCTGTGGCTATGCAGCCCCATGTGCAGCAGGGTGTGATGCATTGTGTAACACCTTTCCATCATGGCCAAACTTTTTAGCAGTTTGTGCTACAGTAGTCCTTCTGTGGGATCAAAGCTGAAAGGAGAGCCCCTGTTCCCCTCGTGCATCAGTGAGCTTCGAGCCTTCCACTAGTTCAGAAGGTGTCCTTCTTTGGAACACTTTTGGTAGAAACCAATTACTGCATGCCAGCGACAAACCTGCCATTTTGGGGATGTTCAGTCGCTGAATTAAGCAGTCAGTCCCCGGCTTCAATATCAGACCAATGGTACATGTGCATGTTAGTGTAGCAAGAACTGTTATGAATGCATGTAAAGCAAATTTAGCATTATAGTTTTATAGCAGTGTTGTTTATTACTTAAGAGTTGTCGCTTGTTTAGCCAAAAATGGTCAGGACCTGTAGTTGGGACAGTTAGGAAGCATTTGATAATTGCATTAATCAAGTAAGGATACTTCTGACAGTATTTGCCTTGAGAATTAGGACGGAAAGCATGCACTCGATTTGACGTGGAGAGGCATTTCATAGGACCTTTTTTTTCCTTTTTATAAAAGACACCCTCTTTATACTAGCATTCCTTTGGTACTACTCATTTCCCTTCAGCGCTGGCAGGTCTGGTTACCATTTGACCAGTAAACAGGAGCAAGTGGTCCACAATTTTTCAGGTAATAGTAGAGCCGGGTGGACAATAAATATAATGTCCCATCTCCACCACTAAAATCTGAATCTGTGTTTCTTTGCAATAGACTATATTACATAAGACCACTCTAAATGACCTCTCTTTTTCAAAAGAGGGTGGGATCCCTTTTTACTGGCCTCTCTTCATTTTTTAAAAACATTCAGTCTCCTTGTATGCCTTTACGTTTACATCTGGTCATTTAACTTATTGGTTATTTAATAATATTTTTTACATTTCAGAAACGCACAACAAAACATTATATTTTGATGTTCCTCTGTTCTGTTAAAAGAAACAAGTAAAAGAAACAAGTTTCTTTTTAAAATGCATTATCATATTATGTTAATTAAAATTAATAAATAACTACAAATAACTAATGTTAGGGAAATATGTTAAAGTTCTGATAAATAAAATGTATAAAAAACAAACTTCAGATGTGAAACTTTAAAGTCCTTTGAACAAAAACACAATAACAACAACCAAATAAAAGTTGCAGGATGTGTGGCGCGTTATACACGAGTGTTGCCAACAGGGACGGTGTAGAGTGCCCTCTGGTGGACAAACTATATGACACCAACACTCATGACATGGTTGAAGGGTGTTTTGTGCGTTTTTATTTTATTTTTTAAATATTCATTTATCGGCCATTATAAATGCCGATACCGATAGTTTGGTAAATGCCTAATATCGGCCTGCCGATAAATCGGTCGGGCTCTAATATGAATAAAATGCTACAGGCAGCCATTTCAGACAACGCTAGGAGCAAAAAGTAATTCAAAAAGGGGTCTTAAGAAGGAATGGTCTTGAATCAAATTGCATTACATAATGTTGTTGCCACAGAACCTAATACTATATCAACACTTCTACTCCTGAGGTGGAGAAAAGACCCTGATGTGTAATGAGGCAGTCTGCAGTGTTCATGTTAAATGTCTGCTCAACAATGTCTACAAGTATGAATGTGGTTTCAGAGGAACTTTGGGGATGAATTTTTAGAGCATGCTTAGGTGACTTATACTGTAATGTTACTCTTGTATCTCCAGATGTTAAATTGGGTTACGTCCCAAACTGCATAATACCACACTAGTGCACAACCATTAGAAATGTTAAGTGTGTGGTTTGGAAGACATGCCATTGCTGTTTGACCGCCATGTCAGTTTTACTATTGTTATAGTAAAACTGATGTTAGGAATCAACTATGGCCTATCTGTCAATAATCTTGTTCATGAAGGCCTCCTCTTGTTATTTAGCCCCATAAAGACTTTCTTTTCTCTCCCTGGGTCGACCCGAGGTGGACGGGTTCCACTTTTGAGTCTTGGTTCCTGTTGAGGTTTCTTCTTCCAGCTGAGGGAGGAAGAAACCTGGACTCTGTAAAGCTGTTTGGATTCTGTAAAGCTGCTTTGTGGCAACTTGGTTGTAAAAAGTGCTATATAAATAAAATTGAATTGAATATGGATACATACCTGTTTTCTGTCTGTAGGGCTGCAGCGATGACTCTGCGTACAGTCCTGCTCTCACTACAGGCTTTACTAGCCGCAGCAGAGCCAGACGACCCACAGGACGCTGTAGTAGCCAATCAGGTAAGTGAATGTGCGCTAGACAGGTATTCTTTTTGCAGCAGACATGACAAGATGGGACACACTTTACTTCAGCATTCTCCAAGTGAGAATTTGCTCTAAATTCAGACCTAAATTACTCACGGACTGCTGCAGCGTTTAAGAGCTGATGTGTAACTAGATTTAATTTCTGTGCTCCTGAGGTGGACTTTCTTGTTTACAAACAACAACAATGATTTGCCACTAACCTTTTCCCAGTTATGTGACCAGACCAGACCCACACCTGGCTGAGCTGAGCTGTACCATTTTGTCATTGTCAGATATTTACTGTGAAGCATGTCAGTATAGCAACAGTAGCTACGTAAGACCACAGGTAAGGTGGGTGGTACATGAATAGCATTTCGCGTCACTCTTTTGTGTATAAAGACATTCTTTAAGAAGGGTCTAAAACCACATTTGATAGATTTTCATTGTTGTCTGTAAAAAAGCACAAAAAACCCCCAAGAATTGCCACCTTGCTGTTTTTTGTAAACAGGTGCACGGTTTACACTTTATAACTGAATAACATTCTGCCCTCGGTAGAGATGAGGTTAGCGATTGTAAATTTGTGTTGCTTTAGTGGCTGATCAGACAATAGGGCCACTTATAAAGCCAGTTACAGTGTTTTTGCATTAAACATTGATGTGATGCGCCATGCACAAAGTTGACCTTCTGGCTCGAACATATACATCACCTCTTTCCTGCTGTTCCTGAGTGGGAGGCTCCATTGAGGAATAAATGCTACTGTGACTGATGCTATTTTAACCTGTACATGTGGCAGATTTTAGGCATTGCTCATTTTAAAATGTATAACGATTAAATTAAAATGCAATGTAATCTTAACGATCTTAAAGAAGCTATATAGAGTGTTGGTGTTCCATTTAATATGGTTAATTGCATTGTGAAGATTAGCAGTTACTTAGCAATCAGTACTCAGCCACCGTTATGATACCTTGCTGCCTATGCACTTGAATTACAGTACTTTTCCATAGCTATACAGGAACTGTACTGTGATGGTACTGAACTTGCAGCACTCTCTGATTTGCCAGTGTATCTCATTCTGTAACGGTGTTTCTGAAGCATCAGCCACTCCACAAAGTTTATGGCTGGTCTTCCCAAATTTGAATTTTGAATTTTCTTGGCATTCTTTATCTGTGTAATGAAAACCTAACTTGTTAGTGATGTCCTTCATGATTCTCACAGCGTTAAATTTGCATCAAGGAAAACTTCCACTGAAATTTATCTTCAGTCAAAACAGACAGTAGTGCTTGTACTTCCAAAGCTTTTTTCTTTGTACGGAGAATAAAAAAGAAAATCTCCACATTCCAAGTCCGTCTGTCTCCATGACAACATTTCGACCAATCAGATAGCAGTGATGCAGTCATCTCGCCCCTGACGTGCCGCTCGGGTACGGGTCGCTTTATTTGTAATGGAAAAACATTTGATCACGGTACGGCACGGTTCCTCATGCCAGTAAAAAAAGGTCTGTTATCAGTGCCTTAGAAGGCTGTATTGTTAGGACGGCACCTGCAACTGAATTGCATTTGAGACACTTCAGCTGGGACTTGACAGGGTTTTTCCGCGCTCGCCTCGTTTCAAACCACCATATTGTGCTTCTCTGTGAATATGTGCGGCAGGCGAATGCAGATTGGGTTTCCTGTAGTTTTAGAGGAAGGAAACCCAAACAACACTCAACCTAACCGCAACTAGCGTACATTCAAAAGCAGCAGTTTGAGACTCAACATGACAAACGTGATCCACAGAATACGTTGTAGTTTTTACACAAAGCTGTCCCAAATGATGTAAAATGTTGTAAAATGACACGTATGTGTATATTGCCATGCAACACCCACATGTTTACAGTATGCAGAAGTAAAATTCAGTCTTCATTCTGGTCTTCACTGTGAAGTAGCTGTGGTTTTATTATGAAAGAGGTGTCATGCCTGCATTTGCGTTGCTTACGTTGTTTCTTTGGTTCTCTTCAGTATAAACAGAACCCAGAGATGTTCAAACAGACTGCTCGGCTGTGGTCTCACGTTTATGCCGGCGCCCCCGTCTCTAGTCCCGAATACACACGCAAAATAGACAAACTCTGTGCCATGGGCTTTGACAAAGTAAGTACCTGAACCTGCTACCAAGTTAGTTTGGACTGTGTAAAATGAAAATGAATGCAAATGTTAGTGGTTAGTATTAGTCAACTTGCATCTGTGGTTGATTTCAGTGTAATGCTTTAGTTTGGAGTTCCATTTTACAGCTTAATCACACTTACTGCACATCTTTTCCATGCACTATTTTGTGATTATGTAGCTATAATGTTCACAGCAGCCAGATATTCTTCTGTACAAGTCTCCTAATTTCTCTCACACTTCTGTAACGCAAGAGTCATCTTTAGAAACGTATTTGGCCAGAGAAAACCATCCCCAGTCTCTTTCAGGCAAAATGGTTAAAAATATACTAATATTGCACAAAAACACAGTAATGACATGAAAGCATTGTTTTATTTTCCTAAGACTTACTAAAAGTTATTTATTTTAAAAATATATATAAACAAAAAGAATAAAATAATGTAATGATGGGCTGTTTTCTGGCTCTAATGGGTCAGGAAGCACAGCTGATTCCCATGATATTCTCAGAACAGGGGATTCTGATGTAATAAAAATATCAAGGCTGCCCTTCCTGAGTTCAGTCAGGACATGAGAGGAATCAATAAATGACTTGCATTTAAACATCTTTTATTTACAACCTCGTCAGCCAGAGTAAGGCATTTGAGTGCGTGAAGGGCAAGGAAATGTTTTGTTGGAATCCAGCCCATTCTGTGAATCAAGAATGTCGCATGTAATTAAGTCTTGTTTTTGTTTTTACTTCTTTATCGCAACCAGCCCATAGAAACACGCTAACTCGTACTGGCTGTAAATGCAAAGCTAGTCTTGCTGTACAGTTTCAGCAAATCCTGCTGGGAGTTTGAATGTTTATTAAAATGTGAGAATAACCAGTTTTACTAATCTCTCTCTCTCTCTCTCTCTCTCTCTTTTTCTCTCACAGAACGCAGTAATAGTAGCTCTGTCTTCGAAGTCATGGGACGTAGAGACGGCAACAGAACTGTTGCTTAGCAACTGAGACTTCACTCCATCACTAGGCCACAATTTGACTAACCACCTTCACCCCCCCCGAAAAAGAATTTGCTCTTTCTGCCCCACGTTCATCCACACACTCGTCCGAGCATGTAGGGATCACCCCGAGGTAGCAGAGCTGATCTAGAGTCAGACTGGCGCGTCTGTAACTATTTTTATTCAAGAATGCATAAAGGGTGAAAGGCCCCAGTGATGCAATACTGTTCTTTGGCACTGCAAAGTTAGGGTTAGGTGTTCCCTGCACTAATGCAACGAATCACTTCATCGACCTGCCAAAGCTCTGCTCACAAATGTGTTCTTCTGCGCACTTTTTTCAACTAGAGTCTCCCCATCGCTAACAAATGGTGAGGCTCTGCTTTAAAATGCTACTCCGGCTGGACTGTGCTGTTCTCGCTGATCAAAACTGGGCTGTCAACAATGATAGAATTGACAATTATTGTAACATTAGCTTGATTAAACCAAAAATTTAAGCATTTTAAAAACACCACACGTTCACACACAGGCAATAAATATTTGCACGGTAACTGCAAGCGTTTAGGGTTGGCCAGTCTTGCAAGGTTTATGATAGAAGACTTTTGTGAGCAGAGCCTCAGTAGGTCAACTATCTAGAGCAGGAGTGTGGAACACCAGTCCTGGAGGGTCGTGGTCCTCTGGACGTTTTAGTGATTTCCCTGCTCAGAAACATTTGGTTCACGTTAGGTTTAGTGAATGTGTTTGGGTAGGAGAACCATTAAACTGTGCTAGACACTGGCCCTCCAGGACCGGAGTGGGACACCCCTGATCCCACGGAACACTAAACCGCCCGGCACTGTCCCTCAGGAATGGATTTCGACTCCGCCTCCCCAACGAGGTGCGAATACGGCCCGTTAAACCCGGCCTTTTTTTTTCTTCTTTTTTTTTGATCGTATGGTGGCGTTCTCTGCAGTTCTCCTCCTCTTCCACACGCAAGCGCCCCCCCCCCCACCCCGTCCAGAACAAAACCAAACACAGAGAAGCCCGTATCACTGTCACTTTAGATTGTCCAAAAGATTAAAAAAAAGAAAAACACCTGCTTGCATGGGTGAAACACAGATACATGTAAATAAGTATATTAATAGTTTGTGTACATTAAAAAAAAAGACAAGGGGAAAGTGTTAATTTTTCTAACTGTACATTGTAAAAAATTCAATTCATTTTGCTTTGTTAAAAGCTGTTAAATCAACCAGGATGTTTAGTGGATTTGCTAGGGGACGAAAACAGAAAATCAAACTTCATAACCCTCGAATTCTTCCATCTCTTCCATTAGATTGTGCTTAAAAGCTTCGAATATGAGCTTTCTTTTTGTATCGTTCTGCTCCGTGCAGTTGGCCAGATGACATGGTGTGATATTACTGCTGAACTACGAAACAGGCATTTAGTTTAAGTTTCTGGTGGTTGGTTGTGCATTTCACGAAACCCTGCACACCTTAAGGGAGCGGATCTGTCGGTTACGCCTAGTGTCGCCAACATTGAGGGGAAGCTGGTAGTCACATGGCATCATGTCCTTTTCGTAATGCCAGTCTTTTACATTCATTATAGCAACATTAGCATCTGTGACAGTCAGTTCTTACAACAGGGGTGTGAAGCTGGGATGGACATGGAGTTTTTTTTTTTTTTTTTGGTTGCGTTATCTTTCTTTTATATAAAGGGATGGGATTCGATGCTGGACTGTCATCATGAACTCCCTTCCTTAAACAAAAGGCAGCTGTGTGACCTCCAAACCTTTTGACAAATCTACCTAAGTTGCCTCTTTTGGTTTTGTTTCCTTTTCTTTCAGATTGTTTACGGACGTCGATTCTTGACGTCGGGGTGGATTCAAGAAAGAGAATAATTTATCTCGGAAAAAAAAAAAACTTTCTTGGGGAGACGCTTTTTTTTTTTTTGTCAACGGAATATGTTTTTTTCTCATTTTGCTCTGTAATCTCTGGCAACTAAGAAAGACAAACAATAGCAGAAGCGCAAGTTTAGGCGCTCGTGCTGTATTTGAACCAAATCCGCACGGTTCCAAATAAGGTGGTCATGGCACTAATCATAAACAGATCTGGTCCCAGATGGCTGCGATTGGGCTACAAAATCAGTTTTTATTCTTTACTTGCTTTAGAAGCACATTCAGCTATATGACTTTCAGTAGACAAATCAGAACCAGTCATTTTTGTGGGGTTTTTTTTTTGGGGTTTAGATTTGACAGTAATTGGTTACGGGTAAAAGTTCCAATTCCTCATCTGTTCTCTCAACCTGTAAACTAGCAGATTCCACACTGCCCACCGTGCTACAAAAAACAAAACAAAAAACAACAAAGTAGTCCTAACAGTTTTAGCTCATGCACACAAGACTATACCTCCATTCACTTGTACATAAAGCCAACCCCTTTTTCTTTTAGAAAAGTATCGGTCATCTTCAAGAATGCACCATTGATGGCTGGGTTTATATTTTGTATGAAAGGAAAAAACAATCAACCGGAAAAAAAGAGACCGTCTTCCTGTAGTTAACACCATGTTCAGTGTTGCACGAACAAGCAGTGAACGTTTTAAAAAAATTTTGGAAAAAATTCTGGGGAGGACACTTTGTTCTGTTAAGGACAAAAAAAAAAAGTGGAAAAAGACAAAATTTAAACGAGCCATACAAGCATGGTTATTTATTGTGAAACTATCATATTTCTTTGAATAAAAAACAAGCTTGAAAAAAAAAAAAAAAAAAAGTAAAACCGTGTCTTGTTTGTAATTCAGGACCCCCTTTTTTTTTTAACCAAAACCTTGTCATTTTACAGCTAGAGGGATGAGAAAGGGGTGAAAAACAAGGGATTTCAAACGTACAAGCATTATAAAACTTAAGTGGTAGCAAAAGGACACAAAATAAGGGACAACTGTCTAGAATGGTACACTGCAAACCTTTCAATTTTTCCTGTAATGCAAGAAAATCACTGCATTGAATTTTACATCTCGGGTTTGAAGTGCGTATACAGGCACACAGCATCGTTCCTGAAGTGTGGGGAGGCAGGAGGAGGGACGTCTCATTTGTTTGTGTATTTTTTAGGCACCGTACAAATCAGGATGCTGGGTTGGTGGGGTTTGATTAAAATAAACAGGCACTTCTAAACGCTTATGGGGAAATTTCACCAATTCTGAACAACAAAAATAATCAAGACTTCAGTAGTTCACAAGTCATTCAGAGTGGTTCAAGTAATACAGTCCGGTGTAGAGAATTTGTTCTTTACAGCTGTGGTGATGGGAACCATTGGTCACCATATATACAATCAAATCATATGTGGGTATTTCTATGTAATGGAAAATAGTGATGCGTCTGGGAAAGTTTTCAATTATTTTATAATAGAAAAAAAAATCCCGTACAAAGCCCTGCCTGCACATCTGTGCCCTGAATAGGTTTTAGAAAGTGGTTTAGGCGAAAACCTTGTTTAAGAGGTTTCAGAACACCTTGTTTTAGATGTTGGAAGTCTCTGGCATCATGTAATGCATTACAGAACAATTAAACTCAACATCTAGTTCACATCAAGTTATTTCACATCAAACCACTCTGAATGACTGAATGTCATAAATTACGTAATCTTTTTCAGATTATTTGTTGAAGGAATACTATGATTAACACAATCTGCCCATTTTGTATTACCACAGACTAACATTTTCTTGAACGAAACTTGCATACACTTGTTAAACTGAAACACTTGGAATCCAAATGGCAGTTTCTTTCCTGTCTTAGTGAAATGTTTATGGTAATTGACCACATGTTACAGATTATGTTTAAAAAAAGTATTCCTTCAAGGTAGCTGAACTTAATAGATTAGAAAGTGAAGGTGGTCCAACTAAAGTTGCCTCCAGTTTGGTTTCTCTGCTCCAGCCACGTTGCACGGCCTGTTTAGCACCACTGAAAACGGCAGAAACAGCGGGAGAGAAGGGACGGGAAACACAAACTCTTTCCAGGCATTTAATAAGCAACTGTAGAGTAGATTAAAACTGTTTTTTCCAAATATTCATTTTAAAAATGGCTCCAGACATTGGCAAAAAAAAAATTTAACATCAAAAGAAGAAACAGGTTTTTTTTTTGTCTACATACGTTAACTCTCAACAGAATCTAAAGAAGTCGATCCTCATTTGTGAAGTGGAGGGTTATGGAACACAGTTCAGGTGTGAACGTGGGTGCGTGCACGCGCACGTAAGAGTGTAGTTTGCATGAAGAGCAAAAGAGCTTGAGTGTATGATGAGGTGTGTCTTCTGTCGGGCTGCGAGACGTTTCTACTGCCTCGCTTTTGTGGATCGCCGTTTTACCTAGAGAGAGATGAAACAACTGTTATGTGCCACAATACTACACTATAAACACCTTGATCAATCATACCATGAAGCTGTTTAATCCCTTTAACGCCTTCCTTTCAATCCATCTAAAAAAAAAAAATGCATCGTTGCGCCACCGCAGCCACAACCTGTCTATGAACCTGACTGACAGCTTCTGCTGCGGCACTGGTTTCGCTCTTTCTGTAAGGGGGAGTGCACTATCTCTGAACCTCCACTAACCGAGATGAAGGGAATGCTCTCTGGGCTCGATTCCAGCTCTCTCTCTGTATCCCCTTCACTGCCATACACTCTCCAGTGGGGCGCGTCTGCATTCTGATCTCTCTTTCCTACCCTCGCTGTGTTCGGAAAGAAGCTGCCACCAAAAATTACAGTTCAGTTAAGAGAGCAATGGCACCTTTTGCATTCACTGTGTAATCATGAGATGGTACTGTGATGAATCAGTTAGTCAATCCTTCACATAGCAGAACTGGTCAGTAAAAATGTTTTTTTGCAAGATTATATTAGAGATGATTCACGTAAGATATTTACTCAAATGTGAAAAAGGATTAAAGAATGTGTGGCAATGCCTGGATAACTGAAATCAGAGTGGTTTGATACTAAATGATTCATTCTAAAGAAACTGACAAATTCAATGACTTTTCGGGCCCCATTTACTCAAATTCAAGGACCCAACAGGGCATAGATTCATCACTGTTACTTATTTTTCCACCAAATATTACAGTTCAGTTATGAGGGCAATGGCACCTTTTGCTTTCAGTGTGTAATCATGAGATGAATCAGTCTGTGATTAATCAGTCAGTCAATCTTGCACACAGCAGAACTGATCAGTGAACATACGCCCAGTAAAATCCTTTACTGTGAGTGAAGGCCGATATTAGAGGACACACATGCTTTGTGAACTTTTCCATGAACTAAGTAAAAAAAAAAAAAGTTACCTCTGCAGGTCGACCCTCTGCTGCCCCGCCCTCTTGGAATCTACTTCTTTCTGTTTTGGTATTTTGCCACTGATTGGTTCGGCTGCGGTCGTAGAGGTGGTGTCCTGGGAGGGTGCCGCCCTCTTCCGGCCACGCCCAGCTCCTCCCCCTGTTGTAAGTGTGCCCTCCTTCTCTGTGGGCGTAGCTGCAGGGTTTTTGGGCGGCCTGCCTCGTCGAGGTTTGTTGGGCGGAGGCTGTGATCCTGCTGAGGGGTTGGAGGCCACGCTGTTCTCAGTTCCGTCACTTGCAGGAGCACTTCGCTTTCTGCCGCTGCCCTGAGCCGGTGCGGCTGCCTCATCCTAAAAGAGAGAAGAAAGAAATGATAAACACAAACAGGGTATATACAGCAATCCTTAAGTTAAATTTAATACCTTTTTTTTTTTTTACTACGTTTGGATTTAAAAAAAAAAAAAAAAAAAAACATGAGTTGCAAGTGTAAATCATAACACTGTACAGCAGAATAGATTTATGTTGATGAACCACATATTGCACATTTATTTCACTTCGTGAGTAAAAATAAAACTACATAAAATGTGCAACGAAGACATAGTT
>JBBPDE010000083.1:13731973-13744296 GCA_037974605.1 Nannopetersius ansorgii | reverse complement strand
GCGGTAGTGCTTTTAAAGGGAAAGTAATCAGAATAATTGACCTGGAAAAATTTGATCGATTATAGGTTCTGAATGTCAATTTCGATTACTTTTCGATTAATCGCCCAGCCCTAGTTAAGTTGTACATTTGCTTTAAATGTCCTGTATTTTGCCATGCTGCCCACCTCTAACAGGAAGGACAGTTTAATTTTGCCTACCAGATCTTCTTCTGCTCTGTGAGGTCTCCCTCGCTGACCAGCATGGCAGACAGCAGCCTAAGAGTGGAGTTAGCAGACTTAGACTGATTGTTCTTCATCCCCAGCAACCATCGGACCAGGAGCTTAATGGCCTGAACCTGGAAGAGAGACAGCCCAATGATTCAGTAAAACCCCAGTCCAGTATTTTACAACACCTGTGCCAGACCTCAGTGGTTTATTAACCCACTGCATTCTAACACATGCATACCTTCGCCAAAACTTCAGGAGAAACTTCATCATCAGCTGTCCAAAGTCTACCGTTCTTACTGCCCACAGACTGAGAGAAAGGGGGAGGGAGAGAACCAGAGACAGACAGCCAGAGAGAGAGAAATGGAGGAAAAGAAAAAGAGCGCACATTTAGAATCTTTATGCATGGGGAGAGAAAAAATAAATAATAAAAACCACCATCCAAACAAAAAATTAACACAAAACACCTCTACACACTCACTCTGTCATTCATCAGCAGGTCTTTCACTATAAAATTAGCCACAATGGACTTCATGGGTGAGGCAAACTGGTCAGGAGCCAGCATGGAGATATGACCCAGGGACACCAGAGGAGTGATCAGCTGCTCTGGCACATCAGCGTTCAAACTGCGAGACAGCGGCTGTAGGAGACATAATTACCACAGTCAGTGTCAAAATTATTCCAAAATCACAGATCTCATTCAAATTTCATGCGAGACCATATTCGTTTTACCTCAAATATCTGAGCCAGCTGGACTTCCTTGTTATGGAAGATAGCATGGATGCAGTGTACTGCCTGCTTGGCTTGGTGTGGGGTGCCTCTTTTTGCTTTCTGGTGTAGAATGGGAATCAGAGTACTAGGAGAAAAAGAGTCAAAAATTAAAAACCAGTAAACATTGCTCAGTGCATAAACCAGAGACCTCAAACCTGAATTTCATTCCAAGTGTGTTCCTAAGACAAGTTCAGTATTTGCTAATAAATGTTTAATGAAAACAACAATCATGAAATGTAACTAATGCTTAAAGCCTGAATTTCTACTTGAACACAAATCTTGTTTTTAAATCACCATATGAGAAACTCCATGTTTACTACTGTTTATAAATAAGGCCTTTGGTCCTGGTTTTCTGCAAAGCTTAGAACGTATGGTCTTGAGTGTATGTGGATTCGTACGATCGGATTTGAGGCAGTTCACTCTCGATCTTCTGGCCAGTGTTTCTGAAAATCTGAATGGCAGCTTCTGCTACTTTATCATCCTCCATTTTCAGACACTGCAGCAGAGACTCATACGTCTCGGCCGAATGGAATGCTGTAGGATGAGTAAATGATAAAACCTGGGAAGGAGAGATATAGAGAGAGGAAAAAAAGAAAAAAACTTTGGACTGCTGTAAAACTGTCAACTGTAGTGAGATGCAGCACAATTTTCATTACAAAATTACTTGCAGGTTCTCACCTTGAGAAGTTCCAGTCCAGCGCGGATGGCAGTATCAGGAGTCACACCCTCGTCTTCATCATCAGCTGTGCCTTCAATTGACTTGTTCAGAAGCTTCACCAGTGCACTACACACATATAACCAGTCACTGTTAGAGCAATGGTCTAATTGGTTTTAGTGGTTGCAGTAGCACCCCGCCACCACCAGGTGTCGAAGCACCAAAAAGCTATTCAGTTACACAACTGCTAAACACACATGGCCCATTTTTACTCTTATCTTGATCCTTCACAATATCGCTTCCTTTCCCACCAACCTTGTTTCGGTTTCTTTTTTGCACGCAAACACAAAGACAGGCCAGTTTTTACAAGCAGACATATATACACCTCTGCTGACCATGCAGATGTTCCACTTTTATGCTGCTCTGGATCCGGCCCAGTAAATGAATATGTACATGCATGTTATCAGATCAGGTTGAGGTTGGTAAGGTTTATACAGTCATTATTGAGCGATTATCCAAACCGGACAGCCTTCAAGTAGAAAAAAAAAAAAAGAAGTTTGGATCTCACTTTTGCTTACTTGAAATACAGTAAATGTGGCATTTTGTTTGGAAAAATTAAGTGTTTCTCTGTCAAGCTGTACAACCACAAAACTGTGTTTGCAGACAAGAGAGCGAGGGAGAGGTTTCATCAGTAAACTTGTCTGAAAATTTGACCATGAGTGCAAATGAATTTACCTTTGCATCTAATATGAAAGTGGAGATACTTACTATGATCGATCATTTAGAAGCTCTTTAATTAATGGTCACTCCAAAGATAAACAGATAAAATAACCAGATAAAAGTATTTGGGCATTAAAAAAAACAAATTAACCCACACTCACTGCAAGACACTGCAGTACAAATATTATTCAGTGAAATCTGCCGTTTAAACCTTTAGGCAACAGCAAATATTGGAGGCATGCACAATACATGCACCTTGTTCTGTATGGTCACCAGAATCTGTGGGCCTACCTGATGGCTTCAGAGTCGATGTGCACCGGTGCAATTCTCTCCAGCAAGAACTTAACCATTTCTAGGAAGGGGTTTGTGGGCTGCTTGGGATACGTCAATTTACGTGTTATCTCTCTCTGCAACATGATAAAAAACAAAAGTAAGAAGACTGCTGATCTTGAAATCTATGCTACGTTTCATACAGAGGTGGTTTCCATGCTTAAAGTCAGGCCTGTAATAACATTTCCTGAAAATGCTAAATGTGTTTCACAATGATCAAATCCAAATAGAAATCAGAATGCCCTCATTTGCATAATCATAACAGATTCATATCATCTTTAGTAAAATTGAGGATTTCTGCATTTTTTGGATCCCCATAAAGTTGACATTAAGCAGTGTAAAATCTGAACAGGTGTTGCTAAAGATTCACAAACCAAAACACCTTCAAATGCAGCAAGCATTTGCCTATCATGAGTGAGAAAATAAACCCAAAACAAAGTAACACTAGACATAAAAGTCGAAGTTGCTTTAGCAAAATACAAACAAACTTGCAATTTTACTGAAAGCTGTGAGGCAGGGCTGCACAACACAAGTTATGCAATTATATTTCTACATCCTGCAACTGTGGTACTTAAAACACATTAATACACATTAGTGAAACAATACTGTAAAATTGGGTACAACTGGCTGGCATGTTATTTGACCTAAGAATTGTTATTCATTTGCTGATAATTAGATCAAAGGTTTAATACCATAAAAGTAATTCACAAGTAATATTGTGAACTCCTAGTATGTCAAATTGGTTGGGACTGGTTTTCAAACTCACCACACACTGCTCCGCCTGTTTACAAGAGCAGGTTGGACTGATGAGCTGCTCTAACTGCAGACGCAGCTTCTCGTCCTCACCCAGAACCTGATTAAACTTCTTCATAAAGTCCTGAGCTTTCCCTGGGTCTGGCAGATTCTCTAAGATAGCGGAAGAAACAGGGAAATAAAACAAGGGTGGAAAATAAAGAGGAAAAAAGAGAACAAATTTAACAGTGCATGCTTAAACACAATGACAAATAGTTTGTGTCTTTACTTACTGGCGATGGACATGAGCTTTCCAAACATGGCAGATGTGTTTGCTTCAGACTGTTGAAAGAGACATAAATGCAAGTAGAATTGTTTACTGGGCTTAAGTAACAAGGTATGTTCCTGACAGCTCAAATATTACTGTAAGAAAATTCATTATTTTTCACACACCGTAGGCAGTTTATGCAGGTCAAGCAGTTCCCTCACAAGTCCTCTCAGCATGTTCTGACACTTCCACATCTCATTCAGTGCCCTGAACACAAACATTCAGAGGAGGGGGCAAGTCAAAACACTAGAATCCTACATATATTTTTCAAAACATCTAAAATGCAAAGAAATGATGTGGATTGGGCTGTACTGTGTCTCACTCACTTGACAGCATTGGTGTCCAAACAGGCATAAAGGTAATACAAACATTTCATCTTCTCCTCTGTCTCCAAACTGTGAGGAACCATGAACTGTGCAAAGATTTTTTCCACCAGCAACCTCAACACACACAAAAAGAAAATGAAACAATTTGCAACATGATGGTGATATAGATTCACAATAAAACATAGCTTTGTGAGCAAATTCCCAGAAGTACTGAAATATAACCATCCATATGCAGAAGGTAGTATAATGCAGTAGTATTATTCAGTTCTTTGTGGATCAAAAACATTTCTCAAAACAGCTGTCAAACAGTTAGGTTCCACTTTAATGTTTATTTTCACAACTCCTTCCACTTTAATGTTTATTTTCACAAACACTTCCCTGTGTTTAATTTGTGCTAAGAGATGCTCATCAGTGTCTTACTTGTCATCAATGCTGTTCTGGTAGTATATATGCAGTAGCTTGTCTTTAATCCAGCTGATTTTCTGAGCTGACTCTTTGCCAGCCTCGTGATGCAGGCAGTACTTTTTATACAGTTGAGCCAAACCCATCATCGCCTCCTTACGGACACGCCACTGCAACACATGGAAAAGACAATGTGTAAACCCTACCGATACCTTAGAGTAAAAATGGCCGAGCCAACTCGGGTTTTTCCTGTTTACATAAAATGATGAAAAGTTAATATATTCTGTATCACTCAGTTCTAGCATCAAAACAGTTAAACAGATTTCTTTCCAAGTAATGACAGTATTCAGAACGTTGTCAATAGATTGCCATGAAATAAGTGTTTCAGCCTCACCCTCTTGTCCAGCATCCTCTCTCTGACAAAGCCCAGCAGCTGGTCATTAACAAGGTTCAGGTCCTTCTTTCCCGCGTTGATGATGGTCACAATGACGTCATGGCGGATGGCCTCTTCAGGGTCATGTGACCTCACTTTCAAATACTCTAGTAATACAAAATAGGAATGTGATTAAGTAGGACATCTACAGGTCGTCAAAACAACAATTACACAAGTATCCACACCTACCTGTAAGGTCTTTGGCCAAGTCTGGATGGTTCATGAGGCAGTGGCTTGCAAACTTTACACACTCCAATCTCACAGGGACATGGATATCATTAAATCTTTAATGAAAACAGATTCATATGAATTTATCCAATCTGACAAATAAGGGAAAAACTTCATTATTTAACAAAATATTGAGTGTTATACCTTCCCAGAAAGCACTGCCAGAGGGGGCGGTTTTGCGTGGCCAGTTCAGAGTCTTTTGCTCCGAAGAGTTTAGCCAAAAGTTTTACAACAGCCAATCGCTCCTCGCCATCATTGCTCTATGCAGATACAAACATTTTGTGTCTACTCAAAAGAAATACAGACACAAAAGCTTCCCCATTTTTGCATTTATCCCACTATATTGCAATATCGAAATGTAATTTGATCTCACCTTCAGTTTGAACTCAAGCTGTGGCATGACGGAGACGAGCAGCAGTGGGTCAATGGCAAAGAGCTCCTGTATCAGATCGAACACGTGTTCGGAGAGATCGCTCACAGAGGACTTACCCATCACCAGCACTTGGTTAAAAAACTGCAGACGAGAGAAGGTCCAGTTGTAATGTAAGGCAATTATATACTGTTTATTAAAATTACAAATGAACAAATTAAAACAGTAAGATGCACTAAAAATAAGACGATCAGACACACACAAGTGGAGAGACAGGAAACACACTTACTGAAGCAATACAGGTTTCGATGGTCTGCACAGTCCTCTTCAGCAATGTCTTGGCCAAGTCATATGCCTGCTTATTCAAGTTCTAGAGAGAAACCAAATGATTTACTGCATACAAAACCAAAGGTTCAGCAAGGCGGTCGATTCTAAATAAGCACACGAATAAATAAATATATAAAGAAATGCTACTATTAGTATTATTGTTATTTTTTTATATTTACATTACGTCTTTCTCAAACTCAAGGTTGCTTTACAAATAGAAATCAAAAATAAAATGGCAGAGATAAGATCAAATTTATTGATTAGCATCAGTGATACCTAGATGTGGACTGAAGCTACTCTTAATGCGTCACTTCTGAAATGCTTCAGTCTCATGCACAACAGCAGCAAAACATGCCATACTGTACTTTTCAAAGTGCTGCCTACCCTGGTTTGTGGCTGTGTACCACTGCCTGAAGCTGAGATGGTGTACAGTTGATTACCTTGTGTGCAGGGATGAGATTGATGAGGATGGTGTCCAACAGTTCTTGAGTGACCCCATCACCCTCCATTATGATTGAGCTCATCAGGTCCAACATGTGCATTTGCACTTTCTGATTATGACTGTTACTGAAAAGAAAGGAAACCAAAACACGGTTTAAAACAGAACAGTATAGTCAAGGTTTCATGTAACAAGTGTCCAAAGTTGCTCAGTAGTAGTTTACAGGGCAATAATGGTTTAAATTAATAACACCTCTTTTTTTATATACATTTCCACCTAAACCACCTAAAATGGTAAAATGTTCTTTCTAAGGCACGTATGTAACGTACAGTGTGTATTTGTATTTACATTTACGGCATTTATCAGTAGCTTTTATCCAAAGCGACTTCCATTCCCTAACTACAGGGAGCAGTCTCTCCCTGGAGCAACTTGGGGTTAAGGGTCTTGCTCAGGGACCCAGTGGTGGTATGCTGAAGGTAGGATTCGAACCCATGACTTCATTGTCTGGAGGCAAGTATCCTACCCACTGAGCTACCTCCACCCCCTATTTGTTATTGCATTCCCAGTTTGAATTTCCTACACTGGCACAGAGTGCAAAAATCCCTGTCAATATTACTGTTCTGGGCCTCTACTGATCAATACTAATTTAACAACAGAGGATAGTGTGTGGAGATGACTGTGCAAAGCATTCTTGGATTTGTTATTGTGGGTAAAATAGCTGTAAAACACAATGCATTTAAAAATCTTTGGCAAAGTTGGTATGGGGAAAGTGGCATTTTAAACTATGTGTACATTCTAATTTTCTTGTTAGGGCTATTCTATAACTACATTTTAAAGTCCCAAAATACTTGTTCCCAAACTCACCCTTAAAAGTGGAATTTCACTGCTTCATAATTAACCATAATTTATACGTATTAAAGTCTGTACACATACTGTATGTTACTAGAATGGAACATACGACTGTAGCCCTTTCATTCAAACAGAGTCATCAAGCTCAAAGGACACAAGCAATATAACTGCACTCCTGAAACCACACCCAGAATAAACATTAAACCAG
Organism: Nannopetersius ansorgii; assembly: GCA_037974605.1. Lineage (NCBI taxonomy): Eukaryota > Metazoa > Chordata > Actinopteri > Characiformes > Alestidae > Nannopetersius > Nannopetersius ansorgii. The sequence goes on along the minus strand of JBBPDE010000083.1, from coordinate 13,736,975 downwards.
GAGTTCACAGTAGCTCAAAATTCACATTTTGTTACATCCCAACTCATAATACACATGGACCAGTCAAAAACATGGACTGTGAGGAGCATCACTGTTCTAGAGGAACTTTTGTTGCAGTACAAAAATGTCTCTTCTCAGTGGTTAGCCTAGTGTGACCTGACCAATCTGTCATGACAGCACATTAGTTTCCAGCAGCTAGTGGCCCCTTATAGTCACACATGGACACACTACAGCACACAGCGTGAAATCCTCTCTCTGCATTTAATCCATTCACCAAGTGAAGCAGTGGGAAGAAGTGACGCGGTGCCCGGGGAGCAGTGTGTGGAGATGGCACCATGCATAAGAGTACTTAAGTGGTGCCACTGGCAGTCCTGGGATTCGAACCCATGACATTCTGATCGCAGAGGCTCCCTAACCACCAGGCCAGCTGTTGCCCAAAAAGTAAGCCTAAAGAGCATCGTTTCAGATCGTCTTTGTCTTAATCACCTCTTTACATTGCTGCAAAGGTGCATGAATGCATGAAACCAACCTAAGAATGTTATCATGGATTTGTTGATAATCACAATCACACTGCATCCCTTTTACAGCATAATGTACCTCACTGACTTTTTTTTAAATCTTAGAATATTGGCACCTGGAAACAGGCAAGTCTCCATGCACATGACACAGTGAGATATTCAAATCTCACCTAACTGAAACGAGATTAATCCCACAGTCAATAACAGGTCAATATTTAACCTGGACGGCTTGCTGCTGCAACTGTTTCTGCACTAAATAAGTATTTCCTGGATAAACTATGACTGTACTGCTCATACTTTATCAGTCTTAACGTGCAAGAGCAGCAATTTTGGTTCTGAGGTTTGCTTATATGGAGGAGGATACAAGAAAAAGGGTTATTTAGACTGGGATTTTTAAAAAATTATTACTAATTAAAAAAACAAAAAAACAAAACAATTAACAAATTTGACTGATCACCGGACAACCTATACATTATTTTAGCCACACTGACGCGTGGAGGCAATGTGGTTTTTGGTAATTAATTCAAGTTATTTCCATAATTATTGATTCTAACATTAAGAGTAAGTCACTAGATGGTAATTATTACTGCCACAAATAAAGAGCTACTTCGTTAAACTTGCATTGTTTCAGAACCTGGGTATACAACAAAAAACAAACAAAAATAAAAAAAAGTATTTTTCCCCTTCAACAATTACAATAACAACCAAAACAGCCTTGTGTCACCTCACTCTAGAAATAAAGACTGCTGTTAAAAGAAAACTAATAATTTAATAGTGTGATGGCATAATCACAATCAAAAATTACCCAAAACAAGGAGAAGCAACATAAAAATTGATGGTACATGAAAACTGGCTGGTACACTACAAAATCACCTTGCATAAGACTGCCTGCACCTCACCCACAGAAAAATGAGTAAAACGTTAGAACCGACCAGTGAGTAGGATAACGTAAACACTATCCTCATCTCTAACTCTACTTAAGAATAATATGAACACATGGCATGATGAGAAAAAGAGGACTCACTTGATGACAGAGAAGAGTGTTTTGAAGAGCTGAATGAAGATCTCATTACAGTCCTCCAGTTCAAAGCATATATTATATGATTTCACCCATGCCAGATTCTATAGGGATTAAAGATCAGGGGTTAACAAAGCACAAGAAAAAACAAAACAAAACATGGATTTACTGTTTCATAGTGAAATGTAAACTAGTAAGATGAGTGTATCAAGTGATAAATGAATGAAACAGAGGACCATCCTTACCTCCAGTAGGTAGAAATATCTGTTGAACTGTGGGCTCTTGGTGTCTTCCAAACCTTTCAACTGGCGTGTGATGAACAGAAAAATCTCCTGCGTGAAAAGAAAAAAGGCATGTTAATATAACTTAAATCAAGAGTGTACTTACGCTTATGATACATGAGAAACTACGCTGTCAAAGTGTATGTGTACCTTGAGCTTGTCATGTGAGGTGTAAGGGGCCTCTGGGGCATAAATCCTGAAGATGTCTGCGAGGCAGCAGGCAACGAGTAACCGCACGTCCTTATTGGGGTTCCGCAGGAAGAACTCAGATGCCAGATGAAGAGCGAGGGCTAGATACTGCTGCTTCTCCTCTTCAGAATCCTGGTCCATATCCATGTATGTCTTTACCACCAACTGGGATGAAGAAAACAAGTGACAGAGATCGAGAGAGTGAACAAATGAATATACATAAAACATACCACAGCACATAGGGTGAAATTCATTCACTTTATTTAACCCATTCACCAAGTGAAGCAGTAGGCAGCCAGGAACACAGCCCCCGGAGAGCAGCATGTGGGGATGGTACGTTGCTTAAGAAGGTGCTGCTAGCAGTCCTGGGATTCAAACTCAAGGTGATCTGATGACAGGGCAAACATCCTAACCACTAGGCCACCAGCTGCCCCAAAAAAGAGGGGCAGCATTACAGCATATTTAGGCAACTAAAAAGGCATTCAAATGATCCAACAAAAAAGGTAACTTAGGTAAAAATCATGAAGGCAAGTCATTAAAGGTAACCAAAATGATCATATTGTTTCATAAAAGGTAAACAAAAACACTGTATTCTCCCCATTTCAACAACCAATAGAATGTATTTTCTTAATTTGCAAGGTGGAGCACTACACTACTTTTGAATCGAGCACAGCACAGATTTTTAAGCCGGGTTAATTTTACATAACACTCATTTCAGTTCAAACAAGACCATTCTTAAAACAATGTTACACCTGAGCATACTGATGTGAAATTGGTTCCTGTTAATGGCATCTTATATTTATAGGTGAAATGAGATGCCATTAACTTATATTTAACATTTTTAAAAGGAAATGTAAACAGTGGCTTCTTTCCATCATAACTTTGTCTAGTTATTCAAGCTAGGAGCTAAAAAGCTTCAGCGCTAGAATTTCAAGAATCAGGCCGTGCCCTTCACATCTCTGATGCTGAAGCCGTCCAGCTCTAGGACCCTGGAGAGTTTACTCTCTCTGCTCAGCCTTCAAGTGTGTGATGGGGGATGGGCAGGCAACACTGAGGGCTGAAAAAGAGGCTGAGCCACAGATTCTCACTCGCTTGCTCACTCACACACACACAAACACAAACCCTCAGAATACTTGCCCATGTTCTTTCGCTCAAACACGCCTCTCAGATAAAACTGACCAGAAACTTTTGCAAAGAAAAGGAGTTTATAAAGGCCTTGCATTTTGAAGAGGTATGCAGAACACCAGCATTTTTATTAATTTAATTATACAAGGGTCCTCAGGTTACAACAGTCGATATACAGCGTTTACAACGCTCACTCTGTCGGCTCACACCGTTAACCTCGTACTTACAGACTACGTGTGGACTAGTTTGTTTCCTTTTTCTGTGGCTTAGTTGTGTTTTTATGATTTTACATAAAATCGGATCAGTAAGTGACTGAGACTAGGGTGTGTTTTGACCAAAATTCGGGTTACATCACCGTCAAAAGAACAGATGTGTGTCGTAACTCAAGGGCCCCCATGCTGTAATTTAACAAAACAGATTTTCAGAAGATATAGAGCAAACCAGGCCTGTACAATATATGGTATATGGTATTGCAGAAACTGATATTGAAATAAGGCTGCAATATGGTAGGGGAGTGAACAAAACATTTTCAAGCCTCATTAATTCCAGAGAAGTGATTATATAATCACAATTATTTGAAAGGCACTGCTATCGCAAAAGGTAGCAGTAAAATAGCAATACTGACAAAATTTACAGGACTGTTTAAAGAAAAAAAAAAAATGTATGACAACCATCCCACACCCATGGGACACACCCTAAAAGTACCAATATGCACCACATCCTGCCCCAGTGATTCACTCACGAAGGGTCCTATATTAGTACCAATCGCAAATACTGCACCCACGGTGAACACTACAATTGTAGTGAAATTACAGGATACATTAAGGTGCCAATTAAAACTACAGTAAAAACAGTATATTTAGTATGTTTTGTATTTCAGCCTACATTTTTATATAGTCTATTAATACAATAACCTGGCAACTAAAGTTTTCAAGTTGTATTAGTCATATGTAGGCTACCGACAGTACAAGGAAACATTTTGGATGAAGAGAAGTGTAAAAGTAAAATGATCAAAGTGATATATATATATATATAAATAAAAGAATTACACTTTGAAAATATAACCATTGAACTAATAGTCATAGAGGATGACTTCCGTCATTAACCAGTAAATAGCAAATTAGTAATCTAAGAGCTTGAAGCACATACAGCCATGGCCCGGTGTTGTCCGCCAGATGGTAACAAGGATAACATTCTGCACGCTGGATGACTTCTGGTCTTTGAGGATGCCACGTGCCTCCTGTAGGCTCCTTTGGGGAAAGATATCCTGAATGGCATGGTGTCTGATGCCAGTGGCGTGTCAGTGGGGTCCTTCTCCAGATTTTTATGCATAACCTTCAGCATGCTCTCAACGGCACATCTGTAGAAGTTTGTGAGAAAGTGGTGCTCATGCCAAACTTCTTCAATCTTCTCAAAATTAGAGCAGCAAGCTTTCTTGACCACAGCGTCCATGAGCAGTGACCCAGAGTGATCTCCCACCTCAGTGGTATACACACCCAGGAACTTGACGCTGCTGACCTTTGCTACCTCAGCAGCACCAATGCAGGTCAACAGGGGTCCACTCCCCTGCTGTGGCCTGAAGTCAACAATGATGTCTATAGTTTCACGGGTGTTGACATACTGGCTCTTGACCTGGTATCAGCTGGTTAATGTCCTTACTGCCTTTCTGAAGGCCATCTCATCGTTGTCTGTGATCAAGCTCACAATGGTTGTGTCTACAGCAAACTTGAGGACATTGGAAAAACAGTGAGCAGGGAGTACACGAGGGGACTGAGCACATGGTCTTGATAGGCCCATGTTACCGTGAAGTCCAGCTTGAGACTAAAAAGCTTATAGAGAGGAATTTTGAGAGAAAGTTTGAGAGAAAGTTG
>JBBPDE010000083.1:13715528-13731873 GCA_037974605.1 Nannopetersius ansorgii | reverse complement strand
GATGGTCATATCTAGCTGCTTTGTAGGCATTAGGATTCAGAGTTGAAGGCAGTGATCAGCACCTTGAGTTTACAGCGGATCTACTGCTTGATCAAGGGTTTCTGATTGAGGTAGATGCAGACGGTGACTTTTGGAGTTTCACTGATGCACCACTGCATGTATTGTGCGTATTCATTGACTGCCATCAACTATATTCTGAAACATTTAAATAAATTTGCAAATAACGTTTTCCTGATTTAGTTTCTACCTATATGCAGGCTACAGTAGGATCAACCCATCCAAAAGCACAGTGGGGGAGGGATTTGTATTGGGATTTGAATGGGAAGTAACAGTGTCTGTTCTCCCCTGGAGTGAATAACATGTTGGGAGAACTTTCGTCATGTCTGCTCTACTGAAGCTTCTCAAACAATGAGTGCAGCCTCTGTGTGGAGTTCTTCAGTCCATTTACATTCCCACATAGCTCATTCAGGGCTGAAGATCTAGCAGACTGTGGGGGGTGTAAAAGCTTTGAGGAGGACTGAGGTCTCCCGGAGGTCGGCAGCTCCAAAAAAACTGTTTGCCAAGTTAAGTCAGAGCTCTCACCAAGGTGACCATCTGACACTGCAACCTGAAGCAAAGCCCAGTGAAATGAATAACACTGATCATCTTGTTACAATGTCAGCTGACAAGGACTAGAATATTTCAGGCAGCAAGTGAACAGTCATTTCATGAAGCTGGTCAAGTGTAAGGAGCAGGGCTTGTGGCCTGTTCCTTGTATGAAGTGGTTATTACTAAAGTGGTCCAGGGAAGGAGAACTGGACATGGGTGCTCAAGGCTCACTGATGCACAAGGGGAGATAAAACTAGCTTGTCACGTTTGATCCATCAGAAAGGCAACTGTAGCACAAATTGCTTTAAAAAATATGAATGTATACACATCACAGCATTGTGTGTGTGAGGCTAAACAGAGAGTGGTCATTTGCTGACCTCTATCCAACTGTAAATAGAGGTCAGCTGCTCTAGGCAATGTTCTACTGGGAAACCTGGATTCCTGGCATTCACATGTTACTTTGGCATGTTCTTAAACAATACCACGTACACCCCTTCATAGAGACAGTATTCTCTAAAAGTTGTAACCTCTTGAAGCAGAATAATGTGCCCTGCCAAACTGCAAAAAATGTTTGGAGGAATGGTTTATGGAAGAGTTCAAGGCATGGCCATACAATTCGTCTGAGGGACGTACCTAACTAGTACAATCCACAGAGGCCTCGCAGCTTACAGGACATAAAAGACCTGCAGCTAATGTCTTGGTGGGAGACACAGAACACCTTCAGAGGGCTAGTGGAGTCCATACCATAATGGGCCAGATCTATATTGGTGGCATGAGCATTAATTTCATATGGTTTTAATGTCTGATCTGTGTTAGCCATTTTTTATATGTACATAAACCACTAATACTGCTACACAGCTAAATGTCCTTAGTAATGAAAAATGTATTTGGCTGGTTTTATTAAAAAGTTTTGACTACTAACGTGTGCATTCATTTACTTGAAATGTGTTGGCCAAATGGAGATATAATTTAATCACTGTTCTATTTGTAACCATGTCAACTGTCTGAAAATGGTGAAATATTTTGCCACTTTCCATTTACCAGAATGCATATGATCTTACAGGCTTTTAGGATTTCCTGCTCAAAGCTGTGTGACATCAAGCAGCCATGCAGCCCCCCACTCAAGCAAACATACCCACTCACCCAGCCGTGATACACGCAAGGGGCTGTTTCCTACACCTACACTCAAGAACGAGTGTAAAATAGCAATGCTAGGTCAACGTTAAATATCTGCACTAGTGACTCTCCCAGCAGACTTTCCAAGTTTTACAATGGTAGATAGAAAAACATGTCCAAAACGTCCAAAAAGGAGAACAGTGCCATTTATGTTCTGTTGCTCTGCGGTATTCTGCAAGTGTTTCAAGTGGAATCAGTCCTGAAGCAGAAAAGTCACTGAGCTTTGTAACAAATCTTGGTTCTGTGGTTACAGCTCACCCTTTGGACTGGCATAGAAGAGACAGTTTTTTTTTTATTCTCATTTTATAATGCAGTATGTTAACAGTGTTTTAAATATGCTGTTCTGACAAGTTGAGCTTTTCCTCATACTGTAAGTTGCTTTTGATAAGAGTGCCTGACAAATGAATGTAAGGTAAAAGAAGCTGCAAATGGATTGCTTGCAATGTCATGAAAAGCAAAACATTTACATGTATCCTGTTAATGAGCTTTTACTGCACTTTAGTCCCACCAGTACACTAAAGTTATAAGCGTTTCAGTCTGGACCGCTTTTTTGAATGAGGCCCAATACAGAGCACTTAATCAGAACAGAGCTTCATTACTTATATCAGTCTTAAGGGCACAAAAACAGACCAGCTGAACAGGCGATAAAGGAATGTTGTAAAATAGGCATATGGAAAATTATTTTGACTGACTTTGGTACATTAACCTACACAAACATCACAGAAGGACATTATGAAAACAAACTGTAGGATATGAGCCCTTTAATCTTCAATTTCCAATTAGATATTTCCAATTTTAGGTGGCTGACATTTCAGTGCATTCATAAAATGTACACAAAACTATGTAAAATCAAATAATGTTGTTGGCCAAATGTTACTGTCCTTCCCTATTTGCACATGCAAATGGCTCTCATCGTAAAAAGGTGATTTAACTGCAGGTTGATTTAAAAGAGATATGAGTAAGATTTTTTTTCCCACCAATGATAGTCATACAGGTAGTACAAATTAGTAACTACTAGGAAATTCTGCCACTTTAATGAAGCGGTGTAGACCACTGTCTTATAAAGGTGTCTGTACCAAATGAGAGGCGTCAGGCTGAGTTGTGCACCAAGAAAATAAAAAAAGTCATGGTCTCTAGTCGCAGAAAGAGCATCAATGGGATTAGGACCATCACTGAATATTTACTGAATACCACGACATTAGATAATTTGATTTTCCAGTTTTCTAAATACAAGACTTGAGATTCTAAAAAAGCAAAGAGCAAAAAAATATTTATTTTTTAAAACTTGGCCCCAAACAATTAACACTGTACAAGCGCAATACACCTGATAACAGACATACTGAAGGTGGAACCATACTCATAGAGAAGAAGTGGCAGTGAAACAAGTGGGAGGAAAAAGAAAACTAACACATAAAACCAAACCCCAAAAAACAAAACAAAACCAAAAAAAACCTTAGTGTGGCCGCTTCCACAATCACTAATTAACTGCACATAATTTAGCCTTGAACACAGACACAGACAGATGTGAAATGCGAAGTACTATGCAACAAGATCAATATATCAAGAGACAACATATTTCCACAATAAGGCTTTTCCTTACTATGGTCTCATTAACAGTGTTGACTTCAAAACAAGCCATTTGGGTGCAACCAGTTTAGTTTTGAATTGTTAACTCTTAGACTATTATATTCTGTGTTTGTTCTGAAATGTATTTCTCTTTATATTTTCTGAGCCAACACCAGGTAGAATACATAGTCTTCTAGAATATTCAAAACATATTAAAACACACAACATACTGAATGCCTAATCTAATCTAACCAGCTGTCACAGAGGGAACGGAGCAGACAGCCCAAGGACGTATTCGGGAACTTTAAACATTGTTGGACAACTTTGTTAAGTTTAATAAACTACACAACATGGACAAAAGAATTAGGACAAACCTCTTAATGCCTGAATTTGGGTGGTGCCTTACATCCAGTGAAGGACAATCTAAATGTATACCCAGACATTTTTGGCAACACCAAGCTTCCAACTTCCAACACAGTTCAGGGACCAGTCTTTCCTATTCAAGCATGACTGTGCCCCAGTGCACACCGCAAGCTCTATAAAGACATGGCTGGAGGGGTTCAGTGTGGAAGAACTTGACTGGCCCCCACAGAGCCCTGACCTCAACCCCATCAAACACCTTTTGGATGAATTGGTATGAGATTGTGAGACGGAACTTCTTGTCCAAAATCAGTCCCTGAGCTCATGTGAGTGAATGGGCACAAATTCCCATATAAACTCAAATCTTGTGAAATGCTTTCAAAGAAGAGTGGAAACTGTTCTACTTCCAAAAGCAGGGACCAACTCCATATTAAAGTCTGTGTTTGAATACAATTTGATATCCCTTTTGGTGGAATGGTCAGGCATCCCAATAAGTTTGCCCATATAGTGCTCAAGGGTACCTCAGAGGTGCCACTAGCAGTCCTGGGATTCTAACCCACAACCTTTTGATTTCAGGGGCAAGTCTCTAAACACCGGGCCACTAGATGCCCTGTGTTTTTCTTGCACTCTCCTAGCTACACTTGTAGTCCTGTGTTGATCGTCTCTGTTCTTGTGTTGCTCCATGGGCCTGAAGGACCATTGTTTTGTTTCATTGTGTACTGTGTGTTTATGGAGGGAATGACAATAAAACCTACTTGACCTGACTTGAATTTGTACGAATGGCCAAATGGTCCTAGAGGAACATCGTTTCGCTTTACTGTGTGTATATGCTTGTAACAACAAATCCTACTTGACCTGACTTTGTAAGAATAGCACAACATTTTTGATGTTCTGTTTCTTTACTTGTGTTTCTCCATGGTCCTGGAGAAACATTAATTCCTTTTTATGTGTACTGTGTATATGGTTATGACAGTAAAACCTACTTCAGTCAAATGTTTAAGAATGGCATAAATGGCCAAAGTTTCCTAAATTGAGGTCTTCTGTTTCTGTTCTTGAGTTGCTCCATGGTCCTGGAGGAACATTTAATTTCACTGCGTACTGTGTAGATGGTTGAAATGACAAAGGGTATATGACCTGACTTGAATTTGTAAGAATGGTACAAATGGTAAAAAGGTTTCTGATTCTGTTCCTGTGTTGCGCCATGGTCCTGGAGGAATGTTTCATTTTACTGTGTACTGTATATATATGGTTGAAACTACATTAAAACCTACTAGACTTGACCTGACTAGAATTCTTGACAGAATGGCACAAATGGCAAAATGTTGGAGTCTGTCTTTTACTTTGGTCAAGTCTAGTAGGTTTTAACTGACTGTTTTTGTGTAAAACCATGGTCCTAGACGAATGCCGTTTCATTTCACTGTTGGCTGTGTGTACATGGTTGAAATGACAAAATCTATTTCACCTGACTTGAATTTGACAGGAAGCCTAGTGGGCTATAGGTTCAAACCCCTACTTTCTACCAATGTGCCCTAAGCAAGATACTCAGCCCCCAGTTTTTCTAGGGGGACTGTTCCTGTAACTAATGATTGTAAGTCACTCTGGATAAGGTTGTCTGCCAAATACCTTAAATATATATGTAAAATTGTAATAATGGCACAAATGGCAAAAGGTTTTTGACTTGTGGTCTTCTTTGTGTTCCTATGGTTTGACTTGTGGTGTTTTTTGTCCTGTGTTGCACCATGGTCTTGGAGGAACGTTGTTTCGTTTCACTGTGTATATGGTTGAAACGAGACTAAAACCTACTTGACTTGAATGTGTAAGAATGGCACAACGTTTTTGAGGACATCTGTGTGTTTGGCCAACATTAGGCTCTTACCTTCAACCGTTTGACCACTTCATCGTTGCTGATTTTATCAGTGATCTCTTTGACACCGAGCGGGTAGATGATTTTTCCGTCGGCCGGTGGTTTCTGCTGCTGAGGGAACTCCATGCCGCCAAACTCCGAATTTTCCAAACAGTCCTCTACCGGCCTCTATGGGTGGGAAAACAAAAGTTCAGCACACCAACCGGCCACACTTTCACAAAATACACATTTTAAACACAACACGAGGGTCCAGTCTGAATCTTTGCACCCCACAGATTTTCAACAAAAACCCAGTAAACGCACTAACTACCTTTAAAGCGTTCATAGTCGAGTCTGCAAAATTACCACAGTTAAAAACATCGCTGCTAAGCTAATGAACTAGCCTATAAGGGCTAGGTAACGAGGCATCCCCAGCCTTTTCATTCTTCAAACCACTCGCGATTTGCTCAGTTTACTTCACCCCGGGTTTTATAAGAGCCATAGACATGAAGAAACATCTTTTCTGTACAAAAGAACCCAAACTAGCACATCACGATTTATGAATAGCCCACAGTGCCAAAAAAGCTACATGCTAACAGTTAGCTAGTTAGCTTCTCCGTTTCAAAAACACTATGGCCTAGCCGTTAGCATGCTAGGCCTCAAACTATTACATTTTTACCAAAAGGCTGGAAAATCACAAAGAATTTGAGTTATTTACAAAAAGGCCTGTCGCCGTTCAGAAGTAGGATTCAATAGCGCATGGACTTCGAAACTATATCAACTTTAGTGAGAATAAAATAGCAATTATTTACTTGTTTTGCCTTTTTAAGTCCAACTCAAGTCAGACAGCATCGTCCTCTCCCTCACCAACTTCAACATCATCCCAGTTTCTCCACACACACACGCGCACGCACACAAACACCGAGCTTTCTTTTTCCCCTTAACAAACTACCACACAAACTACCACAACAACACAAGTTCATCCACAAGTTGATGGAGACCCTCTTCCTGATAATTACCTCTCAAACAAGCTGTTCTAATTCATTGGTCGGGCTCCTTTTTTGTTTTTTGGAGGACGTTTTAGTTCTCAGCACAAAAGCTGCCTGTCTTTTCATCCAGAGCCGTTTCAGGGTCCTCCTTTTGGAGAAAATAAAAAGTGGATAGGCAGCGCCCCCCTCGGTCTAAACCACGACAAACATATAGAGGGCGGGAGAAAAAGGAGAAAAGAAACTCCCAGAATGAGAGTTTCAGTCCAAGTCTAGTCCTTGACGCGGTTTTGAACGGGTAGAAAATCACTTAAATCACTATTCCAAACACTTTGAGTCTGTTGAAGCACTATAAAACCACTCAGAACCAAAGAAACGTCTCCCTACAGGCAAACTCACTCATCTCATACAAAGGGGAAGTCCACCCCACTATACACACTATAATGAACAAAAGTATTGGGACACCAAGGGGATTTTACTAGACAAATACATAGTCTTTCATTTGAGGTTGTTCCCTCTTTGTAGCTACACCAGCTTCCACTCTTCTCGGATGGCTTTCCACAAGACCTTGGAGTGTTTCTGCGGGCATTTGTGCTGTAGAGCATTTTCAGGCACAAAAAGTATTGGGACACACCTGTTTTTCAGGGTTTGGGCTTCAATTTACTAATACATTTTTAACAGTGCCATACTTCCAACTTTGCCTCAGTGCACAAAGGCCCAGACTGATGGAACCTTCTCGTCCAACATATTAAATTATGTGTATTTGAATGCAATGTCATTAAAGTTCCTGTTGGTGTAATGGCCAGGCGTCCCGATACTTTCGTCCATTATGATGGGAACTCACTTTGATTGAGTTAGACTTGAATTTCAAACGATCGGTGGAATCGGCCTTATATGAAAATGGGGTAGACGTTGGGCTAAACCATTAGCCCAAGCGCCTTCGTTACACTCTGAGTGGAAAACAAAAATTCTATTTACTATGGTATAAATGTCGTACATACAAAACAAGATATCGTATCTTCACTTTGTTAGACTCCAAACACGAAAAGAAAACAAAAACACTGTTTCATCACCCCCACCCTTTAAAGAAGTAGTCTGTCCCTTCAGCTTGAAGCCTCTGTTTACATTTTGCAGGGCAGTTTCGTTTTGGTAGCTCGTCCAGATGCTAACAATTCACTGGGTGGTCGTTCTCGTAGAAACCTGTGAGCAGTGGACCCGGGACGAGCCCCTGTGGGTGCAATGCCGAGGAAAAAGAAAAACGGACACAGTCCCGGCCGAGTTCCAGCACAGTCCGGAGGTCCCGGGGGGAACGGGGCCATGCTAACACGAGCAGTCCCGAGGGAGGTCAGCCCCAACCCAGGACTCCCACTTGCCACCTCCGGTATGGAGAGCTCACAAACCAGAGACCAAATAGTGAGGACTATGCAGGAAATGTTCTCCCACCTGGACCCTGTGGTCATTTACATTGTCCTCTCTGAGGCCGACTTCAAAGGTAACCCATAACAGTTAGCTTAACTTACACACTGTGGCCAAAAATATTGGTACTGTTTTTCAGGGCTTCCAGGAGGATACCACGACATTCTGGAAAACTTTGTGGACAGTGTTTTGGGGAAGGCCCTTTTCTTTTAAACCAACTTGACTGCCCCATTCAGAACCCCGACTTCTATTCGATCCAACAACTTTGGGATGAATTGGAACGAAGACTGCGAGCCAGGCCTTCTCGTCCAGCATCTGTGCCTGAACCTCATAAATGCTCTACAGAATGAATGGGCACAAATTCCCACACACTCCTTGTGGAAAGCCTTTCAAGAAGAGTGGAAGCTTTTATAGTTGCAAAGGGGGACCAACTCCATATTAAAGTTGATGTATTTGAATGAAATGTCATTAAAGTGTAACACTGACATCGCTGTGTGTAAAGATTTAGTGTGCTGTACCAGCTGATCAGTGGTGCAAAAAATTCTTAATGTAAATGCAGTAAAAATAAAGGACAGCAGGGGATTAATGTAATGAGATTAAAATTCAACAACACACAGTTCAAATTAAACAGTCGAGTTGCACAAATACAGATCCAGAACCGAAAAACGTTAGAAGAACTGGGGAGAATTATACAGTCTAAGGCCACAGATAGAAAGGATTTCCTGTGCTTTCAGTCCTGCATTATGAGGCCAAGACATTTACAGTGACTTTCTAAAAACACTTCTAAACCATTTCCTCACAATCGTTTTTAATTAGGTCCAAGTCTCGGCGCTGTTTAACTGGATGGACATGTTTTAAGAAATCTGTGCTGGAGTGTATGTGAAGACAGGACAGTGCCTGGAGCTTTAAAGTGAACTCGAATCCTGCTTACATAATATTAGACCTATCAAGTTACCAAAGTCCAGTAGCTCCAGAGATACAGCAGTTTGACCAAACAACTGCCATTTGACAAAGTGCCTTATGAGAAATGGTTTTAGTTTAATAGAATATGCATTTAATTTCATAGAAAAAAAGTTTTCCTTGTTTTTTGGAAGCAAAATAGTTTGCAAAAGTTTTAAAACATTGTTCACTCCCTGGCCCTACGCGTTGATTTTTACAAATAAAGCAAGTCATTATTTTGTAATGCCTAATAATTAAACCGTTTGCATATTCATGTAGGTGTTTTAGTGCTCAGTGGAGGGCAGCCTATTCAAACAGAAGTCATTTATATCAGGCTTAGAGGCACACTAAGAGAAACTGTGTGTTTAATTATAATGGATGAAGAGAGTTTGGGAAACAATTATGTAATATTAATTATGATTGTGTTTGGTAAATAAAATCACAATAACTTAGTAACATTTAGTAAAAATACAGTGCTGTCTTTATTGCTCAAAAACACGGTCATTCAAATATTAGTTGTTTGGAATGTATCTTCTTAATAACTTGACAGATAAAAAAGACCACTACAGGAGATGGAATAACATTCTTAAGTTTTATTGAATTTAATAAGATTTTATTATAAGTAGGTTTGAACCATTGCTATTGGTCTGTTAATCATGAAATTTGAACGCAAATGAAGATGTAAGGTTTTGGTTCCAACAGCAGTGGTAGTTGTTATTTAGCTGTGAGCTGTTGGTCCTCAAATCACACATTCATTGCTGAAAGGGAGGAAACACCATCCATATCTGAAACATATTTGTATATTTATAGTAAGAAATTTCTGTGCTTTGTGTCTCAAAGCTATAGTCAAACCCATAGGGATATAGAACCATTCTCAGCCTGGTAATGGTGTTTCTGGCACTGGAAAATTCTTTCCCTGCAGTTTATGGCTGTTTGTGGTTCCAAAACCACGTCACTGGAGTCGAATCAGCAGAAAGTTTTTTCTGTCTGATGCACTTTTGTTTGGTCTTTTTTTATAGTCTTGTTTGAATTTTTAAATTTTAATTCAGTGATGTCCTGGTAGACCTTCATGTAGACTTTTTTTTTCCAGTGTAAAACTCCCAACTGAAATGCATCTTCAGTCCAAACAGACAATAGCGCTTGTTTATTGTCAAATTCCCAGTTGTTAGTGTGTATCTCCAATTGCAGAGGCAGTAAAAATATGATGGTCTCTTTTCCACATTGTGATGAAAACATTTCAACCAAGCAGAAAGCAGTGACCCAGTCAGCCCAGGGTCGCTTTATTTGTTCACGGTACTACACGATTCCTTGTGCCCGTGCTGTATGTTGCTTGCTTCACTGTTATAATGTCCCTCACTTTTATAATGTTTCTTTTTCTTAGTGGAGAACGCTATGGATGCTCTCCTGGAACTGTCTGATGCTGCTGAAGGCAAAACCTTGTCTGGTCCGCCGCTTTCAGGGTTTGAGATGGCAGCTGCTCTGTTGGACCCACCGCCCTCACAGAACCGGACTGAAGCTACCAAGGTGATTTCGGAGGGTTCTGCAGGGTCAGAGAGTTCCTCAGTGGAGAGCATCGAATCTCAGCAGCAACTCAGCCCAGAAACACACCTGACGGAGGAGTTTGACACCCTCATTGATCAGGAACTGGAGATGTTGACGTCACTCCAAAGCCATACTGGCATCCAACCATCCACCATTCCTCTCTCTTCATTACCCTCTGAATCGGTCCTTCTGTCTTCTCTTTCTTCACAAAAAACTCTTCTTGCTCAAAAGACCATACCAGAGTTTGGGCAACTGGATGTGCAAAGTGATTCGAAATTAGGATCTTCGAGCTCTGACTCCACCCCTAGGCTTGGTGCAGCTTCACCACTTAATGACCTTAGCTTTAGAAGTGCATCTTGCTCTCAGGATAGAGATGTTTCTGTTGAATTCAGTCACTTGATAGAGGATTCCAGCTCAAGGCCTTCAGCTTTCAAGGCCTATCGCCGACCTGATAACTTTGCGAACAGTGCAAGCATGACAGCGCATTCTGAAGGTCTACAAACCCCAGCCACGTCCTGGAACATTCAGGCTCCAGAGTACCAGCCCAGGGTGGGAGGGCCAGTCTTCATCACACCTGTAATGCAAGCCCCCAACATGTGGAGCGGACGTCCTTTCACCGCAGCACAGTGGCTGACCCACAGGCAGGCCGTTCGACCTCCTTTAAGACCCTCAGCCACCATTCCCAAGTCATGGACCCATCCGCCTCTGAGTAGGCTCAAACTGGAGGGCCAGGTTCTGGTGCTGCTCAGAGGTGCCCCAGGATCAGGCAAAACAACACTTGCCAGGTAAACCTGTGAACATAGGTTTCCTCTATTGTTCCTCTGAAGTTGTATTTATGTCATCATTATTGTTCTTTCTCTTGCTGCAATTTGGTGCCTCCTCTGTTCCTAAAGTTTTTTGGAATGTTGGCATGGTTGCATGCAACGTCAAAACATCCATCAATGGTTCGCTGTAGTTAACGTATACTCCGATTTGGGCCTGAGTATTGATAGTTTTTTTTTTTCTTTCAAAAGCGTGATTGATTCACTGTTATGCTGGGGGAGAGAGAGAACAGTTGCCTCAAAAAATTTTTTTGGAGATAGCTTCTATAACGTCACCAACGTCATCATAGCAGATGGCTGGAAAGCCACAAAACGCGAAAACAATACAGTCTTGCAGAGCGAAAGACACAGCAGGCTCATAAGGAGAGTTCAAGACACAAAGTATGGTCAGTTTTAAAAAGATGTGCGTCAGTGTTTGTGGTGGTTTATTTAAAAATAATCAGCCCATGGCTGTGGCGTTTTTCCCACCTGTTTTCTGGCGAGAGTGGTTTGCTCCACCTATTTTCAGCTGTCCTTAACCTTAAATTACTTGGTAAGAGACAGTTGCCCCCTCGGTACTACAGCACCAGGCACTTAGTGAGGAGAAACAGAAGATGCGCCGATTTAAATCCTAACTATGAGTAGATTGTTTTTGTTTTGGTTTTTTTTTACACAAACTTTTTTGGGCCATAAAACCAAAGTTTGAGTGTCTCCATCCGCTGGGTTTATTACAACCAATCACACTTCTCACAGAAAAGCAACCTAGTTAATTATGTTACTCTAGGAGTTTGCAGTATGACTACAGGCTGATAGGACTTTTAAAACAATAGTTCTCAAACTTCTCTAAAGTCTGAAGCCCCCTCACTCCACATGCCTTCAACTTATTCAGTACTTCAAAATTTCTACTAAATTTGAATTTTGTTAATTAAGAAAATTTGAATATTTACTTAATATAACAATGCAAAATAATGTGAGAAAATGGTGAGGAGAACAGAGGTTCGGTTCCAGATTTCTCCTCCCGTTGCATGGATTTGTGAAATTCCATCACCAGCTCATGATTAATTTGATTTAATTTAATTGAATGACTTCCATAACAACACACAAAAATATACTGAACATAAAATCAATGTTTACTGTGTAATGTTGATTGTATTTATTCTATTTAGTTTTATTTAGTCTTTCTTTTTCTCTGCAGTGCCATGTTGGAACAAAACCCAGGTGGGATTGTATTAAGCACAGATGAGTACTTCAACAAAAATGGAGTTTACCATTACGAGCCAGATTTACTAGGAGAGGCGCATTCATGGAACCACCAGAGAGGTAAGCGGTACAGAGTTTACAGAGCTTTACAGACTGCGTTTGGGGCTTAGTATTTTTGTTTGCATTGTCATTGTTCTATGAGCTGTTTCATATTTGTACAGTTATGCATAAAAAACCCCCCAAATTTTTTCACTTAAAAACATGACAACTTCACTTCATGTGCCTCATTTTGATCATTAGTAGACATATTTACTACTATCATTAATACAGACAAAATATGGCTTAAATGTTATTTCATGCATTACTTTTTCTAATAAGTAAAACTTTGCATGACACATGCCATGTTATTGTTCCTTTCTTTTTCAAAAATGAACAAATCTTTAGATCAGAGGTGCAGGTTAGAGACTGTACAGTAGAGATGGTTCAATACTGCTATTGGACTAATTCATGTTTTTTGCAATCTGATGGATATACCTGATTGAACTCATCAGAAATAGCGAAGCATCAGGTGTTATAGTGTAGCAATGTAAACCGTACTGTACTGTCCAGGGGTATTCCAGGACCACAGTAAGTAAATACCGAAGTTCTGATGTGCAGCTTGCTTCAAAAGGACAGTATTCAATCTTAAATTCTCTCTCGGTGCATGGCTTCAACATTGTACTGCAGTATAAGCTGAAAAGATGAAAGATGATAAGGAACCAGTGATTTTCTCAAGTGTTAACATTTTCTTTTATTCTGGTTTCAGCAAAAGAAGCTTTTGAGAAAGGCTTCACCCCAATAATTATAGACAACACTAACATGCAGTGTTGGGAGATGAAGCCCTATGTTGCCCTGGTAAGCCTTTATGACTAGAATAAGAGCCGTTTCACTCTTTACAATGAACGCATTCTTCTGCTTGCAACGGCGTAACCTTGTAAAAGTCATTCACTGAATAACAACCTCCCAAACTATTGATTACTTCTCTGTTGCAAGTCAGATGCCAGCTACGTTTGACTTCCAAAATAAATGACAAAGGTTACCTGCTTCTCCATGGACGTGGTTTTGGAACCGCAAACAGCCATAAACTGCAGGAAAAGTAATTATGGTTTTGATGTGTAATATTACAAAACTACAGTACAATATAATTATATGCTAATTAATTACATTGTCTTTAAATTTAAATAGCAAGGAAAATATATTGGAATTTAGCAGAGGGGAACCCTCAGGAGCCTTGGCCCAACAATTTCCTGGATTTAATAGGATCACATTTGTATTAAAATTAAGCAAGTACTGTAAAAGTGTAGTCTTTGATTTGGTTGGAAACAATAGGGTTAAATCCTTGAAGCACCAAACAGAAGAAAATGTAATCAGTTTTTTTCTCCATGTTCTCCTTGTTATATCTAAGAAGGTACAGCCAAGAACACTCTCTCATTGGTTTGGCCTTCACAAGCTAGAATACAGTTCTAATCTGTCAGATTAACAGCCACTGTCATGTTACCACAGAATCAGTTACAACAGAATCAGTATATTGATGTAGGATGGGTGAGGCCTGTTTTGTGATGGCAAATGTCACTCTAGGACTTCTAGAATTCCTAGACAGATCGCAGACAGCAAATAATGGCTTTCTGTCAAAGGGTGTTGTCTAGAATGACTACAAATGTTCTTGTACAATTGATCACCACTGCTTTGTAGTAAAATATAAATTCCCTGTATAATTACTGTTACGCTTAGTACAAACAAGCCAGGAAGTTTGTGACAATATGCTTGCTTATACTAAGTATTTGTTTGTACTTTATATATACAGTGCTCAGCTCACCCCACCAGATTTGTCAGAAAACCTTCAGTGTCCTTTCAGAATGCACATTTTCTATGGGATACTGTACTAAAAAATACTCCCTCAAATGTGGACCATTGACTGCAAACAAGATTTGCTCATTTGGATTTGTGAAGAGCCAAGTTGCGCATCACAGAGGTTCTTCTTGAAAAATGGAAAAAGATAGATGTGGTAATTTCTTGCTAACTTGTTCATTCCATGCCTAGAAGACTTGGACATGCAAAATACTAGATGTAGTAGTTTTTGTTGTGGTGTGTATTCATTTTTTCTTCAACTAATTTAAGTAAATTAAATTAAGTAAAATCTTACTTTTCAAAGGGTATGCACTCACTTTTACTTATGCTGACAACTATATATATATATATATATATAAAACACGTAATCGCATTAATGCTTTATTTACTTACTGTTTGTTAAAGCATTTTTTTTTCATTACTATTTTATTGAAAGAACTAAAGTGCAATAACATTTGGTTTGTAAACTCTTTAAATAGCTTTTACAAAGCTGCAGTTCAAATATTTCTTATAAATCTTAAACATTAGTGTAATCAAATCAAATGTAAAGCCATTGCTATTTGCTTCTGCAGGGCATTCATGCTTTAGCTAGTTTGTTATAAAACAAGTGACCCTCAGAGTCCAGAGCATGGGGCGTGGAACCAACTCCATATGAAAGTCTATGTATCTGAATGCAGGGTCGTTACAGTCCCTGTTTGGTGTAATGGTCACGGCATCATATTACTTTTGTCCATATACTGTTGATGTTTCATAAAAAGAAGCATTAATATATTAATATACCGGTATTCATTGTTCTTCAGTAAATGCTCTACCATTTTCTGTATACTTTCAATTAAACCCCGATCCTACAGTGTCTCAAAATGTTCTGTGAGTATATACATGCACCCATTTAAGTCAATACACACAAATTCACTGAAATTTGGTCCACTTGTGTTTTTCTCAGGCACTGAAGCACAAGTATAGAGTGCTGTTCCGTGAGCCAGACACCTGGTGGAAAAATAAACCCAGGGAGTTGGAGAAGTATGGCACACAAAACGACGCAAAATTCAACAGATATCAACACAAAATAGCATAATCATACCATAAACACACAGAATTACACAATCAGATACAACTACTACAGCTACAACTGCTGAGTTACATTCTTGGCCAAATCTGTTGTCATCAAAATATTTTGCAAATGAAATGAGCCGTGTTTTGGTTTGATTCTTTGAATAGTTACCTTGAAGGACATTTGAACTAAAACTAAGTCTAAGCTAAGAACTGAGGTCATTTATTTAGTCCATTTCCTTTTTGATTCCTAAACAAAATGCTATTGAGAGTGATTTTTTTTTCCCCAATGAGTAGAATTTTAATAGTGGTTTAGTAGTAGTATAAGTGTCTTCTTAATGCTTGCTGCATTATTTTAAACACCTACAAAAGACATTTGACTTTTTATTACTTCAAATGTTTACACAATTGAACAGTGAATAAACCAGAAACTGGCCACAAACATAAATAACCATTAGTTAATGATCTACAATTTGTGATTATAAAACTGTTCCTTTTATTTCTCTCTTTGTAGACGTACTACACATGGAGTAACAAGAGAGAAGATTCGACGCATGCTGGAACACCAAGACCGTTATGTGTCTGTCCAGAATATTATGGCTTCACAGCCCAAACCTACAGCTGTGTATGGTGTGGATGTAGAAATTTCTCAGCAAGAACCAGCACAGTGAGTGCATTTATATTTATAATACAAAAGGCACTTGTAGTGTATTGTTTAGTCACTGTAAAGTCAACAGATGACAATCACAGATTTGATGTAACACAAATTAGATTGCTTTAAATACAGTGTAGCTCTTATTATTATCACAGCTACAGATGAGGTTAATAACCCACAAATGTGATCCATAAGAGCAAAATGGATTATCGTGAAAATTAGAGCCCGACCGATATATCGGCAGGCCGATATTATCGGCTGATATTAGTCATTTTCCAAACTATCGGTATCGGCATTTTTAATGGCCGATAAATGAATATTTCAAAAATAAAATAAA
>JBBPDE010000083.1:13694436-13715428 GCA_037974605.1 Nannopetersius ansorgii | reverse complement strand
TATATATATTAATAAATACTTATTTTAACATTACTATAATGTAAGCATATATACCATTGGTACATTATATTATATTATCTCTGATTACATGTTAAACAATTTCATGAGCACACCAATAAAACTTTTGCATTCAGATGGGTTACAGGTGAAGGAAAATGCCTGTTTAACTTGTAATGCAAGTCAGTGTAACTTTAAGTAACTTTAGACAGTTTTGATTAATCAGTTCAATTCATGAAATGTTCATACCATGCAGCTGGTGTTTTCAAATTATGCAGAAAAGGTAAAAGGTAAAAGATGGAGAAACAAGGGCATGTCTGGACAGCGACACTATGTATATATGTCTGCAAAAGATGACTGGCTGCTCTCATTGTATATAGTAGTTTAAACTAAACTGTATATACAGTGTAGTTTAAACTACTACTTGGACAGCACAGCATGGTCTAAACTAACACAAGGCATTTTTTTTGTATTTGTAAAATATTTCTGACAACAATAAAGTGCAGAAAAAGGTAAATTTGCATTCCCTTGATGTAAACATGCACTTTCTTAACAAGATACTGAAACTCAAACAGATTCACGGTGTGTAAGAAAATGAAGCTGCACTACATGTAAGCTTAATATACATATGATGTGGTTTAAGGAGATGGAGGCTTAAAGTGAACCTGTGCTTTTGGAGAACTGTATATGGGTCCAAACCCCAAAACCACTTCCCAGCAGGAGCTCATAGCTCACTCAACCTTCTGAACCCAACACAAGCTACACAGAACATGGTCTGATCCTTCATGTTTCGCAGTAATGAGAGTACGCAGAAAAACACGACCAAACTCACTGTGCTTTAGCATTTATCTACTCACGTTTCTTATCCAGGGCAATGCAAGTAAGTTCAGATAATGCACCCCTGTGTCCGAATAATGTTCAGGTGTTAGTGCATAAAATCTGCTGTGCCTAAAAATGTGTCCTATAAGGGTTAACACCCTTCCTTCTTAATCTTCTTGCTGTAAAAGTTCATGCAAACTCATGCAAAAATGTAAACACCGCTCATGCTGACCAACAGCCAGTTGCAAATAAGTGTGTAAAAACTGCACTGGACTAATAAGCGATGCAATAAACTAATAAACGCTAATATTTTAGCAGACCTAACTGCAAGTAAGATTATAGTAGAATTTCACAATTTAAACTTGTGAGGCAATCAGTACTCAGACATCTTCTTAGTTTTTAAGTCAACCTCTGCATTTTTATACAAAGTTTTGTACAAACAGTCGTTTTGGTTATAATAATAGTATGGCAAATGTTATATAACGTGTTATATTGCATATTTCACTGCATCACTTTAATTACTCATCCTATTTCTTATATCACCTGATATAAGGTACCATATAAGTAAAAAGATATATAGGGGATATATAACCTAACCTAATATATAATATATCACCTAACCTAATGTATCACCTAATTATATATTAAGTGTTTTATTAAAAATTTTGCTGCATCACTGTAATTACTCATCGTATTTCTTAAACTCTAAACGATACACAGATGCACAGCTGGGCAGCAGTGGAACACTGATGGAAAGAATGTGTGTGTGTGTGTGTGTGTGTTTGCGTGTCAGAAGTGACTCCTGTATATAAAATGTACAGCAAGGCCTGAGCGTTTCTTTTTCTTCCTCTTGTGCATGAAGTTACCTTTCGCTCTCCATCCCCCACCACCAGTGCAGCTTATATAACCTGCACTAGCTCTGCGCATGAAGCGATATTCATGTACTTAATGTTGATTTAGTAAGGATATAGACATGAGCAGAGTAAAAATGCAAAGAACAATTGAATCATAACATCATAAGATTCCTAGTAATATGCTAAATACCTATATTTGTCTCTAGATAGGCTTTAAATAACAATGACCTCAATGGGTTGAAGGAAGTACATACTTAAAAACCTGAAAGTAAAGGATAGTTAGCCTTAAGTTAATAACCTTTTATATGTAGTTGCTCAGCCAAGTGGGTAAAGTTTACTTCTTTACTTTGGCACCTAATGTTCATAAAAACATTCAAACACTGAGCTGGCTATAAACTTCTGTTTTTAGATCTTCTTTGTAGTTTTATGCATTTTAGAGATAGCAGCATCAGAAGCCACACAAGAAAGAAGACGAATAACTGAGGAAAATAGTGATTATTAGCTTACAGGTTTTGTGATGCTAATGGAGCTTCCATTACTTGTTAGCTACACAATCCTTGAAACTTTACTACAGTTAGGGGAATGTGTAGATTTGATTATGAACCTTATCTATGGCATTTTAGCTGACAATTACATGTCACTGCAAAAAAATTGTGTTCATTACAGTGCAGGGCAGGCCTAAAGCAGCTGGATTAGCTTTCTTGCTACATAGCTTGCAGCTATCACTAAATTGCACTGTCATGAAATAATACACTACACACACTTGTACGTGTTACAAAGTTATAAAGAATAATGTAGAGTCAGCCAAAGCTTACACTTGAGGCAGTGCAAATGTGAGCGAAAAGTACTTTTCTGCTAAGCATCCATGCTAAAATTAGAGCTAGCTGAGTAGCTCCCAGCTTAGTAAACTGCAGCAGACCAAAGGTTTGTCATTTTTCTTATATCTGTAACTTTTCCTGGAGAATGTGATCCCAGCACCTTAACATTGTTTTTTTTAAAGTACCCTTTCCACATTCAGCTAGTTACGATAGCTTAAATAATTGCGATCTTCTCAAATAACTGTGATTGTGTGCTCAGTGTATTTAAAAGCGTGTGTGAGCTTCATTTGGTCAGTCAGAAGTGAGTGCTGGCTATGGAAAGGAAGCAGAAGATTTAGATTTAGGTTTTTGACTGCAGTGCACATCTCCTGACCCACATAGGTTGATGTGTGTGAAATGGTTAAGGGGTTTCTCTATCATCATGGTGCCACTGTGGTCCAGTGTAGGTCAACACAGCTTCTGTGAGCACTGTGGTCTGACACACACACACACACACACGCACACACACTGAGACTCTACCACAAGCCTCTTTTTGTCACTGTCTCCATCTCTCTCTCTCTCTCTCTCTCTCTCTCTCTCTCTCTCTCACTCTTCAACAGGAAACACCTGCAGTCAGTTCTCACCACACTAGGCCTCTCTCTCCCTCTCTCTCTCTCTCTCTCTCTCTCTCTCTCTCACACACACACACACACACATATATATATACACACACCAACATTCGTGAACGCAAACGAACATAAAAGATGTGCATGATTGTTCAATTGTGACAGTTAAGCAGTAACATCAGCCATTATGCATTATCAGTTGAAAGTTTTCTGTTTCTTGCATCCATGCGGATGTACGTCATGTAGATAAATGAGGTGTTTGAAGGTATACGATCAACACCTGTCAACACTGTGAGGCCTTAACCATGACGAGCTGTTCACAGCTTGAAGATGCAGAAAAAACAAAAATTGCTGAAGTTGTTAGGGTCCACATTTTCTTCCACTGTATTTTTCCTTAAGGTCTGTGTGTGGCTTATTATTATTGTTCTTATTTTTGTGGGTCTTCTTCGACTACTACTAGACGATTTTTTTGGTATTATTAATTTGATTATTGAATTTGATTTCTTTATGGTAACCCAGTCTTTTTTCTGCACCAGGGCCCATTTGTTTCTAATGATGTCACTTTGCCTGTTTGTAGCCCATATAAATAGTGTTTCTGTCCTGAAAATCTGCTTTAATCTTGAGCCAGTGGCACAGCTACGAAGGGGGCAATCATACTTATTTAGATTCTGAGAAAATTGTACAACCACAGCACACCCTGATGTCTGTCTCTCGTTAATTCATAACACATGGGTCCATAATTGACAAAAATATATATTTGATCAGAATCTATGTGGCTAAGCCACTAAGGTAAATGTGACGCCAATTCAAATAGGTAGTCTGAGGTATACATTAAGATTAAAGTGTGCGCTGGCAGCTAGACTGAGCTTGAGAACAACAACTTGAGAGCATAACATTAAGGTGTAAATCAGTAACATTGCTGTAACATTAAGCATTACAGTTTTTGCACTGGGGCCTAAAGCACCATAATTCCATGACAGTCTTGATCTAGTCTGTAACTTGTCCACCAGGGGGGTATTTCGTGAAACACAATTAAGGGAAAGTCCGACTTACTCTCCCTTACTTTCCCTTGAAATAATCTTGTTTCTTGGAATACCCTGATCCACATACTCTAAGATTAGAGAGAATGAGGAAAACAAGATTTGGAATAATGATCATCACATTAGCTGTGGCACTGCAATTATTATTACTTGTCCATTATTTAATGTGTTGAAGAAAATGCTGAATAAAGACCATGAATATAAGTTCTTGGGGGCACCAGGACAAAGACAACGAACAGGCTTACACTACAAAAAATACTTTAAATGAATACAAAATAATGATTTGCTTGTATACTTTCATTCAAGTTGGTGCTCCACTTTAGGTTAATGAATAAATTACATTATTAAATTATTTGTGCAGGTAGTTGGCAACATTCATTTATTAATTAACATTAACATTAATGGCTTCAGTATTTACATCTGGATCACCACAGGCCTACGTCTGCACTGCAGGCCTCCACTTAATCGGCTGCACTGCGGGTGGTTACGCCACTGATGAAAAAACAGATACAGACACTCACACTGCGGCTTTGTCGCTTTATGTCTTTGGTGCTTGGCTCAAAACATGAATGTGAAAGATCCTTCTCAGTTTCTAACAACACAACTAAAGTGCATATGAAGGTTATTAGCTCACTGACATTATGCTGCAGTTTCTGCAGATTTATTTTGAACCTTAATATCAAGTCAAAAAGACACAGCTAAAAGCAAAATCTACCAAAACCTGTCATTGAGATATAAATAAAGTCATTCAGAGTGCGCCGTTCCAGAGAAAATTGGTGTGACTGTTCACAGCCATGGTGACAAGAACATCTGAGAAGTGTAATGCCTCTAAAAGCTACACAGATACATACATATGCGATGATGAACTATAATTATTTTTAATGCCCGTGATCTATCTATCTCCCTGTCTGTCTGTCTGTCTGTCTGTCTATCTATCTATCTATCTGTCTGTCTGTCTGTCTGTCTGTCTGTCTGTCTGTCTGTCTGTCTGTCTATCTATCTATCTATCTATTTATTTATTTTTTATGTCCCCATATGTCAATAACATTGGGAGTGTAAAGGCTATCACATACATCTTCTGAGGCTTGTGAAGAGCCATTGTATCTTTTGAAACTGCAGCTAGAAAATGTCATTTGACAGTTCCACGCACGTGGAGGAGAAAATGAACAGACATCTGCACTGCGTAGCTTCACACTGAGCGATGGGGGAGAGGAAAGACCATCCTACCTACACAGAGAAAGCAAGGCTAATTGTCATCACCAGGAATTAGATTGCTAGATGACTGTGACTCTCATTAATGATAGTGAGGGCAGTGCAGGGCAGCTGGTGGCCTGGTGGTTAGGGAGTTACCCCTGTGATCACAAGGTTGCGGGTTTGGACTGCATGTGGCACCACTGACGTACCCTTAAGCCAGATACTGTCCATACACACACTGCTCCCCGGGTGCTGCATCGTTGGCTGCCTGCCACTTCACATAGTGAATGGATTAAATACAGAGAAAGAAATTCATGCTGTGGTGACTATAAGGGCCACTATATGCTTTTTAGGTTTACCTCTATTTTGACACTATCAGCATTATATATAAAAACCCAGAAGACGAAGATACAGTTCACTTGTGGCTTTTAAATGGTAATTGAAATGACTATATTTGTGTTGCAGACATAATGACTCCTAACATCACTTTTATAAAGAAATCTGATGTCGTAAGTATGTCTGCAAGGAACTGCTTTTACCGCACAACCACTGAATTATTTTTTGAGTTTTTGAAATATCATTGGAATTACCCTGACAGTTACTGGCTTTAAACAAAACCAGGCAACACCACAATGGAAATGACTCATTAGTCATTACTCATAACTACAACTGAAAGGGGTTTTGGTAAGTGCATCATGGGAAATGGAGTTCAGCAACAGCAGCCTACACAAGAAACTAAAGTCTCCATCTCAGCTAAGAGAGAGGGAAGAGTAGCGTAGAGTGAATGGGGTAAAAGAGCTCGACGCCTTGAGAAGAACCACTTCCTGTCTCGCTTTTCTGATCTCTCTTCAGCTTGGAGGCCGCTCTCCTATGTACGCGCGTGTGTGTGTGTGTGTGCGTGTGTGTGTGTAAGTCTTTGAGTACAATGTAGGCGTTGGAGTGGGTTGTGAAATGTGAGTGGGTTGAAGTTTAAGCAATTTCACCAAAAGGACCTTAAAATAACTGACACATCTCAAGCAACTCAGCAGTTCTACATTATGCAAAATCAGGCATTTGCTGGTACAGTGATGAAGCCTTTCGAAAGAAAATGTCAAGAATAGCCCCTCTGTGATGGGGGTTCAATCATAGATTTGCAATTATAAGGTGAATTAGGCAGGGAAAGGGAAGCTGCGCCCTCTAGCAGTCAGTTATAGATAGATAGATTTCTTTAATGCAGGTAATTTTTTGTCACATACACAGCTATACATTTAACCCTGAATTGCCCCTGAGACTAGAACATAGAAACAAGGATCAAAAGTAGAATTACAGGTGAATTTGACAAATATACAAATGTAAACACTATATATATAACAGCATATAGGAACCATGGACTTAATGTATCTGGATTCTGATACATTCTAATGTTAAGTCTTTTATCTTGATTGCAGGAACAATGATAAAGCATTTCCGTCTGTGCAAATAAAAAGTTTAAGGTCATGTAAAGTGCCAAATAAAGGGTAGAAAATAGATGGCAAGTGCCCGGGGAGCAGTATGTGGGGACGGTATCTTGCTTATGGGTACCTCAGTGGTGCCACTGTCAGTCCTGGGATTCAAACCCACAACCTTCTGATCACAAGGGCAGTTTTGATTACGGGTGTGGTTACGGGTTGTTAAGAGAGAGTTGTGATTTCCACATTGAAAATTAGCGCTTCCAAAACCTCACCAATTTCTGCTGTATGGGGGCAGTATATGAGACAGCGGATGATCAGATGGCTGCCCCTGTGAATGTAAGGCTGTGGGTTTGAATCCCAGGACTGACAGTGGCACCACTGAGGTACCCTTGAGCAAGATATCGTCCCCACACACTGCTCCCTGGGTTAAATACAGAGAAAAAATTCACACTGGTCACACTGTGTGTTCACTTTCAGCTAAAGTTTTAAATAAAGCTTCAGGAAAAACATTGCACTGGAATTAGTATCGCAGTTAAAGTATGAGTGTTGGTATCGGTATCAAAACATATTGACATACGCAGCTCTTATAGTGAGATGCTAGGTTAGAAATGTTTGTTTTTTGTCTCGCATGTACGTACCCAAATTGTAGAATGTTATTAGAAAATGTCTGTAATAGCTTTTTATGAGTGTATGTGCACTATTGTGGACAATTGTGCCAATATCAGAAGTATTCCTTTAATGCCAATATTCATTGTATTATGAGAATGCTTGTTACCACCCAATGTTTATTGGACTGAAAAAAAAATGAATTATGATTTCCCTGGGAGATATTAGAGGACAATTAAAGCTCATTTCCTAAGAAAGGGTAGAAAATGGATGACAAGATGCTCAATCTAGTATCATTACTTGAATTCCCTGAAAATGTATGGAAAGTTTTAAAATCGCAAATCCTTTAAAAAGACCCTCATAAGTTTTCTGAGAGGAAATTAACCACAGTGCTGCAAAAAGCTGATTACTTCTTAAAAATGTCTTTGCAACACAGTACATATGTTACTTGTTCATTTTTGAATACATTTTTCTGTTTTGTAAACATCTTTCTTTAAGCATGTGAGCACATATAATTTGTCACATGTTTAAGGTGAATGTCAAAATACATTATATGTGTGTAAATTTGAAGTGAAAATATGCACTGGAAGTACATGAAATAACAACAAAGTTGTCTGAATTCCCCCACACAGTACAGGAATATAGAAAATCTGTATATTGTGAGAAGCGTGATCTCAATTTTGAGCCAGAATGTCAAGGACCATACAGTGATGTTAGAGTATTGCATTAACAGTAATGTAGTGTTGAAAAAACATTTTAGGACAACATGCATGTGTGTCTTACTTATGTATGTTTTAGAAATTCATGCAACACATGCATGTGTGTGTTACCTACATATGTATTTGAAATTCATGACCTAAGTGCAACAGTCCTGTCTGATCAGATGTCAGGACACACATACACCCACCAACAAAAGCTCCCTCCAAATGGACCACAGTGCAAGGTTTCAGCTGGTTTTCTCAGGTGCTCTGTGTCTGAGAGAGTGTGTGTGTGTGTGTGTGTGTGTGTGTGTGTGTGTGTGTGTGTGTGTGTGTGTGTGTGTGTGTGTGTGTGTGCTATATGATACCCCAGGTCTTGTTCCAGAGGGAGATTGACATTCAGGCCTTAGGCAGTATAGTGAGCGTATTTAGAGCACTTTTAACTGTACTTCTGCCTCTGAGAGGGTTTTTCTGGTGTTCTCCCTTTCTTTAGTCATCAAGACATGTAGCCACAAGTGAGGAGCCACAAATTTCCAACCTTTTTGTGACTCACTGTAAAGAAAGATGAAGATCTGGGTTCTTCTTGTCATTGGCATGCGGCTACATGGTAAGTTGAGAGACTTGAGTGCACTTATTTCATGCTTTCTTATGTCACTTTATGTGTCCTGTAAACTAAATGCATGCAGGTTCCAGACTGAATGGCTGATCAATTATGTTGTAAGACTGGCATCTTAGTGCTGTCTCTTACAAATCCCCTTATTTTGTAAACATTCTTGTGCGAACGTACACAGAGCCAGGACCTCTGGGTACCCTGCTCCCTTTAAAATGTAGATTATATACTTATACACATACTATATGGACAAAAGCATTGGGATGTCTGACATTTCACCAGCAGGGACCTTAATGACATTGCAGTCAAATTTATAGACTTTAATATAGAGTTGGTATCCCTCTTTGCAGTTAGAACAGCATCCACTCTTCTTGAAAGGTTTTCCAAAAGATTTTGTAGTTTTTATGGGAAAATGTGCCTATTTGTTCTGTTGAGCATTTCACACACTGATGTCTGTAGAGCATTTCACACACTGATGTCTGTAGAGCAGGTCACACACTGATGTCTGTAGAGCATTTCACACACTGATGTCTGTAGAGCAGGTCACACACTGATGTTGGATGTGAAGGTCTGGCTCACAATCTCTGCATCCCGAAGGTGTTGGATGGGGTTGAGGTCAGGACTCTGTGTGGACCAGTCAAATTCTTCTACACTGAACTCCTCCAGCCATTTCTCCAGCTTGTTTTGTGCACTGGGACACAGTCATGCTGGAATAGAAAAGGTTCTTCCCCAAACTGTGTACACAAAGTTGGAAGCATGGCGTTGTCCAAAATGTCTTGGTCTGCTGAAGTATTAAGTTTGTCCTTCACTGGAAGTAAAGGGTCTAGCCCAAACCCTGAAAAACAGGTGTGTCCCAATAGTTTTGTCCGTATAGTGTATGTATACAGGTAATAAATGAATTCACAGTCCTCAGTTTAATTGTAAATAAATTATCTTCTTCATTATATAATACTCCCTCACATGCAGCTTTTGCAGTAATTGCTAGAAACAAGATATTTCCCCTTTATTAAGTAACAAGATGACTGATAATGTTGCACAATATGTACATTTTTAGGCATGAAGCACCTCAAGTCTCTTGCTTGTACTCTCACTGACATTTAGCCTCACCTGACAACTAAAATATTAAGACAAAGTTTGAACTAGGCTTAATGGTGTATACTGTTCTTGGAGTGTTAGCGATCTAAAACCTACCAATTCACATTCCTAAGGAATTACACTTCATGTGAAAAACTGTTAGCCATCATAAAATGATTTTAAGTGCCTGGCAACAGTGGACAAACTATTTTTCATCCAGTTTTCAATACAGTGCCACAAGAAAACAAGTTTTAAATAAGTAACTTCGCTAGCTTGCTAACATTTGCACAGATTTCCAGCTAGCGAATGTTTTGTTGTTTGCTTTGCTTTGACTTCGTCTCCTTTTAATGAAAACGATAAAACTATAACCTGCATACCTGAACTTCTCCTAGCCTCCTTCCTGTTTGTCTTTATTGGAATTTGAATGCTTTTTTTGTTGTTTTTTTTATTTCTGCCCTTATGCTCTCTTGGCTAGCAAACATTTTGTTTTTAGCTTTAGCTTTGCTAAAACAGATTTGTTAAACTCTCTTTTCATAGAAAAGAATGAGGCTATAACCAGCATATATAGCTTAATCTGCCTTATTTTTGTATTTTATTTTATCTGTATGTGTTCCTGAATAAAGTACAGTAGTATCTAATAAGCCTATTGAAACCGTGGATGAGAGAATGTATAGCAGAGGATGACAAACACAACCAATATTTTAGGGCGGCAAATGTCATACAGTAGCATAAACTGCCATTGACTTCTAAAGTTATGCGTCATGTTGTAGTCGATGTCTTGCCCATTTGAAGAACTTGTGGCCCAAGCTAGTTATTTTATGGGAAGGACTAGATGGACAAAGTTATTGGGACAGACCTCTAAATGTTTGAATTCAGTAGGCCCAATCTTAATGCTTCATTATATCAAGACATTTTATACAACGCTATACTTCCAACTTTGTGGACACAGTTTGGTGAAGTACTTTTTCTACTCCAGCATGACTGTGTCCCAGTGCACAAAGCAAGCTCCATGAACATGGCTGGATGAGTTTGATGTGGAAGAACTTGACTGGCCCACACAGAGCCCTGACCTCAACCCTGGACACAAAGTCCCACAGTGGAAAGCCTTTCAAGAAGAGTGGAAGCTGATATAGCTACGAAGAGGGGACCAACTCCATATTAAAGTCTATATATTTGATTTAAATGTCACCCAGCTGGTTGAACATCCAGGCATCCCAGTACTGTGTCCATATAGTGTTTTATATCAGAAGTGTTTCAGCCTCTGTGCTGATGCTTTCCTGTCTAATACACAGTCCAAATCTATGTGTAAGTTAACCACCATTTCTCTTTCTGGATCCTCTTTCCACAGCTGTCCTATCAGCTCAGGGTCGCTATGCTCAAAAGCTGCTGAACGACCTGATGGAGAATTACTCCAACGCTCTGCGGCCTGTGGAGGACACCGACAAGGCCCTCAACGTCACATTGCAGATTACACTATCACAGATCAAAGATATGGTGAGCACACACACACACACACACACACACACACACACACACACACACACAGGTGGTAACCGCAGATGTCTGACCTGAAGAGAAAAAGTGCATCTTCTGACTGAAGGTCTGAGCACATTTCCTCTCAGATTGAGGTCATGGACAATGAACACACCACCCACACCTTCCTTCTGGTCTATATTGTGTATTTGTGTGTGTCCTTGTGGGCTGCAGAAACCACACAAATCGCAAAGGTTCATGCCCAGTTCCCCTCAACACTGCTATCAATTACATTTGAAACAAAGTAAACCAGAAAATCTTGAAAAGAAATTACTTTTTTTTTGTAAGAACAACTGACTTGACAATGTAAGATAAATAATCTACCTTTTTTTGTTTTAAGGAAGTTTAAGTGAATTTTTCTCACGGTATTTGCAGATAATGTTGCTCAATTCTTGTGCCTCTTTTGCTTTTATTTGACTTATTTTTACAAGAAAGAAGTCGTAGTAGCACTGATTTGAAATATAACAGAAGAGTGAAACAGTCAAACTTTAGTTTAGAGACTACGTTTGGCGATTATTTCCAAAACTTAGAATGTAAGAGCCAAATTTAACTTTAAATTTGACTTACCAGTCTTGATATATCAATGTTGTTTAACTATTTTGATATTCATAAAATTAAATGCACATAATTATTTGTGCAATAGTATCATAAATCACAATGGTTCATACTAAGTAGTGTTTATGCCTCACTTGTGTTGTATTGACAGTCTTAAGTCTGCAATTCCAACTTTTTATGTTTGTTTTAATGTTAAAAAATGACAAAAAACCTTATACTTTTAGAGTTATACTTAAAAGTTATACTTTTAGACCAATTTAGTCATTTTTGTGCTCCTGTACTGTATCAGGGGTACCTGAACACATTCTCTATCAGTATATGATTGCTCATTCAATTATGACATGATTACTCATATAATTATATGTAATTTTTAATGTAGCACTTTGAGATTTCGGACAATGAAAAGTGCGTTATAAATAAAATCTATTATTATTATTATTATAATTTAACCCCACATTCATCATCACATTTATGTTGACCCTTTAAAAACATACATATATAGAAATATAGAAAAATGAGGACATTGGTGGACAATAATATAGATCATTTTGGTTTTGATCATGTCTATGATCGTTTTGCATGAGTTACACATTTACTGTGTCTAATTGTACACAATATCTCTGAGTGCACTTACAAACGTGTCACATTCTACACAACCAATGTCTTTTTGAAGGTGTGTTTTCCTCAGAAAAAATAGCCACAACGTATTTAAATATTCAAATCCTATCCTAATAAAATACATCTGTTTCTGTTTACGAGTGCAAATATGCTAGTAATTGTAGTTAAGAGTAGTGTTGTGTCTACTCTTACAGTAGCATTTCTGAGTGATAAATAGTAAAACAAAAAGAGCTGTATGTAGAACCATTCTAAGTGTTGCCTCTTCTAGGAGGACACTTGAGGTCAGCACTGATAACAAATACTATTCAAGAAAGCAGAGACCTTGTTAGGACCATGAAATAATGAAGGCTTAGCATGGACATCAGTTTGTGTCAAAATTTACTTGAGACCATGACACCGCTGACATAAATGAACAGTAATGAGTAAGAAATCCAAGATGAGACTGACAGCTAGCAAACATAGGATTCATTGGTAAAACAAGATAGGGACATAAATGTCATAGATGGTGGCCTAGTGGGTAGGATCCTTGCCTCTGGACCAAGAGTTCATGGGTTCGACTCCTACCTTCAGCACCACCACTGGGTTCCTGAGCAAGATCCTTAACCCCAAGTTGCTCCAGGGAGACTGTCCCCTGCAGTTAGGGAATGGAAGTTGCTTTGGATAAAAAGTGTCTGATAAATGCTGTAAATGTAAATGATACAAGCTACAAGGCTAATGGACAAAAGTATTGGGATGCCGAACTGTTACACCAACAGTGACTTTCATAACATTATGATCAAATCCATAGACTTTAATATGAAGTTGGTCCACTTTGCAGCTATGATAGCTTCCACTCTTCTTGGAATGGTTTTCACAAGATGCTGGAGTTTCTGTGGGAGTTTGTGTCCATTCATTCTGTAGAGCATTTATGAGGTCAGACACTGATGTTGGATGAGAAGGTCTGGATCACAGTCTCCGTTCCAGTTCATCCCAAAGGTGCTGGATGGGGTTGAGGTCAGGACTCTGTGTGGCCAGTCAAGTTCTTCCACACTGAACTCATCCAGCATGTCTTTATGGAGCTCGCTTTGTGCACTGGGACACAGTCCTGCTGGAATAGAAAAGCTTCTTCTGCAAACCTGGAAAGAAAGTTGGAAGCATGGCGTTGTCCAAAATGTCTTGGTCTGCTGAAGCATTAAGATGTAGCTAAATCAGTGGTGCTTTTCAGCTTAAAACATGAATTTATTGAATTTTATTTTTGCCCTTCTGTATAGTTATTCGTGTGTTACATATGTCACACTGAATGTGGCTTTGCTAGTTGAAGCTCTCATGAAATGGGTTTCCGCGGCGAGTTTCCGCTCTGACGAAACCCGATCAAATATTCATTTACTGACCCGAACGAGGACTTTCCACCAACTGGATTTGGTTTCTTAAAGACCCTGATGGCCTCAACCTAAAAAGCAGCCCTTACACTCATCTATAATAACGGGCTGAATTTCATCAAAATCTTCTGCAGTTCTCCCCAGAATGTTTGCCAGCTGTGGTAAAAATGAAGAAAATATCTTTGTGCTAATTAGTTCAGAAAAAACAACAAATCAATGAAATCCCACAAAAATCCTGATCTCAACCGCATCCAACACCTCTGGGATGAACTGGAATGGAGATTGTGAGCCCAGCCTTCTCATCCAACATCAGTGTCTGACCTCATAAATGCTCTACAGAATGAATGGGCACAAATTCTCACAGAAATTCCAAAACCTTCCAAGAAGAGTGGAAGCTGCTATAGCTGAAATGGGGGACTAACTCCGCATTGAGGTCTATGGATTTGAATACAATGTCATTAAAGTCCTTGTTGGTGGAATGGTCAGATGTCCCTATACTTTTTGCCATACAGTGTAATCTGCTAACTGAACCAGCCTAGAGGATTTTTGTAGCTAATTTTCTAACCTTGCTCATTTTATAAGGTGACAGAAAACTGCAAATATAGCCATGGGAAAAAAACAGAGTTTTTTCTGGTTATTGCTTTTTAAATTTTTTAGTCTGTGTAAAATGTGAAAGTCACTGTCGTTTTATACACTATTGACCACTATTGATGCAAAATTCCAAACATATTTTTTGGAATTATTTAGAAAATGTAAAAATAATACATGTAAGTAATTTATTATACATTGTAAATGTTAAACTACAGAACATTCTTACATTATTTTAAAGCTTCAACAATTAAAATAGTGACGTTAAGAGCTGAATGTGTGCATGCGTGACTGTTTCAACCAACAGAATCTGAATCAGGAATGAAGCTGCTGGAATACAGACCATAGAAAAGCCGCTCTGCAAACACTACTGCACTCACAACACGTACGGAGGCGTTTCTTATTTTTTACACACACACTGCCTGAGCATTTAACACACACTGCCACAGACAGTGAACAGAAAAAAGGGAAAAGTGGTCTCATATATACTATGACTGCACTTAAGGAGGAGGATTTGGTGACAGAAGATAATGTTACCCTTTCAGACAACACTAAACCTAACCATGGAGCCAATCTGACCGATGTTAAATGTTAAGGAAGCTGTTATCTTTTACGTAAGACTTAGGAGACTCTAATGAATATAATACTGAATACTTAATATTTAGCTAAGTTAAGCTAATTCATTCTGTAACATTATCATAGACAATATACTAAAATGATCAGATGTGATCAGAAGGTTGGGGGTTTGTCAGTGGCACCACTGAGGTTGCCTTGCTCCCCAGGCGCCCCCCTATTGGTGGCTGCTTACTGCTTCACATAGTGAATGGGTTAAATACAGAGAAAGAGGTTCACACTGTTCACACTGTGTGCTGTATTGCGATGTGTTCACACTTGACTATAAGGCTCCTCTTCACTTTAGTCTGCCTATGAGTTGTTTTACTACTGAGTTGTGACCGATTTGTTCCATAGTTTAATTTTGAAAGTTTTTTAGTTTCAGGAATAGAATAAAAACAGCACCCTTCACATAATCTGAATCCCATATTTTCACCATTTCCTGCCCTTATAATTAAGACTGATTTTCTGCCTCTGCAGTTCTCACTCCTAGTTTGTTTTGTGTAAGCTTTAGTTTAAATAGACAATCGAGGAAGTCTGGAGAATCTTTGCTGAGAGGTGTGTTGCAAATGTTGGCTTAAGAATATGAAGCTTCAGAGAAATGAATTTTGCTTCCTGACCTTTCAGCCATGTTTAATTGAATTGCTTGCCTACAGGCCATGCAGTCAGTCATGAAATTTGATTTAATCTGATTATTTAGCACAAATGAAACTGCAGAAACTATTTACAAAGCAGCAAAAACAGGACAGATTGTTGGCCAGACATTACAGAACATTAATGAAAGTTCGAATCGATTCTAATATTCCAAAATGAATGCTGTTGAATTGAAACCTTTACAACGTCTCAGTGCAATCTGTTGGCAACGTTATTTTTTGCCAGACACTATTATTATATAACACGATCGATCAGATACGACTCCAACATTCAAAAATCAATGCAGCTGAAATGACATCTTTAAAATGTATCAGTGCAATTTTGCAGGCCTAATCATGGCCTAGTGGTTAGGGAGTTGCCTCTGCAATCAGAAGGTTCGAATCCCAACACTGTACCATTGAGCAAGGTACCGTCCCCACACACTGCTTCCCGGGCGCTCCTTGTTGGTGGCAGCATGGGTTGAATGGGTTAGATAAAGAGAAAGAATTTCACGCTGTGGTGTGTTCACGCGTGACTATAAGGGGCCGTCTCTAATCTCTTCTTTCTCTTTGCCAAAAGGACGAGAGAAACCAGGTGCTGACCACGTACTTGTGGGTGCGGCAGATCTGGCACGATGCTTACCTGCGCTGGGATAAGGAGGAGTATGATGGCCTGGAGGTCATCCGCATCCCGAGTGACCTCGTCTGGAGACCTGACATTGTCCTTTACAACAAGTAACACACTTTACTGTCCTGACTCGCAGCACCAGTGAAACATTCAGTCACACTCCATTTCACAATAATGCAGTCATGAGGGGCAGAGGTGGGTAATCCAGGTCCATAGAGTAAAATAACTCTCCAGGATTTTGTTCCAACTGCCATGGTTCTCTAGTGCCTTTAAACCAGCGATAGCAGGATACAGGTGGTCGCAATAAAGTCCTGTTTTTACTCATTGGATCTGGATTACCCAGCTCTGGTGAGGGGTCAGTAAAGGGATGGGGAATGAGGGGTCCCTGACCTTTATTGTCTTAAAAATGCTGTAAATGTGTAATTTGAAGTTGTGTAAAACCTGTATTAAGGTTAAACCTATTCTGGAGTAGAGGCACAGTTTGGTTGTGACCAAAAATGTACAAAAACATTTTTAATATTCCAAACTAATCGTTCAGGGCTGTTCCCAGCCATTTTACTGCCTGATACATTCAGTTATATGTGACCGCACTACTGTGATGTCTAGTGCCGCTGTTCAGCACTCACTGCTGTGGAGCTGGTGATTCCAGGACTTAGTACTTCCTGTCTCTTGCACTATTTAAGGGCTGAAATAGTAAGAGGACTTGCCTTCTTTGGTGTGCCAAGCAGTCTGTATTTATCTCCATTGCTGGCTGGGTCTTTACCTCTGTTTGATTCGTGAGTGATGCCTCTAGCCTTGCCTATGATTCTCCTGTTTACAGTTTTTGACTTTTGCTCTGTCTTTTCTGGATTTCTTGTTCTGCCTCACCCCTGTGTTGATGACTGATCAAGGTTTAAGTGTTACTACTCTGGATTATCTTTGTTATCTCTGTCAGCCTGATTTTAATTCCTGACTACAAATGTCTGATTCTTAAATGTGAAATTCCACAATGTCTGTGACTAATGTTTAAGAATGCGGTGTCATTTATTAGATGTTGTTCATTACACAAATGTCTACATTATACAGGCAGTGGAGCTTAATAGTAATATCAAAATGATGTGCTTCATGACATTTTATTTGTTTTATACCCTACAAGTTTGACTTAAGCTTTCCTGGTCAGCTACCTGCTGACATCACCACACAGCTTTAGTGAATTTAGTGAGTTGGGTTTTGGAGAAAGCAAATAAGATTATGGTTGAATAAAGTTTCCAAAACTTGTTCAGATAACATTACATTCTCACTGTAAAATGGTCCTTTAGACAACACTAGAATTCCCTAAGATGTTTATGTATTGCTGACAATTTTTAGAGTTAGAAGCTTATCAGGTTATTAGTTAAAACCAGAGGAAAATGTCAATTACTAGATGAAAATGGCAAGATGTGCATGATATTAGGCTATTAAACATTATATAATTTCCAGAACACAGAGGTATGAGTGGCCACTGGAAGGATACAGAGGGAGCCTATACATTTATCTATGTTCTAACTAAGTAATCACAGTTTTTTATGTTTTTAAATACGTTTTCAAACCAGTTATGCATGTACTTTTATGTTCCGTAGCCCTGAATCACAGGAATATTGAAGATGCTCCATAATGAGCCCTTCAAAACATAATGAGCCCTATTCAAAACAATATGAAAAATGTTTGAATAGAGGAGGAGTGGATTGGTTTTAATAACATTATGATTAGGGATGAAGTCAGCTCCCAG
The DNA here is from genome assembly GCA_037974605.1 of Nannopetersius ansorgii. Taxonomy (NCBI): domain Eukaryota; kingdom Metazoa; phylum Chordata; class Actinopteri; order Characiformes; family Alestidae; genus Nannopetersius; species Nannopetersius ansorgii. The sequence continues at coordinate 13,697,412 of JBBPDE010000083.1, read as the reverse complement.
CCCGTCTAGGCAATTTTGGCAATTAATTACAACAGAGACTATAATTTCATTAATTTTTTAAGTATTTCTGTTGATTAACATTTCATTTAATGTTCATGCAACGTAAAGGGCGGCTGATGTTCTCAAATAATAATTTCTCTCTCTCTCTCTCTCTCTCTCTCTCTCTGTCTCTCTCTGTCTCTGTCTCTGTCCCTGTCTCTGTGTCTCTCTCTCAGTGCTGATGAAGAAGACTCATCAGGTCCACCTGACACTAATGTAGTGTTACAGTATACGGGAGAGATCACATGGGATGCCCCGGCCATCACCAAGAGCTCTTGTGTTGTGGATGTTTCTTACTTCCCCTTTGACAGCCAGCAGTGCAACCTCACCTTCGGCTCCTGGACCTACAATGGCAACCAGGTGAAGCTTGAAATACATACAAACAAAGGCATATTGACATGCTCTGTTTGGATGCAAACCCACAGGAAAACATGACTTTTAAAGCAAGCTTACTATTGATAGTTTGTGGTGGGAAAAATAAACGTACACAATGTTCCCTTTAACCCAAAAGTAAATGTAATCAGACTGATTTGGAGGAAAGGTAAGCAAGAGTCCTCGACTCCAGCAGACCTATGTAGTCTACCTGATAGTCTAGCTAGAGCAAACAGAGCCGATGGGTTTCACAGACATGAGAACCCCATCGAGACACTGGTGCCCTCTTATCTCACTGTCAACCAAACTGAGTGATTGCTTGAGAGTTCTGCACCAACATCCAAGTTTGCCCTGACTCTCTGCATTAGTAAAACGAGTAGGTGTTCTGCCTAGACTTTGCTGCGTCATAGTATCACCCATTAACTAGGAGCTGGGGAGAAGCTTGAAAAAGCTGTTTTCAAAATTCTGGGAGCTAGTAAATAGCCAGGACTCTGGTCTAAAAAGCATTGCGGTTCAAAAGAGGAGACTATTTCACAAAGGCATTCAGGAACTGTGAGTATTAAAGTTTTGTAGTCAATAAGGAATTTCAGTGTCAGTTCCAATTCTCAATTTCACCACAACACAATTGAGTAAAATGTCCAAATTCCTCATTCTATCCTCTGGTTTGGCTGATTTGTTTAATTGTGTCTCATCTGTGCAGCAGTGGAAGCTGATCCCATGCATGCGGATACCTGTATCCAGTGGCAGAATGTGTAATGTAAATAATAATACTTTTGGCGTATAACCACGGCTATTAGAGAAGTTTGTTAAGGCTAAAAGAGGCCCAATTGTTCTGGTATTGTGGTAAGACTGAAGAGTCTTAATTAAGGGTACAAGAAAATTGATTTGAATCAATTAGCTGCACCAGCTGTATTAGACAGCAGGCATGGTTGGGGTGAAAATACCTTCTAAAATTGTTCAAAATAAACTCATCACTGGTGTAGACTACAGGTATGAAACTATGTGCTGTAAAGGATGTTGTTGTATGTCCAACACAAAACTGAGGGGAAGAATAAGAAGCAACTTTATGATGAGAGAATGATCTAAGATTTCTGTGTTCTGGGGAAGCAGTTATTTTTATTAACACCGAGGCTCACAGCAAAGCTGTATTAATGAGTGTCTCATTACATATTAAATATTACAATTTCCTACAATTATTACGTTACCGTTGTATAGTTGGTCTTGGTTTATGAGCCTGTAAACACAAAGCACACACACTGTGAGAACATAAACACACTGCATGCATGTCAAAAGATCAATCAAGCTGCTCACTGTGGAACTTTTGGCTGAGAATGTCCTGGGCCAGGAGACATCTCTGCTCTTCGTGACGGTACCATCCCACTCAACCTGATATTGAATGTGACCCACTGTTAATGGGAATCCAGGAGTTTGCAGACACTCAAATCCAAGCGGCAGAGCATAGGCTATCCTCCCCCTGCCTAACAATCCTGGGACCACTGATCTGAGATTGGAGAGCTCCTTCCCAGATGTTGGTGGACATTGTATCCCATGTGCTGATGTGTCAAATGACACTAGGTTCTGTGCATACTCTGCCCAACAGAGAGACTCTGCCCAGTTGTTCTGCTGGCTAATGGCAACATGCACATAGAACCTGCTGATATCTTAAATGTCACATTCATCCTGATTGTTAGACAGGGGATGGTATCCAGAGGTCAGGCTCACCACAGCCCCCAGATTATAAATTAATGCTCTTCAGACATGAAACACAACCTGGGGTCTAGGGTCAGACAGGATGTCAGTAGTACTGAAACACGGACTGTAACAGAGCCTCAGCCACCTAGTGAGCAAAGGAAATAGGACTGTGGGGGATAAACTGGCAGCTCTTGGTCAAATGGTCTACCATAACCAAACCTGTAGTGTGGCCCTTTGAGTGAGGCTTAACTGTGATGAAGTCAGCAGCATGGTCTGTCAGGCATTGGAAGGGGAAGAAGGGCTCTTGGTAGTGGCACGTAGAGAACACGATAGGACGGACATTTTGCGCTATAGTGTGCAATTCTTTATCTGTGACAGACTCAGAGACAACAGTGACCTTAGCTTCATTTATTTTGACACAGTCTGAGCTGATAACCCATAAAACCATACCTAAGCAGGCAAGGAAATTGACTTTGGATATGGCCTATGTGTTTGTCTAGGGAATGAGAGGAAATCAAAATATCATGGATGGAAGCAAAAATCTGGCTGGTGGTCACATGTAGCTACCTCCAGGAAGCACAAAGCAGCAGCAAAAACAAAAGTCCAAAAGATGAGCGAGAAATTGATGATAACATGCAATACAGTTCTGAGATACAATTTATTATTTTATTTTTTTCCCCTGCTTGCTCACCAAGCTCGAAAGAAGTGCATCATGAGTGGAAGAGGCAAAACTGGGGCAGCTGGTGGCCTAGTGGTTAGGGCATTCGCCCTGCGATCAGAAAGTCCGGGTTTGATTCCCGAGACCACTAGGCACCACTGAGGTACCCTGAGCAAGGTACCGTCCCCACACACTGCTCCCCGGGCGCCGTGTTC
>JBBPDE010000083.1:13675297-13688922 GCA_037974605.1 Nannopetersius ansorgii | reverse complement strand
ATGTGATTGGTTGATTAGATAATTGCATTAATGAGCAATTGAACAGGTGTTCCTAATAATCCTTTAGGTGAGTGTATTTTTTTTCTGGATGTTTTCACACAAGGGCACTCAGGGCAGCCTGTAGCCGACCTGGAATTCCTGGAAGTCCTTTCCAACGAGCCATTATTTGTATTTTCAGCCCCTGTAGATCTAGGTTATTCCCCAAAAACCATTCAACTCACCATGGTGTCTCAATACTTTTGTCCCTTCCGAGTTCAAAATCTCAGCGAGGAAAGCCCTCAGACACTGCAAAGTCCACAGTTTTTTATTGCAATAAATTAAATTAAAATAGGCGAATACGAGTTTGCCTTTACGTTTTCTTTAAGGGCAATGCATTAAACTGAGTTTAAAATGAAATCGAAGTGTTCTGGAGGCATGTTTAGGGTATACATTATAAAAATAGACTCTTTTTTTTTTTACCAAAACACAACAACGTGATTTTTCACAATGTGAGTGCTTTTGGAACTTTACTGCTTTACTGTACTGGCAAAAATGAACCTTCTACTTGCACTACTACTTCTTCACCAACAGAGGCCGCACTGTCAACCGTCTTGTCTGCCTAGGCCCTAAAAACAAAAACAAATAAAGAAGATATGTGAGTCACATTTAGTACTATTGGAGAATAGTAGTACATTTTATCCAATAAATGATTTGTTCTTTGTAAAATCACAGAAACTCACTTTGAAGGGGAATTCCATCAGCTTTTTAAATGTTCTGTACAATTCAATGTTCCATGGAAAATGAGGCCACCCTACCAATATACTTTCTTAGTAACTGAGACACTCTCATTTCCTCTTCTTATTTCGGACAATATGCCCATCTGAACATTAGTCACTTTAAAATATATACGGATTTTGGCACAATTACACCACTGACCTTCGCAAGTACCATGCCCAGACCGACAGAGGAAGAAGAGAAACTTGTATTAAGTCATACTGACAGTAATGAGAGGTCTGAAAACATATATCAAATAATGTTGGTAAATAAATGGCTTTAGATGGAAAAAGGAGAAAATAAATGCTGAAAATTATTATAATGTACAGCATTTGTTGGTCTGCACCCAGCTACATTGATTATCATTCAGGCTACTCACTCCCTCTGTTCCTCCAAGGAACTCTCACCTGCTTGCTTACATCAAGAAAAGAAAATTCTATGACTTGTGTTGTTCAGATATTGTTTAGCAGGTGCTGGTTAGATATTACTATACAGATATTGTAGGTGCACCAAAGGTTAAATAGTGGGCATGGATTTAAGCTTCTTTACAGGTTTAAGAAACTGTTGTGGACTACTTGAGCACTGATGTACGTCGCTCTGGATAAGAGCGTCAGCTAAATTCCGTGAATGTAAATGTAAACGTCATCCCTACACACAAGGTAAACCCAGTCCAAACATGTCTATCTATGCACCTGATTTATGTACCTTCATGCACTGGTTCACAGTCGTGCTGAAACAGAAAAGGGCTTATTCCACAAACTGGGTCTAGCCTTAATCCTAAAAAAACAGGGTTGTCCTAATACTTTTGTCCATATAATGTACTTCGAGGGGACCCTACGTTCGTCCAACAACAAAACTGTGAAACGTCGCCCCCTAGAGTCAGAATTTGATATTCCTTTATGTATGTGTGCGCGTCGCGTGTGTGTTGTGTGAGTGTGATTGAGATCTCGCGATATTTGAGAGGACATGGACGTGGCAGGCTGTTAGTAGTTCCTGTTGTTATGGTTAGACAGCAGTGTGTGTGAGGTAGGGGAGTTAACTGCCTGCTGTATTTCCTATTGTGTCTCTGTTCGAATCGTTATCTGTGTGATGAAGCTGAAATAGAGTCTGAGAGTCATGTGTGGAGTCAGTGTGTGGGCCGTGTGTGTGGCAGTGCTGCTGCTGTTGTGTGTGGGACTGTCTGCAAACCGAGGCTCCTCTCCACTCTTCACTGATGAAATCCCCTTTAAAATCAACTGGCCCGGAGAACATTTCACACTGGTAAGGACATCAAAATGACTAGAAGTGCTTTGAGCTTTCTTGCTAAATGCTAACAGTGAGCCATTTAAACGTTGTTGCTTAGCTACGAGATACACTACATGGCCAAAGGTATTTTGTCACCCCTATTTTCCATGATTTGGGTTAAACCCCTTAGTTCCAGGGAAGGGCAATCTTAATGCTTCAGCATAGCAAGACATTATGGACAGGGCCATACCTCCAACTTTGTGGACACAGTATGAGGAAGGCCATTTTCTATTCAAGCAGGACTGTGCCCCAGTGCAGGGACCAACTCCATATTAAAGTCTGTGTTTGAATGCAATGTCATTAAAGTACCTGTTGGTGGAATGGTCAATTGTCCCAATACTTTTGTCCATGTAGTGTACGTGTCTATCGGTTATTAGCCGTCTACCTCAGCTCCGTCAAGTAGGTTTTATTGTCCTTTCAATCATGTAGACACTGTACACAGCGAACTGAAACCACCTTCCTCCTGTGACCATGGAGCAACACAGGAACAGAAACAAGACTACACAAGTGCCTACAGAACTAAAAAAAAAGTTTACAAAAATAGAAAAAACACAGGAACAACAGTAATTTACAGGACAAGACACTACTGTCCACAGAAGCAGTAACAGTGAGTCGAGGCAGTATTATACTGTATTCTAACAGTAGAGACAGTTAAGTGCAAAAATTGAGGTAGAAATAAATAAATAATAGCAGCAACAGGATTAGAAAAAAGTGCAATATGTAAATAAATACAGTGGCAGTTGGGAAATAGGCTTTCTTTGTGGCAGGACAGTGTGTGTGTATGCAGAGTGATTGTGAGGGAGGAAGCAGTTCAGTTCAGAGCGAGTGTGTGTTGTACAGTTAGTGCTTCCACATAAATGTTCTACATCTAGAAGAAATATTGGAAGATATGTACAAACCTTACACTTACTGGCCATGCCATTAGGTACATATCCTGTATGTACACTCAGTATCTATGCTTTGAGGTCAACTCGCTCTGTGGGTGCAGTTTGTATTCTGCCACTTATTCCTCTGCATGATATGCCCACCCAGTTCATGACTGTTCAGGGCCACAAGTGAGCTGGTATTGTTTTGGTGATGGGTCTTTGTCAGCAGTGACCATGACGTTGCTTGACTTGCTCTGGTACAAATATATCAGACACAGCTGTGTTGCTGGAGGTTGTTGACTTACTGCCCCCTCTACAACCTTACTTTGTTGGTCAGCTTGGTAGGAGTGATGGCGCAATGCATTAGTCCCACAAAAGACTTTTCTGATATCATTTTAAAACAGCTGTGTGTGATCCAGCAGTAACAAGTTGCTGCCATGTCAGAGTCCCTGCTAAGTTGAGAATGGCCCATGGTATAAAGGGGGCAAACGATTATGCAAAGAAACCAATGCACCACTGTCTGCAGTTCCTAATGTTGTGTGCCACGAAATGCCAGAAATAATGGACAGCACTGATATCATATTCTAAACTAGTTGGGCAGCTGATGGCTTAGTGCTTGGGGAGTTGTCCTGTGATCAGATGGTTATGGTTTCGAATACCAGGACTGCTAGTGGCATCACTGAGGTACCCTTAGAGCAAGGTACCACCCCCACACACTGCACTCCGGGCACCGTACATTGGTGGCAGTTCCCTGCTTCACTTGGTCAATGGATTAAATACAGAGAAATAATTTCTTACTGTTCACACTGTTTTGTGTACATTAAATGTGTAATTCCTAATCATCCCTGTCATCCACAGCCAACCTCTGGGGCTCTTTATAAAGAAGATGATTTCCTTATTATGATGACTGCAGAGAAGGAGAAGTACAAGTGCATATTACCTTCCCTGGCCAGTGGAGATGAGGTAAAATTGTTCAGCCTAAAATGTAAAAGAACCTTTTTGCTGTGTTCTTCTCTGCTGCTGTTGCTGTCCCACACTTGCTATCTTTAATATTTGCCTTCTTGCTTTATTTGTGTCTGTCAGGATGAAGATAAGGAGTATACAGGTCATAGCCCAGCTGTGCTGCTTGCACCGTTATTCAAACAAAGCAGCTGTTCGTACAGGGTGAGTTTCACATCTCAGTTTCCCTTCTCTAAAACAGATCGTTCGCCACTTTTAAAGCTGTTTGAATTGTACAAACTGGCCAATGCCATCTTATATGTAAAAGTTACAAGTTGTTTTTGTCAATTGATATATGTCCACTATGTATATACATACATATGTACATATATCCAGTGTGCACGTACATGCATAAGCCACAACAATGCAAATTTCCCACAGTGGGACTAATAAAAAGTTATCTTGTCTTCTCTTATGTTAACATAAGTGTTGGCCAGTATAATTCAACTGTTTGTTGTTATGGTATTGGGGTCCTCCTGTCTTTTGTTTATTCTTTAGGCCCTACCAGAAATCTAATATAGTCTGGTAAAGTTAGGAGTGTATTTATCACGGTTTTAAATAGAAACAAAAAGAAAGAAGGCTACCTTACCTTAACTGAGATGTATGTTTTCTTTATAATTTCTTTTTTGTTGTTACTTAACTTGTCGTGCCATTGAACTTGGCCCACTAGATAGAAGTTAAATATGAAGCAAAACAACTACACAGACAATCTGTATCATGATGCAAGTGTATTATTGGGTGGCTGGTGGCCTAGTGATTTGGGAGTTGCCCCTGCAATCAGAACGTCATGGGTATTAATCCCAGGACTTGCAGTGGCACCACTGAGGTACCCTTGAGGAAGGTACCATTCCCACACACTGCTCCACGAGTGCTGTGTCACAGGCTGCCCACTGCTTCGTTTGGTGAATTTCACACTGTTCACGCTGTGTGCTGTAGTTCCCATGTGACTATAAGGGGCCACTTTACACATTGAGAGCAAAATGTATTTTTTTTCCAGTCTGTTTAAGTTCTGTATTAATCATAGACCATGATAAATGTAAAGGTTTATCCAACTTGGGTGATGGATAATTAAATAAAATTGTATATATATATATTTTAGAAATGACTTGCATGAAGTTATTTAATAAAGTCTGTCAGCAGCCCTATAATGGGGCAGCTGGTGGCCTGGTGCTTAGGGAGATTGTCCCCGTGATCAGAAGGTTATTTGAATCCCAAGATAGTGTCACCACTGAGCAAGATAACGTCCCCACACACTGCTCCCCGGGTGCTGGGTTCCTGACCATCCCTTACTTCACTCGGTGAATGGATTACATTCAGAGAACAATTTCACACTGTGCTGTGTATTCACAGATGACATATGGACACTTTACATAATAATAAGGTTGCTGGTTGTTCATTGCAGATTGAATCTTATTGGACCTATGAAGTGTGCCATGGCAAGCATGTGAGGCAGTACCACGAGGATAAGGAGACTGGGCAGGTGTGTTCGACAATCCTAATTTCGTGATTGTGTTTTTCAGGTAGTGTATTAAGTTTGCCTGAAATTTGACTGTGTATAATTTCAGATGTATGTGTTTGTTTCCGCAGAAACTAAACGTTCAGGAATACTACATGGGGACCATCAGTAAACCCACTGATGCTATGGCAGGTGGGGCATATCACCCATTGACAGTTTTCTCAGTTCTATATTTATGTAGTGTACTGCTTATTCCATATCATGAATCATAAATTATATTGTGGTACAGTATCAGGGATGGTTTGATGATATATAACCAATTTCAGTTTTTTAAACCTCTGCTAAATGAGTTTCTTACACTATTGGAATAGTGTTGTCTGTATTGGGATAGTCTTGTCTGTAAGGTAAAATAAATTTGATTTCATGGTTAATTAACGCAGAATGCTCTCTCTACCCCTCAGAATCCGAGGGTGGTAAAACAGAGGAGACCCTCAATGACGTGAGTAAATCTATTGATACTAGAATCCCTGGTGATTATTTCTGGAAATATAATGATGTAAAAAAATATAAATACTGGATGTCATATTCCTTAACGGTTTAATACAGCACGTGCTGTCGAAGAACGTAGAAGGCCAGTTGACGCCCTACTACCCAGTGGAGATGGGAAACGGGACCCCATGTGTGCTTAAACAGAACAAACCTCGCTCCACCTCTGTGCTGTATATCTGCCACCCAGAAGCCAAGCACGAGATCCTCTCTATCGCCGAGGTCACGACCTGCGAATATGAGGTGGTGGTCCTAACCCCGCTGCTCTGTGCTCATCCCAAATACAGGTAAATCACACAGACCGGAGATGACATGCAGAGCCACAAAAACACATTCTCACTGAGAATCCAGTTGCTCATGCCCTGCCCTGTATTTTCTGTTAGTTATGTGGAAGGTTATAGGATAAGCTGAAATGAAGAAAGAGACAATAATTTTGAAAGTTTTGGAAAACTAAAATGTGATCAATTAGGATGAGAAATAAGTGAAAGTGAGCATAAAAAAAAAGAAAGTGAGTCATACGTGAACACACCACAGCACACAGTGTGAACAGCACAAAATGATTCCTCTGTGTTTAACCCATTCACCAAGGGAAGCAGCGAGCAGCCAGAAACACAATGCCTGGAGAGCAGTGTGTGGGGACGGTACCTTACTCAGGGTACCTCAGAGGTGCTTAGCAGTCTTGGGAATCGAACCCATGACTTCCTGATCACAGGGCGAATGCCCTAACCACTGGGCTACCAGCTGCCCCAGTCCCGCAAGTGGGAAATATGCATCATCATGGCACAAAGTGGACTGTACAAAGAAATACATTTATGTTACAACATTAGTAAATTATATTGTGTGGGATTTAAACATCTAATGGATATGTTCTACACAAATGTAGAACAAGTGTGATGACATGAAGTTTGTACAGTGCCAACTGGAACTCTATAGGTTTACATTTTACCTATATTAGCTTCATAGCTCCAATGCAAAGGGTATATATATATTTTCTTCTTTTGGCAAAATACAGCTTATCCCACTAGCTCCCCTTGTTGATTGTGGTCTTGCAGGTTATCACAAATTTCGTCTCCCCTCAGGTTCAAGTCGTCCCCAGTGAATGCCATCTTCTGCCAGGCTCTGGCAGGCTCCCCCCTCAGACCCCACAGTCTGTCGCAGCTGGACCAGCAGCAGGAGGAATTACTCAGGCCGCACTTCACCCCTGCTACTGAGAGAGAGGTGAGAGGAACCAGGGAACGAGCTTCTGCTCCTGATTCACACTCGCACATGGTGAGCATATTCAAAATAATAGTTCCAAATAGGAATGCCGTATAGTCACTGTGCAGCCTGCTGCTGATACAAACTGTATCAAACTGGATCAGTACCAGTGTAGCTTTAAAAAAACGGCACTATTCTCTGCTTCCTTCTTTTAAACATTTGCACTTACAATTTTCTTTAATTGATTTCTTATGTATTCTTTTATTTCTTTCATTATTGTGTTCGATTTGATTCTGGTTTGTCTTATTTGGTATTCTATGCCTGTAAAGCACATTGATTGGCCTTTCATGTATTCTAATGTGCTCTATTAATAAACTCGAACTTGAGCTTAGAGATGTAGTCAGTCAGCCGAGATGTATTTTAAGGTCAAAATTCGATCCTTTAGCACTGGAACCACAGGGCTTAAGTCACTAACAAATGCAAAAGCGCCGTATTCACACAACTCGCAGTCTGCGTATATATTTGGGCTTGTAAAAGTTTGTTCTATGCTTGTTTACGTGTTATATAATTTTCACATAGTTCTCATTTTACTACACATTGCATTTGTATATCTGTGTATGTGACAAAGAATCTTGAGTGTGCATGTAGTGGGCATGTTTTTCACATTTTATAAAACCTCAAAGTGAAAATCCTTTGACAAATAAACACTGTGGAAAACACGAAGGTCTTGGAAATGTGAGAGTTCTACCTAGTTTTGGGAAAGAACTATAGATTCCTGTCCCTCTCTTTCAGGAGGACACGTCCCCCGTGCGAGAGGAGGCCTACACGTCCACACACAAGCCCCTGGCTGTTGGCGGTCAAACCCAGGTCACAGTAGGCACCACTCACATCTCCCGCCTGACCGACGAACAGCTCATCAAAGAGTTCCTGAGTGGCTCCTATTGTCTGCATGGGGTGAGGACACAATACCATTTCCATCAAAATAAAACGCTCTCTTTCATAGGAGTACTAATATAGGACCACCTTCCTCTGAACAGCACACGTTATTTTCAGCGAATGTCAGAAGAACGTTGGTCGCAGTTGTTTGTATAGACTAATATTTGGCAGTGATTGTGTGTATTGTGTATTATTTATTTCTTTTAAGGATTAATTCGATGTTAAGGAAAATTTAAGCTTTTAGACTAGCTGGTTTTCTGATGTGTTGTCTTCTTTTTAGGGTGTTGGATGGTGGAAATATGAATTCTGTTATGGAAAGCATGTCCATCAGTATCATGAGGTGAGAGCAATGGGAGTATTTTTTGTTGTTTTGTTATTAACCTTTATCAAACAGTGGAGTCCATGACTGATACAGTGAAGGTTAGAATTTGGTAGTGACACAGATTCTGCTGTTACTTCCTGCAGTCTGAAATGGCATAACTGCACTATATGGACAAAAGTATTGGGACACACCTGTTTTTCAGGGTTTGAGCTAAGCGCATTACTAGTAAAGGACAATCTTAGTGCTTCAACAAACCAACGCCATGCTTCCAACTTTGTGGACACAGTTTGGGGAAGAACCTTTTCTTTTCCAGCATGACTGTGTCCCAGTGCACAACGCAAAGTCCGTAAAGACATGGTTGGAATGAGTTTGCTGTGGAAGTTCTTGACTGGTCCACACAGAGCGCTGACCTTAATCCTTGACCTGGAATGGAGATTATAAGCCAGACCTTCTTGTCCAACATCAGTGACCTCATAAATGCTCTACAGAATGAATGGGCACAAATTCCCACAGAAACTCCAAAATCTTGTGGGAAGTCACTATTGGTGTGCTAGTCAGGCATCCCAATACTTTTGTCCATGTAGTGTATGTTTTAAAAGAGGCTGTGATAAGGGTGTACATCAGTACTGAATGTAAAAACACACAACTGTAACTGGAGGAAATATCTTTACAGTAGCCAAATGTACATTAAACACTTTATTCATTTAGGATTTGTTTGAGCATATCATTTATAGAACTTTCTTGCCTCCATGTTGTCTAAGGACAAGGAGCAGGGGAAGAGTATCGTGGTGGTGGGCAACTGGAATCGTGAGGAGCATTTGGAGTGGGCCAAGAAGAACGTGGCCCGTACCTACCAGCTCAAAGACGATGGAGCACAGAAAGTAAAGTATGATGTTTTTGCATTGTGTCTCTTTTACACCTAAGGTGTTAGAACTAATCTGTGTTGTCTCTGCGGAACAGAGAATCAGTGATTCATGTGATTCACTTTCCTTTCCTTTACTCCTCTTTAATGCATTGCCAGGGTGGTGTCCCACTTCTATGGCCATGGAGATATGTGTGACCTCACAGGGAAGCCAAGACAAGTCATAGTGAAGCTCAAGTGAGTGACTTCGGTTTCTTCTAAGATGATACACCCATGAATCCGTGAATATGGACATTTCATTCTGTCTTTTGCTCTCAGGTGTAAGGAGTCAGAGTCTCCTCACGCTGTTACTGTTTACCTGCTGGAGCCACAAACCTGCCAGTATATTCTAGGGGTAAGAACTACAAAGGGAGCTCAGTTTGCTTTTTAGAACGAATGTGCTTATTGATACGACCATTATTGAGAAGTGAGTAATTTAGTTTGACATTAAATATTGTACAAGTGTGATTTCTTTATAGCAGGGATGATGGGAACCAAGAGTCTCCTTTTGTTAAGGAGCAAAGGAAATCTTTCACTTGAATGCATGATGTTGTTGTTGTTGTTGTTGTTGTTGTAAGTTGTATTTTTTCCTCCATAGGTGGAATCCCCAGTGATCTGTAAGATTCTGGACACTGCTGATGAGAACGGCCTTCTTTCGGTCCCTAGCTAAAAGTAACAAAAGGAGAAATGGACACGTGTGGGTCGAACAAGCGTATTCTGCTTGGACTGAGGTAAATTTCTGAAGAGGAAGAGCGCCCAGGTTACAGACTCCTCGCTCTCCCTTTAAGAACAATGAAGACTTGCTCCGGACAAAGCTGTGGATGAACTTTTTATCCTGTGTGATGCTGGAGGTACTTTTATTCTGGAGCTGTGGTTGGGAGTCCTTTAAAAGACAAAGGAAAATGTTGAATTCCCCTGGTTTACTGAAATGTTTTTTTTTTCTTTCTTGTTCCTTTTATCTTGGCACATCTGATTGTCACACACTGCAATGGTCTTTATTAATTTAATTTAATGCAATCATTTGTTTCTTTATTTAGACAGGGAGTGGATTTGATTCTTTTAACTGTTTCTATTTATTACATGCAATTTCTGTTTGTTACAGGCTTTTTTTCATTTTGCCCTCGAAAAAGATGATGATAAATTAATGAAGCTAGGATTCAATAAAATCAAAAAGTAGTCGGATCTGGCAGCTTTTCACCCCCCATGTATAAAGAATTTCATATACACCAGACAAATGGTGCAAGAGTACAGATTGTCCTGTTGTATTTGTTAGTGTTATTGTTTTTTTTAATCAGAAAATAGATCTGGTCACTTTTGAATTAAATTGAATGCATTATATGTATAACACACGCACAGCTCTCTCTCTCTCTCGCTCTCTCTCTCTCTCTCTCTCGCTCTCTCTCATATATATACAGCCATGGAAAAACTTTTTTTTTTCTGGTTATTGTTTTTGTAGGTGTGTGTAAAATGTTCATGTCACTTTTTTTTATACACTACTGATGAACACTTGATTTCAAATATCCAAACAAATAAAATGTTTGGAGAAAATATAAAAGTAATACATATAAATGTATTATACCTTGGAAATGTTAAATGACACAACACTCTTCCATTAATTTACAACTACAACAATTAAAACAGTGGTGTTGAGAGCTGAATGTGTGCATGTGTGACTCTGTTTCATCCATCAGAAACTGAATCAGGAGTGAAGCTGCTGCAATACAGCACTTACACCCAGCAGCACTATAAACACTACTGCACTCACAACATGTACGGCTCACACTGCAATGGTTCAGAAAAGAATAGAGACCTGTGCATTTTACACACAAACACTGCTGCAAAGTGATACAAACAGTGGACAGAAAAAAGGTGAAAGTGGTCTCTTCTTCTTTTTCCATGGCTTTAAACAGGGGGTCCTTGAGTTACGACACATACCTGTGATGTAATCTGAATTTTGGTGTAAGTCACTTATCGATTCTAACACAGGATCATGAAACAGAACTAAGCCACAGAAAAAGGGAAAGAAAAACTCCCTCATACGCCGCGTTACTGCATATTCTTCCACCACGTAAGTATATAAGTACGGGGCTAACAGTGGAAGTCGAGTGGAAGTGAGCGTTGTAAACTCGAAACGTCGTATCTCGAGACTGTTGTAACTCGAGGACACCCTGTGTATATATAACTCTGAACAATTTCAAAGTAAATTGTAACACCCACTTGTCCTCTTAAACTGAAACTGCTTGAGTAGTTGATAACACTACTCTGAAATTTGAGGTTTTTTTTTGTTTTTTTGTTTTTTTCTTCTCGATTGTCTGCATTAAGGATTTTACGATCTGGTGTCGCCTGAGAAATAAATTGAAACTCCATGAAGTTCAGTGAGTGCTTCAGTTGGTGAAGAATGAATGTATTTTTATAAAATGTAAAGGTCCATTGAGCTCAAAGGGGAATTTCAACAATTAAAAAAAAGATTCCTGATGTCTAGTTTAACCATGCAATTGTGGTGAAATGTGTTTAAATCTGTGTTGATTTGTTTTAACTTCTAGTCTTTAAGAAAGTCGTCTGTGATGCTCACTCAACCTTACATATAGAAGAATGTTAAAATGCCCTGATTGAGTGGTTCACATTTCTCAGCCAAAGGCAAGTACATGCAGTGTCTTAAACACTAAAAAGCTTTGAGGCCATCATGAGAACTTGCATCAAACACTAGATGGAGCTGTTTGCCAGCAGGCCTTGATGTGATTCAGGTATTTGTTGCCAATGAATGGAAGTTCAGTATTCTGCTGTACAGTCATGTTCTTGGAGATCTACCCTTCTGCAGTCTTCACTATTGCCTTTAGATGAAAGCTGTAGCTGATGGCTGAAGTACAGTAGGCTCAAGTTATGGCACATAGTATTACTGATCCATCCTGATAACACAAACAGTACTTATTGTTTGAAATGAAGTGAAGTACGACAGCTAAAACCATCCACTTGAGACGTGTGTTGAGACAAAGTGCTATAAAGTAAAGAATGAATGGCTCACTGGTATTTGCAAGACACCAGATTCTAGTTTAGAAGATCGTTTAAATAATAAGTATTGGAACTTATTACTTTTTTTTCCTTGACCCGAAAATATTATTGCATCTTAAGTCACGCACTGCTACTATGAGGCTAAAATCCATGTTGTGTAATACACGACTCTATAAAATGAACAAAAGTACAATTTGTCTCGTTTGGCTATAACTTCTGGTTCTAACTATGCAACATATTTTCCTTTTGTGGTGCAAAGCTAAAGGAAACTTGACATTTTTTCAAAATGTTTCAAATCCCTCAGTATGTTGATGCATTTCAGAGAGAAACTTGATATTTTTGCTTGGAAAGCGAATAGCGGAAGGGGAGGATTGTTGGTTAATATTATTTCCCCTCACCTGCTAGTGCTCAGCGGATTCATAAAAACTGATAACACATTTCAGTGAACTTTCAGATTAACTTTAGGTCACGTTTCTGCAAAAAGTGACAGAGAAAGAGGTCAGTGGTTCTCTCTTATATTCCCAGTATCTTCACGCTCCTGGAGATCTACTTTTCTTGAGGTTGGATCCAGTGGTCACTTGCATAAAACATCCGTGAAGTTTTGCCCCATGCTTTCACCTTAAGTGAGATGTGAAGGACTAATGTGAATCGGAATGTAAAAGAAAACGTTATTTTTGACATTTTCTATATTTACAGCTTTACAGGAGCATGTAAAGGGAGCTCCTGGTGGGCTGGACTGAAAACCTGCAGCAGCTCTGGCCATTTGTGGTTAGGATCGGTGACCCCTGCATTAAAAGGTAGTTCAGGAAAGTGAAGACAAGACAGGGATTTGAGAAACAATGGTTTAAGGTAGAGGTTCCTGGTCCTGGAGCTACCTTCCCTGTTTAAGTGTCTCACCCAGGAAGGTTTAATTCGGTGGTTTAGGGAACTGATGTTCTAGGGCCGTGTTTACGAACCCTGGTCCTGGAGATCTACTCTCCTGCAGGGTCTAGGTCCAACCACAAGCTGCCACACTTGCTCTAGATAATTAAATTCTGTAGAAGGCCCTTAACTAAAGTTAAATGTAGTGTAAGGGGCAGCAAAAAAAAAATTCCTTGAAAATCACAATATAGCCTGTAGAGTTCATCAGAAACAGCTGGAGCTTTACATTTTTCTTTTAAAAAATGCATGGTCCAGTGGAAAGGCCTGAGTAGAAAGAGAACAGTCTTTCTAGTAAGAAGAATGTTGCATTTAAGAATCAGCCACTTTACACATATAAATATATATATACACTACCGGACAAAAGTTTTAGAACCCCCCATGTTTTCTGTTTGTTTGTATTGAAATTCAAGCGGTTCAGTGTCTCAATGTTCATTC
>JBBPDE010000083.1:13649510-13661279 GCA_037974605.1 Nannopetersius ansorgii | reverse complement strand
TTGACTAAAATACACCTCTATTTTTATGTTAATAAAAGTATCTGTTAACATTTATATAAACACACACACACACACACGTTTTTGAAGGCTTATTCTATGCTGTGTTTTCTAAGGTTCATATATACATATATGTATATATATATATACAATTATATACAATATATATACAATTCTCTCTATATATAGAACTATAGACAAACTATTATATATGGTACATTAAAGAACCTTCCCAAGATTATTCTGTTGGGCACCAAAAAGTTCTATTAAAGATACGAGTCAAATAACGCTCTTTGGTGGCGTCATATTTGTCACGAATTCCGCCCTTCAGTAAAGTGTTAAGATAACGTAATATAAACTGCTTGAAAACGAAGCCAAAACAAGTCCTCCCCGAAAGCCTTGAGAAGATAATACCTATCTTCATATCTCTGAAAGTGTTGCTTTACTGCACTGTTGAAAGTGCAGTAAAATTGTTTCAGGACAAGCCATCTGAATCCCATTTGCTACATTCCATGGAACAAGACATCTGAATTTACAAATACATGTATATTTTACTTTGGGACCTTCAAGAGGCGAATGGCAAAAGTCTGTTTGAATTAGAGGAAACATCCGACACTGAGCGGCTAATTTGTTATTTGTTAGGATCGGAAAAGCTGAATGTGTTTGGAATCCATTGTTAAGGTCAGTTATGGAAAGGCTTTAATTTGACTTGCATATCAGTGTTATGGATATCAGAGGGGAAGAAGTGATTCATGATTACACGTACAAGAGCAACTAATTTTTAGGATAAAATAAGATAAGAAAGAACTTTATTTATTAAATTGTTTGGTCATTCAGGATCTTACTAATGGTGCATTCAATTCATACTCCAGTCCTACATAAAACATTGTATATAAATCTTTATTTATGGAACAAAAGTATGAAAAACAAGACAAGACTTTACAAGTTTTGGTAACGAACAAGCAGGCTGGAAACCAAAGCCAATATACATTTTGCAGGTATTTGTAACATACCTTGAAATCTGAAACAAACCAGGATTGTAGCTACCTGGCAAAAAGAACACGTTTCAAGACAAACCCGGACTTAGATTTTTACATTTCAAACTTGAAAACTGTAAAACGTCATGATTATGTAATGAATGCAGGTTAAAGAATGACATTACGTTGCTTATATTTCTGTAGGGAGGGAATAAACACTGCAAAAGTTCTTCTAGGAACAAAACACGCCTGGTTTGAGACCATTTAAAGTCGTGAAATGCAGCGACTGCTTTGTGGTTGTACTATTAAGGCACTTAAAGAACTCAATACTCACATTGTACCTCACATTTTTAGTGATCAAGTATTGAAAGATGTTGTGTGCATGTCAAAGTGATGAATATCTGTAAGAATAATAATAAAAAAAGAAGTGTTTCTACTAAACTAAAGCATGTTCTCATTTGTCTAAAGTCAATTTGAGTCAGTGTAAACAAATAAATAATTATTTACAATCTCCGTGTACTGAAAGCAACAATTTAGACGTAAACCAACTGAATCGTAAGAGTCACATAAATAATTTACAAAAGAAATTATAATACAGTCGTAATATAAACATCTTCACTCCGATCAAAAATAGCCCCTTAGTTAAGAGTATAGATGCTTTTAAAATAAAATAAAAAAGAATAGAAATGGAGTGAAAAATAAATGAACGAAAAAACTGACAACCAACTAAGTTACAGAAAACACAACAACATGTAATAATAAAAAAACATTGTGCAAGTAAAGCAGTTTGGTGACGAAGAGTTTGGTACATGGAATGTAAATGGAGTGTTAAGTTGATTCTGCATGAACGGATGTAAAGTAATGTGTACTGAAAAACACTCTCCTGCTATAAAACAACAACTCTTGAAGGAGGGTTTGTTGTTTGTACTTTAAATCTGGGTTTTATTTCTGGAGAACGCATAAAGTGGTTGTACAGAAAGTTCGTTTTTGCTCCACCGTGGGTCATTCCGGTTTGCCTTTTTTCAGTCAATTCCATGCTTGTAATGGAGACACGGAGGGTCCACCTGGTTCGCTGGTGTCCTCAATAACCTCAGTCAAAAGCTTTTATTGGTTGGCCAACAGGAAGAGTGTGTTACTGCCTGTTACAGTCCTTTACATGCTTCATGCCTCGTCTTGCTCAATTATCTAGGGAGAGAAAATAAATAAATGATGCTTAGCAATTACAGCCAGTCCACATTTCAGTTTCTTCATCCATCAATAACATGGAAGTGAAGTCTCAGGTGGGTAGTAACTGTTTTCTTTTTATTTCTTACTATTTTTTCCTGCCAATTTAGTTCACCCGCCAGCAATGTCTTCCCATCACATGATGCTACAAGCTGTTGAGTTTGGCACATGCTTCATTGTAAGGAACCTAACCTACTTCGGTACCACTTTACAATAAGACTATATAATATATAGAGGTTAGAAATGATTTATCATCAGGTTGTTAATTAGGTTGTAGACAGTTTATCGATCAATTGTCATACATTGATGTAGGCTCACTATGCAGAATGTTAACTGGACTTCATCAGGTATTTGTTAACACGCTACTACCATTAAAACACCAGATCTTGCCAATTAGTGAGCCGGCATCAATATATGACAACTATTATAACTGCTTACTCATGTCAAATAAACTGTCTACAACCTAATTAACAACCTGAATATAAATCGGGTGGTGGTGGCATAGTGGGTAGGATACTTGCCTCTAGACCATGAGGTCATGGGTTCGAATCCTACCTTCAGCACACCACCACTGGGTCCCTGAGCAAGACCCTGATTGATTTAATGACAGACTATATGTTGGTTTGTTTCCACCAAATTTTCTACCCAGTATAGGGGTGACTATTGGCCGGTGTCTAGTACAGTTAGGCAGTTCCCCTCCTGAAACACACTAAACCTGGCAGGGAAATTGCTTAACTGTGCTGGACAACGACCCTCCAAGACTGGAGGTGTACTTAACTATGCAGCTAATGAAACATTCTTGCACAGCTCAACATGCTTGGAGGAGGACACTAATTCAATTCTGTAATTTGAGCTAACAGACACGTTTTCTGACAAACATCACACTGAGTGGTGGGGCGTCAACAAATCTGTTCAAGATTGTATATTTGTTATTTTTTATTTTATTTGGGGGTATGCATTCTGAAAGTATTCTCTTAAAAATGTGAAAGCAACTATATTCTGAATACTGCCTTATAAAACTTTGTGGACAAAATACAGATATATCCTGTATTTCCAATATGCAGCTCAAAAACCTTGAAAACTTGCTGGATGTACAGAGATGTTCTACTCCAGTTCACTCTGTGAACTTCTGCTTCAGTCCTTTGTTCACTTGTAACAATCCTTTTACTTGAGTGTGTTTTTAGGCTACTCTACCCACCTTTGACCATGACTATAACCAAAAGGTTCGTTCATTTGACAGACAAAACCACATTCAGTACGCTTTACAGTTGTATTGTAAGTGTCCGGGTGTTGGCTCTCTACAGACATAATTCAAGAAACAAGACTGAAGGCCATACACCCAATGATGACTGAATCAAAATTCCACGTCATCATTAGCAGGCAAAAAGCGTGACCCAGTTCAGCAGCAAAGCCCACAGAGTCAAACCACAGTTACCTCATAAACATTGTGGGAAATTCCAGGCCATCTGCACGACGAACAGGGAAAAGGTTGAAACATTATAAATAGCCCTTTATCTTTTATCATTGTATTTTGTCAGTTATTATTCATTGATGTAGTTCAACAAGGCTAGACTGAAAGGCTAGGATGATAACTGATTTAACCGAAACATTCTTGTCATTTTTATACATATGAGTTTTGACATATTTATTTATAGGTGAGACTTTGTTGGACCAGTATTACCCAAATCTGGTCCTGGAGGCCTCTCTCTTTTGCACATTTTAATATTTTCCTTGCTTTTAACATAGCTGGTCCAACTAACCAGCTCATTAAGACATTCGGGGGGTGGGGGGCCTCCAAGATCAGGGTTGGTAATGATTGAGTTTAAAGAACTTTAAGTCAAAGTCATCTCAACTACATACACATATGCAGTGAGATGAAACTGGATGGCTCCACCTTTTACAGAGTACACATATATAAATAGTCATAAATATAAAGTCATAAATATAAACTAAACTAGAAGTCAGCATGTGATTTTTTGTATGAGGATGTTTAATATGGTACAATGTAATTTCAACATTCAAAAATGTTGCATCTACAGTTAGGTAGAAAGCAAAAATATTGGATTGTAATTGTGTGCTTTTACAATAAATATACTGTCAATCTATAAAAAATACAGACACTCTGAGACAGTATTTAAGCACATAGTGTAACATAGATGTGTTTTTTTGCATTGCATGTCCAGCATAAAAGAAGTGAAGTGTCAAGGGCAAGGTTTACATTTAGAATATCTTGGCAAAAACCACATTTAAAAAAATGTGTAAGAAAATCTCAAGAGTTGTCAAAATACATACATTAGTATAATGAATATATACATATTTACATTTTGTATAATGAATAATTTCGACTTAGATTTAGTTTGAACACGTCAAAATAGGTCTTATGTAATTGTGTCTCAAGCAACTGAGCTAATGTTAACATGGAGGTCAAAAGGTTTTCGAATTGCTTTTAGCTACAACAACAGAGTCCAGCTCATAAGAGTAATATTTTGAACTGGAAATTCACTGTTATGTAGCAACACTGTCTCTTCTACAGTAGTTATGAAAAACACACTCATTAAGCATGTAGAGGTCAGTTTTAGCCTTGTAAACCAAAATATAGCTTCATGTTATACTGCTCAGGTACGTTTGTTTTAAATGACTCACCTCGACATTCATATTTCAGGTCAGAGAAGAACACCAGTTCCTGTGAGAAGACAAACAACCCTAATCGTCCTCCTGCGAATGTTTTGTCATAGACTGGCCCTGAGTCCGCCATGATCTGTTTCCCCTCATACACAACCACTCTGAAAGAAAGAGTATACATTATATAATCACATATTTATAGTAGATTAACACATATTTTTAAAAAGCTGATTTGATGCTCACCTGATAAACCCAGTCTTGGGTCTGTGAATGAGATGCCACCTGTATGCAGTGTAGTCCTTCCAGCCAATGTTCTTAGGGTCATGCCACAAAGTGCGAACCTGTAAGAAGTACAGCATTCACTAAATAATAGTATCCGTCTTAAACCATAGAACGTGAGCAGCCCGGATCAACGCCAGAAACACAATAAATCATCATATGACCAAACAACTCCCTATATGGAAGTTAACCCAGTTTGCGTTGGTGCTCAAGGTATCAGACATCATGCTGAGTTTTGTTTGATGTTCCTATGTCAGAGTACAACCAAAGTTACATTGAAAACATGTAATAATAATAATAACCACTTGTGTCACATGCAAATGCCCATGAAGAACAAAAACAATCAAATTTCTTTAAAGTTAGGTCTTAGAAACCAACAGAAAAAACACAAGATCTTTAAACCCGGGAGAACTTTCAGGATAGTTTCCGCCCACAAGTGCGTGGGGAAAACCCACAGAGGGGGTGTCCAGAGAGCGGCTGAGAGAAAAAGCAGCAAGTGGCGAGTGTGTAGGAGAACAAACACCGGTTTTAGACTGATTTACACCGTTTTGTTCTAAGGGGCAACACAATAATTTAGGTTGGGTTCCTTGTGAGTTCCTACTAGCTGGTTAGGTTAAGGGAGACACATAATGCACATTCTAACTGGTTGGGTTCATACTCTTATGTGTGACTCACCTGTCCAGGGGTGTTCCCGGTGTGCCAGAGTGCATTGCGGAGGCTCTCGCCAGTCCCTGTGGTGGAGTTGACCACTTTGAGGGACACCCCAGAGATACCAAAGGCCTTTGAAGGCTTCTCCTCCCAGTACGTTTGGGTGATCTGCTTCCACATCACCACATAGAATCGGCCGCTTGACTGGTAGCCAAACACAAAGCCGGCGTAGTCGTCGTCTCGATCAGTATTTACATAGAAGGTGCCGCTGAAGTCCACAGCGCTGAACTCGTCAAAGCCTGGAGAAGAAGCCCCAGCATTTTAAGACATCCATTTATCAATCGTGAACACACCACAGCACACAGTGTGAACATCACCAGCAGTCCTGGGATTCGAGCCCATTACCTTCTGATCACAAGGGTGACTCCCTAACCACTAGGCCACCATCTTAACATACTAAACCAACATAAGACCAGTGGATGTGTTTGTAAATGGCATATCTGAGAGCTTGAAAACTCACCAACAGCAATGCCAGGGTCCGAGTTGGCAGTCTGAACCAACTCCTTGCCCTGATGCCTGACTACCCAGTTGGGATCGATTTGTGTCGTCCCCTTGGGATCCAAATGCACCATCTGGAACTTTCTGAAGTCAGTAATACTGATGGCATTGTTCTCGGGGCACACGTCCAAGAAGTCTGGGATGCTGTCATTGTCGAAATCATCTTTGCAGGCATCACCCCGACCGTCACCTGAGAATCAAAACAGTTACATACATTCTGTCACAAATCACTGTCATTATTTCTGAAGTCACGAAGGACGTTTATGTGAATTACAGCATGTTGTTCAATGCCAAACCAAAAGTTCCTGGACCAAGTATACCAGCTAAAAAAGAACTACCACTCTCCAAAATTGTAAGAAGCAGAAGTTTAAACGCTATCGACAACAGGAGGGAGTTTGGGATGACTCTAATTTATCTAAAAAGAGAAAGTTACCTCCACCACCTTCAAACCACTTTGCATCTAAATCTTTTCTCATATCAATTGTTTTACAGCTTATATCAGTAATATGGCTATAGGTATGACAGTTGTTCAGCCCTCAAGCCAAAAGCAAAGAAACGGCCTATAAATCTGAAGTCATAAGATGCAACTTTTCATTAAATATATCTATATATATAAAAAGAAAGAAATTCCACCTAGCACCCAAACTCTGCTACTTAACAGTTGCCAAGCACAATAAGTAATCTCAGCCATTATTTCATGCCATGAAAAACCTCCACTAATATACGTTACCCTCTTAAAATATGAAGTCTATTAAAACCAGACTTCAGCGCTCAAATGGAGGAGGAATAAAAATGAAGCGAACATTTTTTTTTTTGCCCAGATGCCAGCGCGACTAAGGAGTGAAGAGGTAGCTTCTTGTCTTTCAACACTTTGCACAGGGGCCTGACCTGACTCTATCAAATAAACACAGACAGATGAGGTGTGAAAGACATGGGAGAATCTGGCAACGCTGCAACCGAAAAAACTCCAGGTGACCCTGGTGAAACTGGGCACGGCGGAAAAATCGGGAGCAACGTTAGGTCCCTGTGGAAACGGAATTAACTGTCCTGGGGGAAAGTCCTCAAGAGCCACTGCTGCACACTTATGTCAATGACATCAATGTCTAATAACTCATTAACTGCATCCTGATGTAACAGCAGAATCGAAAATGTGCCAAAAAAAAGGGCAGGGAAGAAAATTCTGGAACGGCACACTGAAGCAGAAGAAGATGAATGTAAGTGCTGTGTATGTGGCTGCACTGTACTTTCAAAACTGATGTTATTAGTCCCCTGCAGGATGTGAGCAGGACAGCTGGGACAGCTGGATATAACAGATAAGGACAAAAAATAGATGGTGGACCATAGCATGCCTTGCTCCAGCCGGGATGTGAGGGTTTAAGAAGAATACAGGACGCTAGACTACTCAGTTACAGCATTCATACATCACTTCTACTGCTACTAGTGACAGTCCGCCAGAGAGAGATTAATTCTATGTATAGTTTCTATGTAACTGTTATGTTAAAATGCTGGACATGTTTTGGGCTATTTTTGCACTGCAAACAATACATTTGAAAATGAACTTTTAACATTTTAATGTTAACTGTTATTGTTTTCGTGTCCTGGTCTTTAGTTTAAATTAAAATATTGTTGAAAGTACATTAATAAATTATTATTTTAAAGAAGGCTTTTTAAAGGAAAATAAAACAAACTAATGTTATCTTTCCTGGTCTTTCACTGCGTTTAAAATAATGATGTAGGTATAGAAATATGTGCTGATTTTTAAAGGCCTGTTTAGGCAACGTCACTGTGACACTTTCACCCACCGTCGGAGTCCACTTGGTCTTTGTTGGGCACCAGTCTGCAGTTGTCTTTGTCATCAGGAATTCCATCATCATCATCGTCGGAGTCGCAAGCGTCTCCTTTCCCGTCCTTGTCGTGATCGGCCTGGTTGGCGTTGGGGATATAAGGGCAGTTGTCCAGGTTGTTCTGATGGCCGTCCTCATCGATGTCTTGATTATTGTCACACTGATCTCCAACCAGGTCGTTATCTGTGTCAGCCTTTTGGACAAAATCAAAGGTAGCAAAAGTGCTAAGGGTTGGACCAAGGGTTAAGTCAAGTCTTAGACTAAACTACAATGTAAAGTGGCCAGTTTTGTCACACGTGAACACACCACACTACAGTGTGAAATTCTTTCTCTGTATTTAACCCACTCACCAAGTGAAGCAGGGGGCAGCCAGGAATACAGAACCTGGGGAGCAGTGTGTGGGGACGGTACCTTGCTCAAGGGTACCTTAGTGGAGCCACTAGTAGTCCTGGGATTCAAACCCATGACCTTCCGATCACAGGACAACACCCTAACCACAAGACCACCGGCTTCCCCAATCTGCTATGTGTTGGATTTAAACCCACAGTAGGCCAGGCCGGGGTTATGTCAGTAGTGTTTTAGCATTAAAAAATTCCACTTAAGCCAGGCTCAGGCTTCACCAGTATATACATTTGCTTGTGTTTGTATGTATTTGTTTCCTTGCATGCAGCTTTCTGGAGATAGCATCTCTCCTACCTGATCAGGATTGTGAAGCAGAGGGCAGTTATCACATTGGTCTCCTACTCCATCCATGTCAGTGTCCTTCTGGTCATTGTTGTATACGTACGGGCAGTTGTCATGTTCATTTAGGACCTCTGAAACACAAATAAAAATACATATTTCCTTTATGTTTGCATATACAACAATAAGTTTGTATCTTGAATGTGAAGGTAACTTTCAAACTAAGTTACTTTGGATAAAAGCCAAATGAATGTAATGTAATGAAATGTACATTTTGTAAAAAACTACAGATTCTTAAATTTATTTGGAGAATTTTATTTCAGGAATTTATTTGACTGGCTGCTTTGAAATGTTTTCAGTTTTGGTCTTAGTTCACCTTACTGCTAGGAAATGTAATATTTCATTCACAGGATTACAGTGGACAGAATGGGTTAGTCAAAAATAAAAAATGATGAGGAGTTCAAGCTAAAAGCTAGTCTGCAAGGGAGCTAGCTGGCTGTCTGGTACCCTTACATTAATTTAGCTACTTTTCTCTGGATGAAAGGTTAAAAACTAGGCTGTAGCATCTATTTTAAAGAATTGATGCAATTTTTGTGATTTGTTCAACAACAAAATTATACAGAATCCTGAATTATGTCCAATTGATGAGGTTGTTGGGCACAATGCTGAGATACAGAATACTGCACTACATACATTTTATATCAACCTCAAGTTTTAGCAAAATGATTGTTTGAACCATTATTCTAGATGAGTAACAGATACTCTCTAGTCATTCTTTTGTCAGTACTCATCCCAATCCTTGTTAAACCGATTTCCAAATTGCACTTGAATTTTTAGTACAGTTTCAAACTTTTACCATCGCCGTCAATGTCCACAGAGCAGGCATCTCCTTCTCCGTTGTTATCAGTATCGATCTGAGCTGGATTGTGTTCATATGGGCAATTATCACAGCGATCGCCCACATCATCCTTATCATAATCAAACTGCCTGGGGTTAAAAAGCAGGGCGCAGTTGTCCTATGAAGAAGGAGAAAATTCATGTGATCAACTTAATTATAATCTGCAATTTTGAACAATTATAAAGAACTTATAAGCAGCTAATAATGTTGAGAATATTAAAAGATATTACAAACTAAGTGTAGAGATGTAAATTGAGTACTTCGTCTTCAAACCGATGTTTCAGATTTAGATCTTTAAACAATACCCTTTGGAGAACAAGTCAACAGGCGAAATGAGAAGATCACTTACTCTTTCATCAATTATTCCATCGTTGTCGTCATCCTTGTCACAGGCATCTCCTTGACCATCCTTGTCAAAGTCCTCTTGTCCAGAGTTGGGAAGGTTGGGGCAGTTGTCCTAGATGATCAAAAAAGAGCAGAACTATTCTGTTGCAGGAATTCAGCAGAGGAAAACTGGCCTTCAAGTATGGGTTACAATCTATAGTGAATTTGCACGCTTACCTTCTTGCAGTGGTAGGTGGCATTGGCTCTACACACCAAATTCTGGTTGGGCCAACCATCCAGGTCAGAATCTTCTCCACAGATGAACCCATCTCCAGCGTAGCCGATCTTACACTCACATTTATACATGGGATCACTGAAGTGGCCGAGGTAGATGCACTCTGCAGACCTGTGGCAGTTATGGGTCTTGTCTGTGCAGGGGTTTTCTGGTTCGCACACCTATGAAACAAGGATTGGAAAAACTGAAGGCTTTCCTCATTTGTTTAGTAGTAACCAAGAATGACTAGTAACTAGCGAAGCTAGCTAAACTTATTCTACAAAGTCCCTGGACATTGCAAAAGGCCCTTTAAGGTATAAACTGAAGTATGCTTCTAATCTTCACCTGTTCCAAACATATCAATCTGTTTCCATTCACTAATAATTTGCCTTGGTGTTCAAGCCAAACTCATTACAGGCTCGGTGCAATTCCATGTCCTCCACTGGCCTTTGCGTTCTTGCTTCTTGACAAACTATTGTGCAGTCGGTGCATTCCCACTGACTCACACGTCCGTGTTGGGTAGTTGCCGTGAAACTGTTACGGCCATTATTAAAAACCAGCAAGAACCT
This sequence comes from Nannopetersius ansorgii, assembly GCA_037974605.1. Lineage (NCBI taxonomy): Eukaryota > Metazoa > Chordata > Actinopteri > Characiformes > Alestidae > Nannopetersius > Nannopetersius ansorgii. Next base: position 13,650,384 of record JBBPDE010000083.1, on the reverse strand, counting down.
TGTCCAGATCATCAGGCATCAGAGCACAAGTGGAGAGGTTTATCTGCAAACAGCCCTTTTCATCTCAGCTGTGAAACCCAGAGAAGCCATGCCAGCTATGATTCAAATCAATTCCCATTAGTCCCAGGCTTCGGATCAAAGCTGGGGAAGCCTGGAGGTTGATGACAAAGTGATTCAGCAGGGGTGTTACGCAACGCTTGATCAGAGCCGAAAGTGCATCAACTTTTCAAGAACTCTATAAAATCGATCATCGTTGGATCAAAGGGGACTGGAAGGGCAGCACGAACAGATGCCATGGCAACAGATTTGAAGTCATGACTCAAACTTCTTTATGCTAAAAGCTCAGGCTGCACAACAAAAGAAACTGGAGAACGATTGCAACAGAGACAGTGAAAGGTATAAATATCCGCTGGAGACGGACCATTACACTGGCTGTTTGGCGTCTCAGATATCTTCTGGAGCTGAATCAGGATTTGAGGAGATTACAGTGCAGTGGATTTGTAAATGCAACAAAAAGAATGGAATATGAAGTGTGGGAGATTGTGCGGGAGATATAAAAAGACAGGAATATTATTTGACAGTCATTATATTGCTATTTGGCACCTCAAATACTATTCGGAGCTGATTTAGAGCTTGAAGAGATTAGAGTGCACATTTATTCATGGCTATTAAAAGTAATAAACATTCATCAACACTCAATAAAAACTATCTGCGGGTGGACTTTTTAATTTTTTACAATGTAAAGTGTTCTTAAATTGCCCAATAAGGCTGCACAGCATACTGAAAAGTGAAAGTGACCGTTTTTGTCATACGTGAACACACCACAGCACACAGTGTGAACAGCACGAAATACTTCCTCTGCATTTAACCCATT
>JBBPDE010000083.1:13631171-13649410 GCA_037974605.1 Nannopetersius ansorgii | reverse complement strand
TGTCACACACACACACACACACACACACACACACACACAATCATGTCACACTCACTCTGGGGGTGGAGTTGTGCGTGTGTTACAGTGTGGTAGATGTTTTTTCTGGTGCACCTCTTTGATGAGAAGTGAAGGCGTGGGGTGCACTATGAAATCACTCTGACATGTGAGTGTTTTCACCTTTTCTGCAGAAGCGGACCACACGCAGGCTGGGTGACACTTGGCCTTTTCAGGTCTTTCACCTTGACAAAAATAAAGAATTCTGACATTTAATATATACACAACAATGACTGTGTGTGTATATATATATATATATATATATATATATATATATATATATAATTTATTCATTTATGGTATAATTACTTCATTAGAAATAGTGGTATAATATGGGAATGGGACAGGTAACTAAACAACCGCCAACATGCCTAACCTACAGCCTACTGTCCTAACCATTACAGAAAACTACAACAATCAAAAAACAGTATTTTTAACAGAACGTAATGCTTTCAAAGCTCAGAGCTGGAGCTATTTGTTAAACACTTAAGTCCAATAGTCCAGCTACGTATCTCAAAAATGTCTCAACACGTTTAAACCATAAAAATGACACAAACTTCACATCAGGGCTGGAATTTACAAAATATGTGTAAATACTGATCCTGGATCCAATTCTTCTGGGTTTATACTGTTGATTTTGCCACAAACTGATTCTTGAACATGATTTCCAACTACTAAAGCAGACCCTAAAAAGACTGCTTCAACAAAGTGAATGGACGTGTCTAAAAGTTTTAAATAACACAATAAAAGCTGCAGAATGTTAAGTGTGAATGTAATAAACATATTAAGATAATGAATTTTCCAAAAAGTCAAGTTTAATTCAGGTCATTATTGGCATTTTGTAATGGTTTTTAATTTTTTTTTTTTTTTTGCAGATTTTTAAAAGAAAAAGATAACTCCTGACCAGCACAATCCATTTAGTTAAAATAATGCAGGGTATTGACACATGAAAAGAATATTATGATCCCAATATGTGGCAAATTAATTATGAAATCATATTTTATCAGAACTGGTACCATGGATCTGTTTATAGAAAATGTTTCATAATAGCTTGAAACAGGTTGAAATCTGTAGCAAGTTTGACTCAAAAAGACAGAGTCATGGGTAACAGAGTCATGATGTTCTGTGTGAGAATGCACTAGAGAGACCCCGAACTTCCTCAGTTGCTGTAGATGGTTGCATTGAATCCAAACTAAAAAGTACACACTACCACAGACAAAATTTAGATGAGTGTCATGCTTAAAGAAAGTGCTGCCTGTTTCTCCTTCATGATTTTACGGGCCCTACACACTCTACTGTATGACCTGAGGACTGTGTGTTTATTTCTGTCAGGTTCTCTGGAGGCTGATGCCGAGGAGAGGTTGGTGGAGGTTCTGTTGGGTCCAGACCGCTACAATAAACTGATCAGACCGGCGGTCAATAAGAGCCAGCAGGTTACCATCGGAATCAAAGTCTCCCTGGCTCAGCTTATCAGTGTGGTTAGTGATACACACACACACATACAAATTTTAAATTACACTTTACTAAACACACTCTCCTAACCCTGTTTTTCTATTATCATCCACTTGCAGAATGAGAGAGAGCAGATCATGACGACTAATGTGTGGCTCACCCAGGTGAGACTTCCAACGGTAGCTCAGTAACACACACAAGCCCCATTAAAACATTACTACACACTTAGACACACGCACAGCACGGTTCAGTTTCAAGGAAAACATACGCACAGCAGCAGCAGGAGAGGTTCTAAATTTAGGACAGTGCACGTCAGCCTCCGGGTTTCCAATAATAAAGATTTCATGCTACTATTATAAGTTCTAGTGCTATGCTGTACGTCATTTGTTAATTATTTCCTGATTACTGGCGTCACTCTGACCAGTGACTGAGCTTTCATTAGGCTGAGAATATCATGACCAGTTTCAGATTATTGATTATTGACTGTGTTGATAAGTGTATGGATTTGTCAATTTTTTAACAAACCAATAAAATCTACACAATAATAATAGAATAATAGACATATTCAGATAAAGGTTGGATTCAGTTTTTCTTATTTGCATTTTATATACAAATGTTTTCTTATAGTTCAGTTTATGAATATTTTGCTTGCAGATGTTGGTGGCACAAAAATAATAAAATGGCACAGGCCATTTAGATCAAAATAATGCAGACTAGGTTCTTTATGTTCATAAAGAATATTGTGATCCCAATGTATAACAAATGAATCATGAAATAATATTTGATCAATAATGTGCGAGAGCTGGTACCATGTAAGGTGTGACTCAGCAACACAGACATGGTCAAAATTCTGTCAAAATCTTTACCTGCTCAGCTAAAATGTAGACTCAGCACAATGTGTGCGATGGACTTTGAGGGAGCAACAATGAGCTCTGACATGACAGATGCCATTAGTTGCTTTGTTAAGGCTTTTTGTCGGTAAAACACTCTCTGGTGTAAATAGAACTGTCCTGGAAGCACCGAATATGCTACATATGGTTGATAATTATTTGCTATTTCCCAGCCCAAGATTGGCCAGCTCTAATGCATAATGTGATCACCAAAATAATACTCAATTATGTGACCTTTACACATTATGAACTCTTCCCTAGCTGAACATGTTTCTTGACCTCTCACAGTCGACTCTAAGAGCTGTGCTGAGTTAAAAACGTGCATGCATTTTGTATAAATCTGGGATTTTTATCTACTGTTTTTCCCACTTTTGTAGGAGTGGAATGACTACAGACTCGTATGGGACCCAGATGAATATGACGGCATCAAAAAAATCCGAATCCCTTCCCGCCACATCTGGCTGCCTGATATAGTCCTCTACAACAAGTATGCCACAGCTGCTGTTGCAAAAGTCTGCCCCCACACTCTGCATTATCCAAATGCTACCCATTACACATTTTGTTTCTCTCTCCATTAGTCACAACCACACAAACGCTAATTAGCTGCCTATGATGTGCGGAACATTTAAGAGATTTCTTAATTGATTAGTTGATTGATTTACTGAACTTGCCTCTTATCAGAGAAGACCATATTCTTGGCTATATTAGTAGTTTTTTTATTTAAAAAAAAAACAGTAACAAAATGTCCTAAGCAGAACATTATATTTAAAAGCGTTGTTTGCTGTGTATTAACACCATAAGCCTCCTAATCTTTAGGGGATTTGAGGCTTGACATGCAGTGGATTTTTCTTTTTTTGCAGGAATCACAATACTCCAAGCAGGCTGTCAGTGTTCCAAAAGACTGACTAATTATGCCATGGAGTTGCCAAAAGCAACAGAGCAGCAGCCTCACCATGTTGTTGTTCTCTCAGGTCGTTTGGGCCTTTTAGAACAATCCTAAACGCAAAAGCCAGTGATGTCGCTCATGTGCTTTGTGTTACTCGATCTAGGTCACGCGTGCCTTGTAGACCATGGCTGGGCTTTTGTTTGAAATAAGATTTCCTGCCACCAGTGTTTAAGAGAATTATGTCATGAGTCATGAGTTCACCTAGCTCATAGAACGATGAGAGGGAGAATGGAAATGTGTGTAAAGTACAAAATATGGAGGCGTGTGGTGACGATGATGTTTTCATTTGCTTATGAGATGTTTTATATGCTTTACAGACATCACTAGTCATGTAATCCCCTAAAAGAAACATTTGGTTTCAATGCTAATTTTTAATGAAAAATTGTATATGATAGTCTTCTGAGGGTGGATTAATTAATGCATATTAATCAGACACAGCGTGAGATGGTGCTTTTTACCAGTGTAGGAAAGAGCGTTCTTTACTGTGAATAGCTACACAGTGAGGATTATTGTGATTTCACATGGAAGATCGGTTTTAGAGTCAATCAAAACATATTACAGAGGATCTGTTTCAGCTATATTAAGCACAATCTAATGTTAGACATTTTTAAAGCCTGCACAATCTGCTTGGGGGCATATTTTCAGCATTGTGGAGGTATTCTAAAAGAGTAAAACAATTCAACAGCCATTTGTAATATCTACAGTCCCAATAACTGGGAAACCAGACGCCTTTCCTCAAAACACAGTTAAACTACCGGCACGTAAAACAGCCCCCTCTGTCAAAATGTTGATTAGCTCATCAAAAATGTAGACTCAGGTGAAGGTCTGTAGCTGTATTGCGTGTTTGATGGAGTTTGAGGGTTTTCTTCAGCTTCAGAGTTTGAAACTTTTAAAGGAACAAAAAAACAAACAAACTAACAACAGGAACAGTCATGAGGTCAGACGTGATAGATGTCATTAGATGTTTTGTCTTACCCTTTTTGTCTGTAAAACTCATATTTTCACCTAAGGCTTTGTAGCACTTGCAATTATAGTAAGAAAAGCAGCACATAAAAATAAAAACAAAGTCACTCCAAAAAGAGGGTGCCCTGTATCCTACATTATCATATTTTATTTTTTACACCAATGCCCACTTTTACATTTGCATGTTTTTTTTTTAACCCAAAACAGCCATGTCATTTTATCTCTTAGAATTAAGCAGGCTTTGTTACTGTGCTGTTAAGATATGTAAATTATGTCCGTTTGGATTGATTGCCCTATATTTATGGCAAAAATGTTAAAACACTCCTTATAGAATAAATAGACAAAGCGTAAGTACAGACTGAATAGGTGAACTGATTGGGCTGGACACTCAATGTTTACATACCATTTTATTTAGAGTCTTTTGAAGGTAAGATCACCAAACTAAAACTACTTGATTATGAGTCTTGTCAGATAAGGATTACATCAGTCATCTCAGGTAGTTCCTGTCCTCTTTAGCCCACTCTTCCACTGTCTTTATATTTCATATCAGAGTCAAAAAGCATTATTGACACTCCAAGATGATGGCCTATCACTGTGTGATAGAGTGGTTCAACAGTCATGATGGAACACCGGGACACAATGACTAACCAAGGCACAATCCCCATTCCTAATTTAAAACAGCAGGGGAGTTGCTGAAATAGGCACAAATGAACTCTAGCAGAAATGCACCTCCATTTACTGGTAGTCTCAAGGGACTGCCGGAATTCTTTCCAGACAAGATTGTTGCTGCTTTTGAGGCAAGGAGAAACATAACCAAGTACTAGATAAGAAATGATGTAATCACCTAATTTTTTGTCCAATTACTTGGCTGCTATATGCATAATAAACAAAGATTGGTAGATATTCAATTTCAAAGGACTTTGGGCACATTGATACTGTGCAAAAATAAATGACACTGTAAATTCTTTTTCTTTTATGTCTCTCAGTGCAGATGGTGTGTATGAGGTGTCCTTCTACAGCAATGCCATTGTCTCCAACACGGGTGACATCTTCTGGCTACCTCCGGCTATTTACAGGAGTGCATGCGCCATCGAGGTCCGAAACTTCCCCTTTGACCAGCAGAACTGCACGCTCAAGTTCCGCTCGTGGACATATGACCGGACCGAGCTAGACCTAGTGCTGACCTCAGACTTTGCCAGCCGTGATGACTATACACCCAGTGGCGAGTGGGATATCGTTTCACTGCCGGGTCGCAAGAACGAAGACCCAGACGACGCCAAGTACATGGATGTGACGTATGATTTTGTAATCAAGCGCAAGCCACTCTTCTACACCATCAACCTCATCATCCCCTGCGTGCTTATCACATCATTGGCCATCCTGGTCTTCTACCTGCCATCGGATTGTGGCGAAAAAATGACGCTTTGCATCTCCGTTCTGCTGGCACTCACTGTGTTCCTTTTGCTAATTTCCAAGATTGTACCCCCGACTTCGCTAGCTGTTCCATTAATTGGGAAGTACCTGATGTTCACAATGGTACTGGTAACCTTCTCCATTGTCACAAGTGTCTGCGTTCTCAACGTACACCATCGCTCTCCGTCCACTCACCGAATGCCTGAGTGGGTCAAGCGAGTCTTCCTGCGCCGTCTGCCTGTGTTCCTGCTGATGCGGCGGCCAGGCAGCTCCAATGTACGGGAACGGTTCAGGCGGAAGCACCAGCGCAAGTCATTCTCCAGTGGGCCACCAGATGACTCTTTCGTCCTCGGGGATGACCCTGGCAGGGCCTGGAGAGTAGGGGATTTCCCAGAGGGGTCAGAGTTTAGGCAGAGGGTCAGGCTCAGACGAGACCCAGAAGTGGACGAGGCCATAGAGGGAGTGCGGTTCATTGCTGAACACATGAAGATCGAGGACGACGATGAAGGGGTAAGGAGGATCACTACAGAAAAATTAGTTTCAGCGTATAATATGGACAGTAAGAGATTTTAGAAGCATCCACCTCTAGGCAGACTAGGGATAGGCAGCCTTTTCTAGTTGAATGATCACTTAAAAGTCAAAGTTATCACTGCTATAAGGTGATGGGTGGGTTGGGGATTAGTTTAACCATTCCTCACTGAGATCTTAGCAAGCATGAGCATCTGTTAGCTGACATAACTAATTTGGCAGTTAGTGTCCTCCTGACATGTTGAGATATCCAATTGTGTTACATTAGGAAGAGTTTGAAAAGAAACATAGGTGCTTAACATGTCTCAGAACAGGCATATGCTGGTCTCTACCTTCTCAACACTGGTGGTATTGGTGTGACTAGGGAATACCTAACTAAGAGCCAACACTGGACATTACATTGGGGAGGAAACAAAATGATGAAGCAAGCTTAATAAACTTCAACAAACACTATTAAAACTGTAGCTTTTGATGCCATAGCAGTCTGGACGCTTTGGACAAATCTTACTGGATATTTTCTGAAGTTCCAGGCTGGTGTCAGTCCAATGTGCAGGACAGTTTGCCTGAATTTAGCAATATTCAGTTTTTTTGCTGCTCACCCCTTGGGAAAATGTAATTTAGAAAAAACATAACTGGTATGTTTACTTCATGTTGTGAAATCAATGATTTTTGACATTCATTTCTTTGTTGAGAATACTAGACACCAAAGAACTGCAATAAAACAATGGAGGTTTATATCAGCTGCTTGTGTTCTCACATAGATGAGACAAACATAAAAGGACCAGATAGAACATTCAATGTTTTTAATGAAATAGTAATTAAATAATTTTATGTATTCATTAAGCGATATCTGTTTAAATAGCCACGCCCATCCCTCCTATGGAAAAGCTGTAAAATGTTGTCACCAAAACTAGCCGACCACTGTGTCGCAGTACATGCACAAAGGCCTCAAAAAACCAATAATGCTACTAGACAGTAAACACTGTTGCACGGCAGAATCTGGACTTACTTGCCAGGTTCTGTGTTTGTAAACTCTCTACCAGGCCTGGGGCAGCAGTGGAACTGTTTTGGAAGAGTTTCACCACGGCCACACAATCCTTTCTTTTTTGTTGTTTTTTATTGTTGTTTTTGTTCCTTTACTGTTTTCCTTATGTAATGTATTCATAGATATTTTATTATGATGATGATGATGATGATGATGATGATGATGATAATGATTATTATTATACCTTTATTTAACCAGGTAAAAACAGATTTGAAAGAACTGATTTCTTATTTGCAACTGTGGTCTGGCAAAAAAGGCGAGGCCTTTTGAGGGAAGAAAGGGGGCAGAAACGAAGACATAAATTAGACAATATAAAAATGAAAACCATTAGACAAAATTACAACATCTACAAAAACGTAAAACACACACAAAACGTGATATGGATAATGACCAGTTACTGTAAGTGACAGCAGCATATCTCTTTAAAATGATCCATGCATACTTTTATATTTTGTGTGGGTGTGTGTGCTTTATTTGCTCATTTTTGTGGGAAAACAAATCTCTAAATGGAAAATGGGAAGGAAGTGCTTAAATTGCATAATCGCATACTGCATAATTAAATGGTTATAAAATCAGTCAGGGTGCTTTGGTGTGAAATGCTTTGTACTACAGCAAAAATTGTTCACAGTGGTGGTGAATGGAACCAGATGTCTGAAGAGTTACATTTCTCTAAAAGCTCCCACAAAGAAAGTTATTACATTAAATGATTATGAATGATGAATGATACATTGTTTTAAGAAGGTTTTGTTGTTTTAAAATGCATTCATTGTGAAAGGGTACATGGACAGCACTAAAACAGTCAGAATATATTTGAGGCAAAGTAGTACCAAATTAAAATTTGTCTTTTTTTTTTTTTCAGATTTACTGCTATTTTACCAATACCATCATCACAAATATATACACTCAGAGGACTCATGTAGGTTCACTTGTGGTTATATATAGTTATACAGTGGTACCTTGACTTACGAGTTTAATTCGCTCTGTGACAGAAACTCAGATTACTCATTTGTAAAATCAATTTTCCCGGACCTCAAAAACAGCGTTTCTTTTGTTTTTAAATAAGACAAATGTGCTTATAAATAACACATATTGTATAAAAACACAATACAATAGAATGTACTGCAATAAACTGGTTTTATTAAATATATAGCATTTGCCGGTCCTCTTTTTGAAATTCTTGAACTGGCCCCGATTGGCTTTAAACGGCTCGCCTGATGCCTTGTTCGCCGAAGTGCCTGGGTCTGCTGCATCAAATCGGCACAAACAGCTCAAGTCTTCTCGCAGATTATCACCTCGGTTATGGGATCTCCTGCAAGCTGCTTCTTCATCAACCACACAATCAGCAGCTTCTCCATATTTTCATGGATAGATGTCCACTGTTTAGAAAATATTTTCATTCGTCAAATACCTTGGTCATGTTTTTCTAATTTATTACTTTACTTCAATGCACATCATCTGCTTTTTCTCAGCACTGTCCTTCGCACTCACTTTATTTGGACACATGGATGGCTAAACAAACTTTTGCAAAATAACTGCAAGCACAAAAGCTTGTAACCCGAATTTGAACTCAAAACAAAAAATTGTCAGAGAGACTGCTCGTAAGTCAAGGTAACACTGTACGTACATCATCACCCCTGGTTCTATTCACACCACTGTAAAGAGACATCTTAACCACTGAGTGAATAAAATATTCAACAATTTAGAGTTGTATATTTCCAGTCTAGGCACTTTATTGTGTGGAACTCTTAGTACTGTATTCACCTACATCTGTAACATGATTAAACTCAGATTTTATTCCAGGTTATTTTGAGTTCTTTAAGTCATGAAATGTTTATACAGTGCAAAGTTCAACAGGCATTTTCAAATGATGCAAAAAAATTGTAGCTGTGATGTTTTTATGTGCTTCAGTAATGATAACAATAACACGTTCTTATTGCTAGATCATCGAGGACTGGAAGTACGTGGCAATGGTGATCGACCGTTTGTTCCTGTGGGTTTTCATCCTAGTGTGTGTGACCGGAACTCTCGGACTCTTTGTTCAACCGCTGTTTCAAAGCTATAACACCCCTGTAGCGAAGGACGAGTGAGTCACATTCCTCTTCCTCTACTTCCCTTTCATCCTTTTCTGCAGTTACTGTCGGAGATATTTCCAACACATGAAGATTTCATTTTCAAACGATAAACCTCTAGATCTCTCTCAATCTTGCTCTCACTCTCTCTCTTTTCTGTGCCCTTCTTTTCTCCTCTTCTTTAGCTTTGGGGATTTCTAAATGTGCGCTGGTTAAACTCAAGGAAACATTTGAACACGTCTGAACTGCAGCAATAAGACCGAGTAGATAAAGACTGAGATCCACCCCACATGTGTGCTGGCTGGATAGCAAAACTCAGAACTTGTACAATTTAAAATATGCAAAAATATGTTGTGTGACTGATTTTTTTTCTTTGCTGTAACTTTAAAATGCTGAGAGAGCACAACAGTTCCAAGGAACCTAAATGTTTGTTTTCTAATTTGCTTAATGTTGGTCTGGTGGGTGCACTATATGCACATTCAAAGCAAGTGTCTGCATGTATGTCTTTAGGATTTTACCCATTTTTATGTAAATTGGGGGGTTCCTAAGTTTGGTTAAAAATCTTATTCAATCTTGACCCTCACCAATCTCACCAAGGTTATGTTGCTAATTCCTCCCAGATACAGTACAATTTATTTTATCTAAGCCACAAATAAAAAATAAACACTTGAGTGGATGTGTGTCAGTGTGAAGGCTCAGCCTATTCCAAAACCCAGTATTTGCAGTTTCCAGTTCAGTACCTACACTCGAAATAATAATAATAATAATAATAATAATAATAATAATAATAATAATGATTAATAATAAGGTGTCACAAGGTGTCCTTTAAGCTGAGGAATAATTTGCATTAAGAGCCATTTTTGTAAATAAGAGATGATTTTGGAGAATCATCTACATGTATCAGCCTTTACTTAATGTGGCATTGAATGATTTCCCAGCATTAAGTGAAGGTTCTTAAGACTTTCAACCCAACATTATGTGAAGGTATCAAGAATCTTCACTTAATGTAGGGTTGAAGGGTTTCCCCAAAACTTATATTATGAGGTTCTTAAATTTTTAAAAATATCCTTATCTCTTACATCTCATTTAAAAATTATTAAGTAGCATCCACTCAAAGGTTCTTTAGGGAGCATTTTTTTTTCTTATGGCATCACACAAAGAGTCCTTACCGACAATTTTATTTTTAGAGTATTTTGGCTTATCTGTGCTTCCTCACATTAAATCAGATGCTGAATTTGAACACGTTTCCATTCAGTGACTGGAGTGCACTGAGAATCCTTTGTTCTTCTTAGCTGCATTTTATTGACTTTACCAAAGACTAAATATTTTTGTTACATTTTACAGTATTTATGATTATTTTGGACTCCAAATATGTAAAATGGTTTAAATAAAAACAGTATTTTTGGGACCACAACAAAGTTATATTGGTATATTACACTATATGTAGTGTTGTACTGGCAAGAATGCAGTCGCTACCTAGATAAAAAGTTTGAAATCATTTTCTTGGCTGTTTAAAACTTTGCACTGTACTGTATGTTCCTGAACAGTCTCAACTTCTATGTGTTTAAAGAGACAGATAAACAAAAGCTCAAATTCGCAGTTTTCCATTTGCCTCAGAAGTAGCAAATCAGTCAAGACAAGTCTGTAGTCACCCAGATTTTCTGTAAATACTCCCACAAAACTTTACTTAGTTTACTCAAACATACCCTAATCATTTCCCACATCCACAATTTGTGGAATGTTTTTACAGTAAAGGTTTGGGTCACTATTGACTTCTAGTGTTAGCAGTATTAGCACTGTAGCTCATACAGAAAATTACAAAAGCACAATTTGGGAACAGTGTCAATTTAAGCCACTTTAATGTAAAAGAAAGAAAATGTAAAACTATGAAAGAGCATAAGTCTACGTCACTGCTATCTCGACACAAAATATTGCAAATCCAATAGAAACACTAGCAGAAAGTAGCATATTTGTTTAAGCCTCGTTTCACCACCTCTCACAAATGTGGCTTATCTATAGATGTACCTCGTCATGATTTTAGTGTTGGTAAGTTCACATACAGGGTCTTGAGCAGTCCTGGTCTCTGCTCTTGCATCAATAGCCTCAGTTTGTGATGTTGCAACCTGGAACACAGTCAGTCAGATTCATTTCTAAAGGCTAGTATCTGTAGTATTTTGCACCCAATTCCTTGAATTTAATTACGGAAGATTTGTGAAGGTGATGACTGAGGCTAAATGATCATTGTTAAGAGTATGCAAGCTCTAGTTGGGTGTGGTTTGAAGAAAAAATTGTGATTTACACAAAAACTGATTGTGTTATGAAGTACTTTAACAAAAGTGTAATGCATGCAGTCGGTTACTTTCACCATCTGAAACGCTGAATCAGCATTTCTGCTGCTCCTCCTGAATGAAAGAGCATCATAATTTAGGATGATGCTAAACTGCAGCCAGTGCTCTGTCTCAAACCACACAACTGTGTTCTTCATAAAAATGAACTTACTTTTTCTTGTTTCTTTTGAGTATTTGCACTTTTTAAGGTCATCTTGCACATTTTATAATCATTTAAGGAAGTTTTGCATGCCTAACGAAACACCAGGGATGTGATTAGAGTTTCTTTGCCAGTGCTAATCTTTTGTAAAGTTTTGTTTTGCCCATTCTTTGCTAAGACGCACAAATCCAAAAAATAGAACATTTTTATGTAGTGCAAAAAATATCTTTAAATACTTATTTGAGCCATCACTTTTTAATTGCCTTAAAGACAAGGGTGCCATGGAGTAACTGCAGGTTTTGTTTCACTGACTTCTAGCAGTTTAGGTAAATAATGGAGAAAATGATTCATGTTTGAAATATTATACAATAAAGTGATTGTTTTTATTTGCTATTGCTGTTTGAGCTCTGTGAGTTGATTCTCTCTCTCTCTCTCTCTCTCTCTCTCTCTCTCACTCTCTCTCACACTCTCTCTCACACTCTCCAAGCTTACTTTTCTGGTATCTTTAAACTTTTTTGCTTTTTGTTCCTTTTGTACATTACAGCAATTACACAGCTCTACAATTACGTCACAGCATGAGAGGGTGAGTAAGGTGAGACAGAGAGAGAGAGGCTAGATAAACAAGGTAAGGTAAATAAAGAGTGTGAGGGGTCTGTGGGGACCAGAAGAGGACAAACACTGCAGATTGTCTTTGGGGAAAACCACAAAAAAAGGACGTTTGTGAGAAATGACCATCTGTTTAGTCTAGCCCTGGGTGTATGAACAGAGTTTTTGGGAAAGGACCACAATTGCAGAAATAATGAACACCATATTTTTATTTCGTTTGTAAATGTACCGTTCGCTCCCCAGTTTATACAGTCTAAATATATATGTGCCAATTTGGCCTAAAGCAGTTGAAGTTATAAGGAGTGTTCCAGACTGCTTTTTGGGTGAGGAGCTGTTTTGCCATATGACGATAATTTACCATTTGTTGTGCTGCCAGCACGGATCTGTGCTGCTTGCGTTCTTAAAGGCACAGTAACAAACAACCTGTTTAATTTAATTAAAATACTATCGTGGATTTTGTGACACATATAAATTGGTAAATGGAAAAAGTTACTTTTACAGTACAAAAATGCTCTTTAGCTTAAAATATCTCAAATATCTGTCTGATTGTTGTCAAAATTTGCAGTTGACATTGCTATGGGAATACAATAACCAGTGACTTGAGCATTGCTGTTTATATGACTGTATACTACAGATGCAGAAAAAACAGCAACCAAAGTTTATTTGTATTGCACATTATGGTACATAAAGGTATGCAGTGTGCTTTACTGGGACAAAAAGGGAAAAATCATAAAAAGAAAAGTTAGAAATGAAAGTGACCATACATTTAATACATTTAAGATTAGTACAGTCAAAGTTAAATCAATATAAAGGAATGCAGGAAAAAGTTCATTAATTTTGTGTAGGTATTACCGATAACTGAAAGCATTGGAAAACAGGTGGTTTTTAGTTTCTTTTTAGAACTGGAAAGAGTCTGAGCTGATCTCCATTGGCAGTTGGTTCCAGCAGTGGGCAGCAAAATGGCTAAAAACCATTTCACCCTGTTTAGAGACTAGGTTACAAAATGCTGGGCTATTCTTTCAAGTACAATAATGAAATAGCTTGGTGTTTGGATTGTGGTTTCTGAGAAGATAACCAGCCCCAAAACTTATTCTGAAGACTCGCCTGCACCATTTAGCATTCGCATGCCTTTGCCCATTCAATTAGTGTTATAATCGAGGTGTGAGTGTGGAGATAACATGGTGTAAAGCTATCAATTGGTCCAAGCTTGAACTGTTTGGCAATTGGTGAAAGTAGGTGGTGTGGATAGATAGATTTCTTTTTATGTCGGATTCCAATTCCAGCACCAATTCCCTCCCAAAATGAGTTTCCCTAGTAACAGATTGGACAGGATAGTGAATCCTTTGGTCCTCTCCACGGCTTTTACTCCTGTGGGGCCTCTGAATGGACTCTTAAAAGGAGATGGGAATAAACATTGACTGTCTGTTTGCACCAGCACACACAAGTGCTGGTGTTGATCAAATCCAATATCTTGATGCCATTATGGTAAAAATATAAACATTGAGGGAATTGTTTTGTTAATAATCATCATGACATTACCCTTTAGATTGTAATATTCAAATTAGTTTCTGATTATTGAGTGCTATTGTGAGCTTTGTAGCTGATCTCTGATGTTTCAGAAGCTTTTAGAGGATGTTGTGATCAATCAGTTCAAGTAGTCTAATGCAGTGATGCATAATTCAGTCACTGAGAAAGTATACAGTGAAAATATATGAATTGTATTCATAAATTAAATTAAAGAAAAATCTCACCTTGTGTTTTGGACCAAACTGATATAATAAGTCTTTGTGTGCATTTTTGACCATCCTCAGATTCACATTTAAATCATATAGAAAGTGTGTCCATGTGAGGTTTTTCTTTAAAATACTAAAATACTACAGAACTGTACAGGAAAACAGTTGAATTCCCCTTTAAGAAGTCCTTCTTCATGAAAGGGTTTCAGAGGCCTTATTGCTTACGTTTCAGTCGTGGCCACTTATACCTCTGTAACATCCTCCCTGTATTTTCCTGATTATTTTTGTCTTTTTGTAATGTTTTGTTTTCCTGAGTTTTCTGGTTTATGTTGTTGTTTACATTCTCCATCCACTTTTGTTCATGTGTCTGTTCCATGCAAGTATGTTTTGGTCTTAGCCCCGCCTTAAGCTACCACCTTGTTATCCTGGTTACCTGTTCTGTTTTATGTCTACTGCCTTACTCCAGGCGTAACCTGTTGTATATTTATACTTATATTTTTGCTGTAAGCTAAATAAGAAGATTAATGTAAATGTGTAGGCTTTGTGACATCACAAAAGCTGTGAATTGAAAATTAGTTGTTTAGTATATATTGCCTTAATGTACTGGGAGTGAGAGTGTTTAAACACCAGTTTGATGATGCATCATTCAGCATTAACACACACACACACACACACACACACACACACACACGCACCTTATTTTACTTCCCCTACATTACTGTTTATAGAGGTAGAACAATAGCAGTGTGTGTGTGTGTGCTGTAATTATTATGATCAATATGTTGACCATTATCATGCTCTCATGTTTAGAGACGCTGTGATCCCTCCATCTGTTTCATTCTGCTGACAGCACTGTGTTTGCATGCACACACACATATGCGCACACACACAGACACACATATGCGCACACACACAGACACACACACACTCATATGCGCTCACACACACCCTGCTCCGATAATGCTCCAGTGACATGGAGTTTTTAAAGCACTTCTCAAACGCATTTAAAAAGCTTTTTAAACATTAGCCTTGCAGGAAAGTCAAGAAAAGTCTAACTTCAACAAGCAGAGAGGAAAGAGGAGTTATTCTCTCTCTCTCCCTCTCCCCTTTTCTGTCCCTCTTTTTCTCTCTCTTTCTTTGTTATTTTCTAGTTTTCATTCTCTATCTTCCATCACACTGTTTCACTCATTTTTCTATTTGTCTTTTTCTCTGCCACTTCCCTTATCTCTTATCTACCTTTCTTTTTTCTTCACTCTTTCTCTCTCTCACTCCCTCCTCTCACTTTCACTTTCCTTCCTATTGCTCATTCTCTCTTTATCCCTCTTGTTCCCTCTTTCTTTCATATCTCTCTTAACCCCTTCAAGGTTTCCATTTTTCTTTCCCTTTAGTCTCTCTCTCTCTCAGTCGCTCTTTCTCTCTCTCTCTCTTTCTGTTTTTTCACATTACTCATTTAATCATTTTGTTGTGTGTGTGTGTGTGTGAGTACATGCAGACGCACTGTCTCTGTTTAATATCTCTTCTCGCTCCTGCAATTTTCCATCTCATGGAAACTCTCTCTCTCTCTCGCTCTCTCTCTCTCACACACACACACACCCTTTCTGTTTCAATGTACACATAAAGCATCATTGATCTTGCCCTTATCCCCCCATTAGTCTTAAATCCACCTCACAGCCCCACTGATACTGACCATTAATGCATCCACAAATCAAAGTGCTGAGCAGCTTTGCCATTATTTATGGACTTTAGGTTATAGACCTCTGAGGACCAAAACACTGCACTGTTTTAGGGGGTCATCATCACTTTGTTGGTTGCTTGTATGGCTGCCTCTTTAGTTTCGCACTGGAGCCTCTCATTTTATTCTCATATTCTGACAGACAGATTGATGGGTTAATAGATAGATTGATAGGTTGGTAGATAGATGGATGAGTGGGTGGATGGATGGATGGATGGATGGATGGATAGACAGGCAGATTGATAGATAACTAGACAGACAGACAGACAGAAAGGTAGGTAAATAGAAAGACAGATAGACAAACGGACAGATGGGTAGCTGCATGCAGAGAACAGCAGTGATTGTTGTCATGGCTGGTGAATTACCTTTATAGAATCCGCATTGCCTCAGCAAAACATACACTTCAGAGTTGCACAAGGCCAGGCTGTGTGTCAGCAGAAACAGCCTGTCATATCTCACACTGGACCCTGGTATCATATTTACAGTGAACTTGCCACAAATACACACACACTCACTGGTAGGGAAGAGCAGGGCACAGTCTTGTCTGTACTCCACCAATGAACACAATCTCTTCTAACCTTCTCTTGAAACACTGCTCCAACATGCTGGACTGTGTTATTGTAACTTAAATAAATCATGCAGGTTGAAAACAATCGCATCAGGATGTGGCAAAAATTGATGTTCCTGGTCAAATTACGTTCATAGATTTTTCACTCATTAATGCACTTCACTGCTTATTTGCTGAATTTCCTATATTAAATTCAGCAATTCATGAATATAAATTATCCAATCTAACATGAGGAATATAAGAAATAAGTGATTGACTGTATATCTGTGTAATTAACAATAGAATGCAAATGTGTTTAATATGTTTAAGCACATGCGTTTTTTTTCAAGCATGTATATAAATGCATGTGTGTGCATGAAGATGTGTTCTGAGTTTGTATCCAATGGCTTTTCGTCCTCTGCCCTTCATGTCCTAGTCATGCTAGCTTTACCACAGTAAGATCTCACAAAACTATTCATTTCAGCGATTCCAACACTTCACTTCATTTTAGTTACGGTAAACCGAAGTTGCCCGACTGGCCAATAGCACTACAGTTTTGGGCTTTGGCTCAGTATGTAACTTAGAGTATCACCGAAAGTCCATAAAAGATGAAAATGCAGTGTTTAGGCTTGTCTAGTCACAGATAATCCCCCTCAGACGGACTATAAATTAATACGCTAGAGTGATGCAGCATAGTACACAGTTCAGGGTTACTTTGTTACTGTGTACACGTACATAGAGTAACAAGACAACACTTCTCCAGGGACCACAGCGCAACATATAGCTACATACAACATTCAACAGTATAATATTGTATGATATATTATTGCACAGGAGACAGCAGCATGAAATCACTCTTACTGACAGTAAATTACAGCTTATCAAATCAAGTAACAGAACATAACTGTAAACAGAACAGAACAGAACTGTAATTTGAGAGGTATTTGAGGTAGTTCAGAGTGTACTTGATTAGCCAGTTAATCAGGGGCTGGATTACTTTATTTTTATCTCACTACAGTACAGCTTACTCCCGCTCACATGCTAAGCCACTGCTAAATGTATCACTGCACCAAAATCAGCTCCAGTTTTCAGGTCACACAAAACAAAATGCTAATGTATGATCAGGGTTGACTTGTTTGGTTTTCTGTAATGAACCATCAGAGCTCTATGCTTTTCCTTACACCCTCATCATACTGATTCATTCTACTGGAATATTCTTGTCCCTGAATGCCTCACAGCATTCACTGCTTCCATCGCACTCCTCTCAGAATCCCATTTGTTGCCTGTGAGGAAGCAGCCAGATCAGTTTTAGGGTGTTTGCTTTGGCTGTGTGCTGCTTCATTGGGCTTCATTTGCCTGAATTAGCAGACAGCCAGCGCTCGCACAGCCTGTTGTTCAATTGTGACTGACTCTACCACTGGAATTCAGCCAAAGTCGAAGTTTGCAGGCAGAGAGAAAGAGAGAAGGGGGCTATGAGGACATAGAACTAAAAATAATACCACAATTAAAACAATGTATATGAATGCCACACACAAAAACTAGAGAGACAAGGTTTGTTCCAACAATGGTGTGAAGTATTTCTATGTAATAATACAATCCATTTCTTTAGACTTATTCATGCACGTTATTGGACATATACACTACTGGTCAAAAGTTTTAGAACCCCCCATGTTTTCTGTTTGTTTGTATTGAAATTCAAGCGGTTCAGTGTCTCAATGTTCATTGGGCAGAAAGTTCTTCCCAACTCTGCAGCAGGAGTTCCCATAAGTGTGCA
>JBBPDE010000083.1:13582449-13593290 GCA_037974605.1 Nannopetersius ansorgii | reverse complement strand
CTGGAGAATTTGGAGTCCAAGGAAACACCTCAAACTTATTGTCATGTTTCTCAAACCATTCCTAAACAATTTTTGCACCTGTCGGTGGTTTCCTTGTTGTGGCTGATCAGTGAATATCAAAAATACTGAGTGAATATTCATACACTCAACATTTCTAATAGAATCAAGTTTTAAAAGGTGGTCTTCATTCATGCACTTTAAATAGCCATATTCTTTAATGAAAAGTGTGCTTTAAGAAAAGACTTTGAGCTATGGTGTAAATGCTTTTAGTAGTTATGTTTGGGAGTTTTAATTGATTTGTTTTTATTATTTAGACCAAGAAACCCTGACCCTGTTCAAACAACGTGTCAGTGACCCCAAAACCAACGTGAGGAAATGTGCAATTGAGGTATAAACACACAGTTTGGACATCTTACCTGAAGTGTTCTCCTGTTTTCCACTCTGTCTGTAAATGTAATGTGCTGCTAGAGTGTCCCTATGTTATTTGTTTTTGTGTTTAGACTATCATGAGTTTGCTGAAGCACAGTGTAATACCCTGCAGTCCAGAGAATTTAGCCATTCTATCAGAGCGCTGTCGAGACCCTGCAGTGTCCGTCAAGAAGAAAGCGCTGCAGTGTCTCATGGACCTCCTCACTGTAAGCTCATACTTTAAGCTACTTTTTTTTGTAAAACCTTTTATTTGCATAGAAATGACTAATGCTCAGTGCTCTGTTTGCTGTAACAGAAAGTTGGAGCCAGCATATAAAGATCACTGTAGCTTAAGTAGACTTTGGGCAAATTATGACTGGGCAATATGGCTTTTTTGGTGGGGGGTAATGAAGTTTAGTGATCATGATATTAGGAGGTGGCACAGTAACCTCCTGACCTTAATGAAATTGGATAGCAGTCGCTAATGCTAATCACCAATGTTGCGGAAACATAACTATTTAGGTGAGATTTCATTTAGTGGGATGGTAAATATAATAGATGAAATATAATGAAAACATATTTACTTCTTTGTTAAAACATTTGCCAGGGCATTATTAAGCCATTTGGCTGATTTGGAGTAAAGTAGTTGATGGTGAAGTAGTTGATGTCCCTGGTTTTGTTAGAAAATAACACAGATGTTGTCTACCTGGTGTTTAAAAGCATGTTGTTTGTTTTTCCTTTGAATAGGCGCTGTCTGACAGCACTGAGGTGCAGGAGGCGTGGCTGAGGGGAGTGGTTCCTGCAGTGATTGACACTGAGAGCTCAGTGCAGGAGAAGGCTCTGGAATGCCTTGATGAGATAATCCTTACACACATCAAAAGTCGTGGCAGCTATCGCCATGACAACACCTCTCAGAAACTGGCCTGGGACCTGCTGGGATTGATGTGTGACACGTGTCAGGACCTTGGGTCAGTCTCTCTGGACGCTTAGTAAAGTCATGGTTGATTGCTAATGGGTTGCAAACTCCTATCAAAATTATTGGGATTTCTTTGATTTTTCTTGCTGTTTGTCGTTAAGAGTGGTTTGGAGAAAAATCTAGTGTATGCACTTTTTCTCCCAACCCAGATGTAACTGATAGCCAAAGAAATGAAGTTCAAATTTGACTTTTTTAGTTCAGAACTGGAGCTATGTGGCTACTGCTGCTAATAAACACGAACACCATTGTAAATATAGAGGAATCTGGTCCAAGGTCAGTTTTGTTGTCTGAAGTAGCCTCCTGTAGCAGTGACGTATTTTGTTCATTTTCATATGTATGTGTGTTTATTTAAGTCTGTGTCACCTTAATGAAGAGTTTATTACTGAAATTGCTAGAAAAAGTTGCTAAATCAGGAATCTTTCTCTCTCTGCAGGCGTTACTTCAGTAAGGCGTTCAGCGTGTGGGCAAGGCAGCAAAAGTTCTCTGCTGCTTTTGTGAACAGTCTCATCTGGCACACTGAGGGTGAACATGCTCAGGGGGCGTGGCTCCTGCTGGCTAAAGTAGCTAGCTGCTCCACCAAACTCGACTACAGCACCATCCTGGAGGCATGGGATCGCACTGTCAGGTTCGAGCTCACAGAACTCGAGTAATGTTGACAGCTGATATTTGTTGGAAAGTTTGTCAGTAGATGAGCAAATAAATGAGTGTATTCTTAATGTCAGATCTCCTGTGGTTGACATTGCAAGAACCTGCCATATTCTCACTGTCATTGGTGACACTGCAGCCGGCATAAATGATGATACCAAGAGCAGAATTGTTGGTGAGTAACATGTGCATTTAAATGTTTCTCCACTAGGAAAAGACAAAATTGTCCTGATTTTTTTTTTCTTTTCTTTTAAGAAAAACCCAGACAGCCCTTGCGCTTTTCAAAACAAAATTTAAACTGTGTGTGTGTGTGTGTGTGTGTGTGTGTGTGTGTGTGTGTGTGTGTGTGTGTGTAGATGATCTGATGGGTTGGCTGAAGGGTTTCAATTTGCCTCTGGAGGTGATCAGCTCTTGTGTGGACACTCTCTTCTCTCTTGGCCAATCAGAGAGCCCCAAAGACACCATGGTAATACTGCTCTGCTAATAATCAGCAAATACATTCTGTTACATTCTGTACCCTCTGTACATTTGATCAAACTTAGAAAATTTCAATTTCTCTTGTGTCTGTGTGTGTGTGTAGACTTTTCTGAATCAGTTCTGTGGAGAGGTAGTTTCGCTGTGTGAGGAGTACCTATCCAGCATCCTCCTAAATGAGAGAGGGGCGGAGAACCTGAACGAAGACATGCTGGTAAGACCTTAAGTAAGCCTTGCAGCAGTAGAAACCTCTCTGTAATCATTTTACCCCCTATTTTGTGTTCCTTCAGAACCAAATAAACAAGCAGTATTAACATTGCTCTTTTTTTGTCTCTGAACTTTTGTTTTCTGTTTTATCTTGAGCTTGTTGATGACTTGTGATTAGCTGTAGTCTTAGTAAATTAAATATTAAGTTTATGGTCAGGTCACAGTGCATTTTGTGCTGCATCTGCACTTGTATGTACATGTGGCCTAGAATCTGTTGATTTATTGCATCTCTACTCTGTTCTATACACGTACTGTTTGCTTGTTTGTTTTATTAGGGTTTTTCATGTCAATTTTATTGGTCACTGTGTATTGTATTGTACTGTTTTCTCCATCTCTCTCTTTCTCTCTGTCTCGGTGTCTCTCACTCTCTCTCGCTCTCTGTCTCTCTTTCTCTTTTCCAGGTGAAGTACCTGTACACCCTGGGTGTGGCGTCTCTACACTGCCCTGCTAAAGTGCAGAAAAAGGTTTTCCTTCTTGTCCAATCCATCCTCACCTCTTCTGAGACGCCTGGTATGTCAATCCTTACATTTCTCCTCCATTCGTTCTTCCAGGCTGTAGGTACAACATGCTTAAGTAGTTTTCATAAGGTCAAGCTTACCAAGTTGCTCCTATTAGACAGTAAAGAAAAAAAAATCATACTGGTACGTTGCATCTTTGTCAATGACTCTAGATCAGAATTCAGATAGAACAATCAATAACCTCTCAATATGCGAGTGATTCTACACTCAGCTGAAATTCAGGCTGGCCTGACGGACCTTATGACAAAGGCTATAAAACAGTCCAAAAAAAAAAAAAAGGAAAAACACCCGCGTGAAGAAAAATGACAATTTGCCATAGATATAGAAGACGTAGACGCGTTGGGCCATTTTGTCTACTTAGATCAAGTGTTAACAATAAAGTATCCAGCAAATAAACTAAAGCTCTTATTTTGGACATAATGAAGAACCAGTTATTTGGAATATCGTCATGCTTGAAATAGTGGAAAGTAAAGGAGATTAGTAAGATGGATGGGCACGCCATTAAAAAGCCTACGGACAAAAAATATGGTGTGTATGATCACCAAAAGCCTGAACAGACTTAACAATGAATAATAATAATTGTGATGTTGCCCACAGGTTCTGAAGAAGCAGCAGAGTTACCCGCCAGTCAACCTCTGTCTCAGTTCAAGTCCTCCTCTATGCCTACTGTGGTACGAGCTCATGCAGTCATCACTCTAGGTATGATACGCATTAGGTTCTTTGGGGAATTATGCCATTCATATGGCTCATTAATTGTAAATGATTTCAGGTATAATGATGGAAGCCAATCCTTAATGACATGTCAAGCGGTTCACCTATGTGTATTTCTGTGCCCCCATAGGGAAGCTGTGTTTGCAGCATGACGAGCTGATGGTGCAGTACCTGCCTGCGTTCGCACGAGAGTTGGAGGTGGGCAGGGAACTAGCTGTGCGAAGTAACGTGGTCGTGGTCCTGTGTGACCTGTGTGTGCGTTACCCGAACACACTGACCCGATACATCCCCAACATCTCAGCCTGCCTCAGAGACCCAGAGACCCTCATCAGAGAGCAGACACTCATCATGCTCACCAACTTGCTGCAGGTGCAAAGACAACATTTACTTTCACTCTAGGTGAAACGTCTAGAAGAATGAATAACAATAAAAACCTCATGAAATAACTGCTTAATAGTAATAACGTTTCCCAGATGTAGTCGGTCAGTCAAAATATGTTTGGAGTCCAAGTTTTGCCTCTGCAGTTTAAAACTGGAGCTACGAGGCTAACTTCAGAAACACACATTAGAAGATTTGTCACCCAGTTGTTTTTTCAAAACAGATGCAGATCATCAGTAAAGTGTTGGAGTCTTGTCAGTGTGACTTGCTCTGACATGTAAAAATAATATTCACAAAGTAATTCGTCCATATTTGTGATGGTCCTCATCACATGAGCATATTCTTGGCGGTCTTAGTCCTGAAGTGGTTTGTAAAAAAACAAACAAAAAACACTAAAATGGATCATCTTAATGAAAAACAGGATGGAGGATCAGAGAAGCTTTTGGGTTGTTTTTATGAAATTTGGGTGATTATTTACTTTTAGCATCTGTTGGCAATGTAAACCTCACAATTCGAGTGCTAATTTCATCTCATTTTGCTTCTTTAGAACTGTTTTCTAAAGAAACAAAATGTTCTTGGACTGTTCTTGGTTTTAGTAAATGCCTGCACCAACAGACTGTAGAGTGGACAGGTTAGGTTAGTAATCTGTTATGGTAAAACTGGTCAGTTTATTGACAGTTTGAGCTGTATTAATTAGGGCCATATTTCCAATGTGATGTGTTTGGATACCAACTAAATGTTTTAAAAATGTTTTTATTTTTCATTTTTCAGCTTCAGGTTGAGAACACGCACTTTTACTCTCTGCATCCTGACAAAGTTTTCTCTTATGCAGCAGCTAAGCGTGTATAGGGTGAAACAATGCTTAGGGTGGGATTTAAACTGTGTTTCTGTTGTTTCAGGAGGAGTTTGTCAAATGGAAGGGCTCTCTCTTCTATCGGTTTGCTGCTACACTCGTCGACCCTGATCCCTCCATTGCGGAGTAAGGCTTCAGCTTGTACAAATGCAAACGTTTTTGTTATTTTTCTTCAAAACTTCCACTCACCTTTTAAAAAAAAAAAAAAGTATCATAATGTTTTAATAACATTATAATGCTTTCATTCTTATACACATTGCCTTTATCTTTATGGCCACGTTTGTATTCTCAAAGATGGCGTAACCGGATGCAGGGCTGTTTTTGTTTCATAAAATAAACGTTATAAGGGAATGTCATAGTAAAAAAAATTAAATAACAGCTACAAAAGCAAATATATGTTACCTTTAATCCTAATGGTATTATATAAATTCTTTTTCTAGATCCACAACCCGGCAGTTCTGATGGTAGTGTCTAAGATAATTACACTGAAATTACATTGGCTTTTTTGTTTATTGTTGCCCTTGTTTAGCCTCTGTGAGTTCTGTCTGGTGGACCTGCTTCTGAAGAAGAACCCTCTGATGTTCTCTCAGCACTTCATCGAGTGTATCTTCCATTTCAACTCCTATGAGAAGCACAAGAAATACAACAAATTCACCCAGACAGAGAGGTATTACCAGCTCAGTGCATTCAATGGGCTTTTTTTTTTTTACATGTGGACACATGGGTCCGATTCACAGTTATGTGCATGTGAGAACATGACAAATAAAAATATTACTGGTGACTGCATCCATATTTATATTACATTAATCACTCTATGCCCTTAGATAAATTCCTCATGATTTGTGAAATGAAGTAATGTATATTATATAATGCATAAAATGTTTTTCAAAGTACTTGACAGTTGGATGACAGGGTTTGTAAATGCTTTCATTATCAGTGACAAAAATAATTTAAAGTATTTTCTCTGACCTGGCAAATGCGGAAAAAAGTATAACAAGGGCCTGGTATGACGAAACCGTAGTCATTCGAGATGCGGGTCGTCTAGTAATTAATTTGAAAACCAGGAATTAGCATTGCATATATGTGCACTGAGTGTAGACAAGTCACACAAAGCTCAAGACTGCTAAGCATCTCTGAGGTGCCCTTGAGGAAGGTACCGTCCCCATGTTCATCAAGTGTGTGTGTGTGTGTGTGTGTGTGTGTGTGTGTTTTGTCTCCTAGTGAGAAGAGCAGGTTTTCCCTCAAAGGGCAGATGCACCAGGGCAAGCGTTTCAGGATCTACAGATTTCTATTGAAAAACTTCACAGATGAACAGCGCTTTAACATCACTACCAGAATCTGCCATGATATCCTTGGTAAGTGTGTGTCCACATGTTATGTGCTGGTGTCTTCTTCTTCTTATTATTAGTTTTTATGCATTTATGCACACTGCAATATGATTCCTTATGGTCTGCGTGTGAGCAAATATCTTTGTATTTTATGGATCGCTGTCCTTCGTAGCTTGCTTTGTAGACTCGGAGCTGCCGCTGGATGCCGAGGGGTCCGAGCTGTTGGCCGATGTGTTTGACGTTCTCTCTCTAAGTGAGATCAAGCTGACAGTCATGAGTGGCCCCGCCCCTGGCGACGAGCCTCCTGATGATGAGATGGCTGTTGCTAAAGCTGCCCTGCAGAAGAAGCTCATCTCACAGGTGAGAGTGTTTTCCCTACAGAGTCTACAACCGGCAAGAAATGTAACACATTTAGCTGAGCTACTCTTTTATTTTCCTTAAACTCATTTAAACACTGCAGTAAATCTGTTCTGCAGGTTTGTCTTAAAATGGCTCAACCTTTTTCTGTACATTGCCCTTGGTGTACTTAAGTGTACCCTCAGTGTTGCTAATACGAAAATGAGTTTGTAAATGGTTTCATTATTTCATTAGCAGTGACAGAATAATTGAAAATAAGATGCAACAGAAATAAAAAGGGCAACAGTGACATGTGCTGGTCAGACATTCAGTCCATCATCTATGCTAGTGGTCACCAGGTCTCCTCTTAAAGATCTGACCCCCTGCTGTGGTTCATAGTGACCTTTTCCACTGATCTCATTTTGCTCATGTGTCAGTCTATGTTCGTGTTTTGTGGCCTTTAAAAAATGCATGTGTTATCGGCGAGCAGGTGCAGAAGAAGAACTTTGTGGAGAATGTGATTCCCATGGTCATCGCTTTGAAGAACATGCTGGAGGAACACCGCTCCCCTGTCCTAAAACATCTCATGGCTTACCTGCAGGTGAGACATGCCACAAGTGAAGTTTGACATCAGCACTTTTGTTTTGATGTTAAGTAGCTACTATATGACTAAGGAGTTAAAAAGTTTAGAATGACTGTCAGCATGCTTTTGTCCATTTTATAGATACAAGTTTGTAATGCAATATATCAACAGTAGGGATGCACCGATTGATCGGCCAGTGATCGGAGAAACGGACAATTTTTTGCCTGATCGGTGATCGGCCGATTTTAAACCGATCTTATTTGGGGGGGTTTATTTATTTGTTTATGTATTACATTTTATTTATTTAAATTTGTAAAAAAATTTTGTTATTAAAAAGCTTTATATTAAAGAACATTAGATTATTTGTATTTGCTGTAGAGTTGCCACTATCATGTGTCACTATTATAAAAGTAACCAGTAAACGGGGAAAGTAACTACCACGTTACATTAAAAAAGTTGAAACCCAGCAGCTCTAATTTTCTGTTTTCTCGGGGAAAAAACGGTATCGGAAAAATCAATATCGGCCGATCACACTTACCAAAAAAACGGTAATCGGAATCGGCCAAGAAAATTGCAATCGGTGCATCCCTAATCAGCAGATTACCAAACAACTTGAAGCAGTTCAAGTGTAGAACTACAGTTCATACAGTGCTAATTTGGGATGTAAAACTTCCATTACTTTTTCCCTTCATGGGCCTTGTAGGTTCAGTTGCAATGTCTTGACTGATCACTTACAAATGGGTATAGGAGTAAAGTGTCAATTCTTTATTTTGTGTATTAATCTATCTATTTTTTAAATTTTTTTTTTCTATTTAACAATTGTGTGTGTTTCTTGTGTGTGTTTTACAGGTAACCATGCAGGATTATCGCAATGAGGTGAAGGAGTTGTTTGCGGCTGATGAGCAGCTGGCTGCCGAGGTGGAGTACAACCTCAAAATGTTTGAGAAGCAGAAAGAACAGGAGCAGCAGGAGTTAGAGCAACAACTCAGCAACTTCACTCTGTCACCCAGGCCTAAAGTGAGTCTCGCATACACACAAACAGAAACTTCACTGTGTCTTGTCTTAATTGAATCGTTTACAGTCTCTCATACTTTAATCTGTTTGCTTATGTTCAGGACACTGCTGCTGCCGCCTCCCCAGCAGGTGGAGCTGGTGGCCGGCCAGGCTTTGCAACTCCTCTTGCCTCTCGCCCTGCTATGAGACCATCAAACAACCAAAGATCAAACAGCGACGGTCTCAGGTCACAGCTTTGTTCCATCATACTGTTTTCTTCATTGGGGCAAAGGATTGAAAAATAGACCACTGAAGACATGTGCCATTCTGTAGTTGATGATATGCCAAAGTAAGTGTCTAATATTAAAATGTCTTCTCTCTTTCTATCAGGCGTCGTACGTTTGCCGGTTTTCTGACTCCTGTTAGACAAAGAGTTTTACAGAGCATAATGTCCTCAGGTAAAACTGCACCAACATGAATTATTTCATTTTAATACAAAATACTTGACACATCAATTACTAGACGTGTAACTATACAACATACAAGTCTTACCACTTGTGTCTATGCCTTGTATTTTTATCAGCTTTCACAACTTGTATCTATATTTCTCCAATAGGGCCTTCAAAGGGAGTTTTTGATGGCAGAGCTATCAGCACACCACAAGGTAGGATGTAATGAAACTTCTTGATCTACAGCTCGGCTGTATGGCTGAGCGCATTTATAGTGTGTGGAAACACTCTGAAGTAAAGATGGCTAGTTACAGTTTTACAGCATGTATGCATGCAGTAGGTGCTCTAGACTAGTTTTGTGCTGTTCTCTAATATATAAAGAGATGGTTTGATGAAACATCTAATGTCTACAGTTCTGTTGGTATGTGTGTAGGTTGGTTCTTTAGTTTTTACACATGAGATATTACACCAATACTGAGGCTACTGCCTTGAATAAAATTGTCCTGTCTTTTTGTAACATTGAGACTGTTTTTCTGTACAGAGAGCATCAACGAAGTCACATTTGGCGAGCAAGTCAGTGCCATTCACTATGACGGAGCTACAGGTATTGTTACGACACTCTCAAACACATACATGTAATCTCTAGGCAGAGTGATTCACTTCTATCATACCTTACATTACAATTACTGTGTAATGTGTTTGTTTATGGCTGCAGGCAAACGTAACATACCTGGAGATGAGAGTGTTCTACATCTGATGTCACCTGAACAAAAGTAAGTACCCCAAAAATTTGGAGCTACCACTTCATGTATCGATAGTAATATTAAATATGTCAATACCACTACAATATTATTAGTGTTAAATTAGTATAGTTTTACAATCGTACTATATCGTACAGTACAATAGCAGTGTCTGTAGCAAATGTGACTCATGCGCAGCTGAGCTTTAAGTCATTGTTAACACTAAATAAAGTAATTATGCACTAGGGGTTGTGGTGGCCTAGTGGGTTGAGTACTTGACTCTGGATCAAGAGGTCATGGATTCCTGGGCTAGATGCTTAACCCCAAATTGCTTAGTTGGTAATGGAAGTCGCTTTGGATAAAAGCGTCCGCTAAATGCTGAAAACGTGAATACAATTTTAAAAGTAATAGTGAGTGTTTGAGCACTCATTGGGAAATACCAACAAAGATTCTGGTCTGATTTTACTGTTCTGTGTGGTATATAATGAGAGCTGTTAAGAATTAATTTTTGCACATTTTATCAAATTTAATTGAATCTTACCCTAACTGACAAGGGTATTGTTACACCTATACTCTTAGCAAATGCCAGAGGTTTATAACCTTTTGGGCCATGGCCTCCTAGTGGACTATGGTGGTACTACTATTCATGGCAGGTCATTTATAAAATGTTTCACATTTTGATCTTATGTAATTCACATATAAAGGAATAAAAACAGAAACATTCAGTCTGAAATATAGTAGGCAGGAGTTATTTTGTGTCCTGAAGTGGCAAAGGTTTGGGAACTCCTGTACTGTACTCAAGCGAATGATATATATCTGTGTTTCTTAACCTAGATTCTGCACATTTTGGTGCTTTGTCTCCCTTAACATACCTACTTCAACTCTGTATAGAGCTGTTTAGCTAGTAAATATTGCCTCCCCGACATGTGGAACATGCCCCTGGCAATAGTTTTGTATGCTTATAAAGATTCCTATTCTTTTCCAGAGCACCAGTACCCAGACAGTGGAACGTGGAGTCTCCTATCACAAGAAAAAGTCAAAGCAGGAAGAGGCAGTTATAAATATGTAACCACATGCTCAATCGTGTCATTAGATTATCATATCCATTTCTGTATGCCAGCGTTTTTTATCTATTACAGTGGTTCTCAACATTTTGCAAGCCCCCCCCCCCAAGATGGATGA
>JBBPDE010000083.1:13544268-13557398 GCA_037974605.1 Nannopetersius ansorgii | reverse complement strand
TTTTGTTGTGTTGCTCTTTGAAAATAACCTGCACAATATCCTTGTCCTTCTTGCTGTATTGATGTTACCTTTTGTTATTTTCAGGTCATTACGATTGGTCGGCATGTGAAAGGGTATCATTACATCATCGCAAATTTTGTGAGTCAATCAAACAGTAACTTGCAGGCCTTTTCTGGCTTTATCCTTTCTTTCTGCATGAATGTATCTTTGTGTCTTTGTGTATATATATATATATATATGAGTTTGTGTTTGTTTGTATATACACAAGCATGATCACACAAATGTATGAGCTATGGAACATGTATTTTTATTTACCTTTTTTTATCCTTTTATTGTGTATGTTCAGGGCTTTTTGGATGGAGACCTGTCAAAGATCCAGTATGGTGGAGCGAATGTGTCTGGATTTCAAATTGTGGATTTCGATGACCCTCTTGTTTCTAAGTTTGACCAGCGATGGGAGGCTCTGGAAGAGAAAGAGTACCCTGGGGCAGACAGCAAGATACGAGTATGTGTGTGTGTGTTTGCAGATGCGTTTATGTTTTGCAGATGCATCTGTTTATGCTTTCATGTGAATGAAATTGGTGTGATTTAATTATATGATTAAAAGTGCACTACTTTTATGAATTAATGCACTTTCATGGGGAATATATGTTTGTAAAGCTACATGGTATTTTATCACCAGCATCACACCACTGCCAACTCTGTCTATGAATTGTTTGTGAGACTAAATTCTAACAAAATTATTGGTTTTAACTCCAGGTATTTCTTCCCAACAATAAACAAGAGCATGTTTTGCTTGTCTTATTTAGGAGTAAAAGCTGTTTTTCACAGATGTATCACTCTACCACTGATGAAAATTAATCCATTTTTACGATGTTGTCTAAAAGACAGTTTTCTCTGCTCTCCTTTGCTCATCACTGACACAGTCTAACAGCACATTAGCCTGTGCAGTGCTGTCAGACTGGGAAGCATCCTTTATTTTTTTATCACTGTGCTTACTTCAAAAGTAACAATAATTGTGATGTTTTACTTGGTATTGAGCTGAATTTCAAGCATAAGTATAAGCAAAATAATACAACAATATAAGAGTTCATACAACTAAAATAACAATTCATAAACATTTTTGTAAGCAGCATGCCTTGGGCTTTTTTTATTCTTAAATTTCATTCAAATATTCCATAGAAAATAATAAATGAAAATATTGGCATAGATATATGACCTAAGCATTGGCCCTATCTTTGAGGTCAAAAAGAGCATAACTGACCTTGGTCTCACTGGGTGGGCAGGATGGCCCTCCAGTGACAGTTTGAGAAGATTAGGTGGCTGGCATAATGTGACTTGGGGAAGCACTTGCTAGCCTAAGACTGGGTGACTCTTAGCTAGTGGGTGGAACAGGACACCCCCCACGCAAATTAAAACAAAACAAAATACAAATATTTTGATATCTGCAACACTAGTGCCGATTATTGATTAACGTGTGTGTGTGTGTGTGTGTGTGTGTGTGTGTGATCTCTCTGTGCAGTACACTTCGGCTCTAACGTATGATGCGGTTCAGGTAATGACAGAAGCATTCCGCTTCTTGCATAAACAAAGGATCGATATCAGTCGACGTGGCAACAATGGAGACTGCTTGGCTAATCCGGCTGTGCCTTGGGCTCAAGGGGTGGAGATAGAACGTGCGCTGAAACAGGTCTGTAGCTTTCATTTAGCATTTAGCAGACGCTCCAGAGCTACACACATGAGTACTTTATAGTCCACAAGAAAACACATACCAGTAAACCTAGAAACAAGTCTACCAAAGATGGAGCCAGTACTCCAAATTTCCTTTCCTGTGGTGATGGAAAAAATTTGTGGGCATCCCGTATGTGTGTATCTGTGTGTGTATACGTGTGTGTGTGTGTGTATGTGTCTTTTTAGGTGCGAGTGGATGGGTTAACCGGAAACATTCAGTTTGACCAATATGGCAGGAGAGTGAATTACTCTGTCAACATCATGGAGCTGAAAAACAGTGGCCCTGTGAAGGTATATCATGCTTGCATGCAAATGCATAAATGTAGCTACAGAAAAACTCAACGGAGTTTGTTGCTTGCCATTGGATGCATTCACATCATTCAAAAAGAACAAATAATTTTGCTCAAAATCTAGGTTGATCTTTAACCACATCAGGATTTCTTTATGTGTTATGTATTTTAAGTTTATTGTAAGTCATACTGCAGTTGCTTTGTGTAACAGTAAAATTAAACATGGTATTTTGTCCATATAGTTCTGACGTTCTGAATGAATTAACATTCTAAATGAATAACAGTGCACATCGTACACCTCTTTGTGAATGAACACTTCTGCTTTTCCACCAGATTGGCTACTGGAATGAGATGGATAAAATGGTAGTTACCAAATCAGACCTTTTCCCCAATGACACCATGGGTATGGAGAACAAGACAGTGATTGTGACAACCATCCTGGTAAGACCATGTTAAATGAAATATAATAGGCCATATTCTTGATATTTCTGGGATGTATTAGCATATTTCCTGTATGTCTGCTTTGTAGGAGGCACCCTATGTAATGCTGAAGAAGAACTCAGAGTTATTCACTGATAATGAACGATATGAGGGATACTGCGTGGACTTGGCTGCTGAGATCGCAAAACATTGTGGGTTTAAGTACCAGCTAAAGATTGTGGGAGATGGAAAATATGGTGCAAGAGATGCTGAGACCAAGATTTGGAATGGCATGGTTGGCGAGCTGGTGTATGGGGTGAGAACGACTGTAACATGTACACCAATACATACAAATATATTTAAGCAGTTTAAAAAGTACAAAGTTTGTACATAGTTTTGTATTTCTCTTTTAATTCTGTTTTTTTCTGTTTACTTTTTAGAAAAGTTAATGCG
Source organism: Nannopetersius ansorgii (assembly GCA_037974605.1). Classification (NCBI taxonomy): domain Eukaryota; kingdom Metazoa; phylum Chordata; class Actinopteri; order Characiformes; family Alestidae; genus Nannopetersius; species Nannopetersius ansorgii. The sequence continues at coordinate 13,554,504 of JBBPDE010000083.1, read as the reverse complement.
TTACACCATTTATTGTCTGATTATTTCTGCTGTACACAACTTTTTGTGGAATCAACCACTCATTCCCTATCATCTCTCTTTCTCTTACTCTATTCCTTTCTCTTTCCTCTGAGCCAGAAAGCAGATATAGCTGTAGCCCCTCTGACTATAACATTGGTCCGTGAAGAGGTGATTGACTTCTCTAAGCCATTCATGAGCCTGGGCATTTCTATCATGATTAAGAAGCCGCAGAAGTCCAAGCCAGGCGTCTTCTCCTTCCTGGATCCCCTCGCCTACGAGATCTGGATGTGCATCGTCTTTGCCTACATCGGCGTCAGTGTCGTGCTCTTCCTCGTTAGCCGCTTTAGCCCATACGAGTGGCACACGGAGGAATTCGAGGATGGCCAGTTGGGGGCCAGCGAGTCCACTAACGAATTTGGCATCTTTAATAGCCTTTGGTTTTCTCTGGGTGCTTTTATGCAGCAGGGATGCGATATTTCACCAAGGTTGGTGTGTGAGTCGATGTTAGCTAGAGCGTTAGCAAGCTCACATCATCTTTTATCATGCGTCTTTCTGCGTCAGCAGTTTACCCGGGAGAAGCCATGGTGTTTATATGCTCACGCTCCTGTTGCTTCCGTTGCTTCTGCCTTGTTGCAACAGACCTTTACTCTGTTCTTTCTTAGCTGAAACAGTCTCAGGGTATGAAGCGCTTGCTAATGCAGGAGTAGGAACATTCGATTGAGGTGAGGTTTTTAAACCTTGGTCGGAGGTTTCTTATGTGAGCATATACTCACCTGGTGGGGGACTGTAATTCGCAGAAGGTCGCTGGTGTCTTCCCTCTTGGAGTGGTACCGTGTTTCGGCTGCATATTCCCCACTTTATACATTCCCCACTTCTCTAATGTGTGTATCACTTTAGAGCTATACCAGTGTGCTCGTTTTTCTCTCTCTCCCTTTTTCTTCTTTGTCTTTTCATACTTTCTATATTCACATTTACTGTGAAGCTAATAGAATAACACCACAACATCTTTTTGCATCAGAAAGTATTCCTTTTAGAAATGGAACAGATTCATGGTATTAGAATCCTAGCATTCATGTTAATGAAGTCAATTATGGAGTAATTATTAGGAACTGTTTTAGAACTCTTTGTTAAGGTTATCTCTTTTTCCAGGGTTCCTGGGTGTTTGAGCAGTGATTGTGAATGCATGGATGTGAGTTTGATGGCATTTTGTTGCATGTAGGTCCTTATCCGGGCGTATAGTTGGTGGTGTGTGGTGGTTCTTCACCCTCATCATCATTTCATCCTACACGGCTAACCTGGCTGCCTTCCTCACTGTGGAGAGGATGGTGTCACCCATAGAGAGTGCAGAGGATCTCGCCAAGCAGACTGAGATTGCCTATGGAACCCTTGATGCAGGCTCAACCAAAGAGTTCTTCAGGGTGAGCTTGAGGAGCATCTGCATCTTGGGAAATGCAGTGTTTAAATCCTGTAACATACTAAAATATTTGAGTACTGTGCTTGAATGCATCAAAGCCTGACCAAAAAGAAATGACATAGCAATGTAACAAAGCATAGGTTAATAGCACTTAACAGATTTATCTGAAAATGTGATAATATTCGGATGAGCACCCATGGTTGACAACCCTCAGCACAACACTCCTGTCCTTCAACACTACTGAAGCAGAAGCAAACATAAGAGTATGAGTGGGGGGAAATGAGTGAAACACGCTGGTGCAGGTTGTGTTATAGACTATCCCTGCTGTGTTCGTGACTCATAAAGACATTTTCCAGCCTTTATATGCTGATGTCTTAAGACAGGTAAGATTCATGTTACTGATGGATATTCATTTGGACAATGCAGCAAGAAAAAACACCATAAATGTATCTTGTACATGATTCTAGAGAGAAACGCCTGTGCGTGGCTGCATCTGTTTTTATGAGAGAAAAGAGTTGCAGGGGGGGTATTTTTTTACACGATTCATATATGAAAAAGCTCTTGGCTTGACGTCACCGCTCCTGTTTACTGAGATTTTCTTGGCAAGTACAAATGTGTGCATCTTGGTTAATTACTGTTTAAGGTCTGTATGTGTGAATGCATAGTTCTCCCCGTGTTCATTTTTTTAAATCTCATTGCTCCCCTTTTTCATCTCCACATATCCAGAGGTCGAAGATTGCTCTTTTTGACAAAATGTGGCAGTACATGAAGAGCGCCGAACCGTCTGTCTTTGTGAAGAACACGGTGGAAGGCGTCTTGCGTGTGCGCAAGTCCAAAGGCAAATATGCGTACCTTCTGGAATCCACCATGAACGAGTACATAGAGCAGCGCAAGCCCTGTGACACCATGAAAGTCGGCGGCAACCTGGACTCCAAAGGCTACGGCATCGCTACACCCAAAGGATCTGCTTTAAGGTGGGTGGAGTAGTATAACAATATGACCCATGTTGTTATAGTATCCCACCTACCCTGATGTAGGCCGGGGGTCCCTCTGACAAAAGAGGTAACCTAGGCAACTGCAGCTGAGAAGGAGTAGGGATGGTAACCTAGGCGACCAGGAAAAGGTTACCTAGGTAACCACAGGGCGAGAGACTGCACTGTTAAAGATATGCAGACCAAAGAGTAACCTAGGCAACTGCTGGAAGAGTTACATTGACCTTGGCGGCAGTGTAGGATTTGGTAACCGAAGTAACCAACTGAGTGTCAGAGATCAAGGTGATGTAAAGTATATAAGGTTTCAGCATCTTTCTTAGTAACCAGGCAACAAGCAGGTCTCTAAAATAGCAGGCTCAGCAAGCTTTAATTTTTAATTTACATTTTAGCAAGTGAAAGGCTTTAGGATAAAGCGGCAGAGCAACAGTGGTTATAGTAAATAGCAACAGGGATTAGATATATTGCTGCAAACCACTGAGCTTAGATAGTGTTAAATGCTGCAGACCACAGCCTGAGATAGATTGCAAAGTCTTTTTTCACCTCTTGTGCTAAGACTCACCTGTCTTGCGTTTAATGAGGCAAATGATGGCAAACGGCTCATAATAATTCATCATGTTTGGCCAGTTTGACACAGCAGCAGCCGGAGTATTGATATTCTGCCTGCTTGGGCGCTCTGCTAAGCTGTCCGTAACGTAAACTGGCGTGGATGACATTGTTGTGTGTAATTGATGAATGCACCATCTAAGATGCAACTAATGTATAAAACTAAAGTTTCTTACCATTGTAGTCTCACGTTTGCCAGTGAAATTTGCCTTGTTAAGCACTTGTCTGTTATCACTGACTGAATTAATGGTCTCCCATAACAAGATAGTGTCTTGACAAACCTGATGTTCCCTTAATAACCAGAAAATGGTTAATGCATGTGATTTAATGCACAAACTACTGAATGATTATGAGCACTAATGAATGTCTAATATGGAACATTCAGAGGCCTAAAAAGTCACAGTGTTGAGATTGTGAATGCCCATGATGATGCACTGTTTGAACTATGCATGCAAGTCTCTTGGATACCTCTAACCAATTGTGTCTGCTTTTCCAGTTAAAATGTCTAATTTATAACCACATGTATGCATATAGAATGAGTGAATGTATTATGATTGACCAATTGCTATTGCTTAGCCTCCTCTATTTTAGCCTCCTGCCCTAAGACTTTGTGTAAAAACACTATCAAAAGCTCGACCACCGTATAAAGTGAATAGATGTCTACCTCAAAGTTAAACCTTCAACAAGGGTTTTGATTGCTTGATTAACTGACTGACTGATTGATTGATTGATGGATTGATTGATTGATTGACTGATGGATTGTGTGACCCAATGTTGCATTTATTCTATGCGACTGGTGGGGGGTGTGGCCCGCTGCAGCCCCGCCCCCCCATGCTGTCTGACGAATTTGTTTTATCGTTTGTTTAAGAAACGCGGTAAACCTCGCAGTGCTAAAACTGAACGAGCAGGGGCTTCTGGATAAATTGAAAAACAAATGGTGGTACGACAAAGGAGAGTGCGGCAGCGGAGGCGGGGAGTCAAAGGTCAGACCCGTGATCGGGAACTATGGGTAAAAAAGAAAAAAGAAAGAGAATGAAAACGTGTGAAATGAGTAAGCAGCACTATTGGTCATTTCCCCGGCACCCACCCTGCTGGAGAATCCCCTTCAGGTAACCATGGAGACAGTGACAGTAGCTTAATGTAAGTTGCTGGTAACAAAGCTTTATATAGAACACAGTGACTAATTTGGATTTAAATCTACAAAGACACTATTTCAAAATCAGCAAAGGAATGTAAACACATGGCTATTAATTACAGCTAGTTAATTGGCTTAATTGTTGTTACCGGGGAGAGTAAGGCTCAGAGTGCCGGAGCTGATGCTGCTGCTTCCTTGCGGCGATGCGTCCACACACATCTGGCACGGCAATGCCGCGATTGCTGACTGCCAAATGGAGTGCGGAGGGCCAATCGCCACTGAACGCGCAGGGCTGAGCCAATCCAGCGCTGTTAGCGAGTTCTAATGTTCATGACAATAACATAAAATAACATTGGTAATGTTATTTATGTTATTCCCCATACGCGAAGAACGCCAGTAAACCTTGCAGTATTGAAACTCAGTGAGCAAGGCGTCTTAGACAAGATGAAAAACAAATGGTGGTACGATAAAGGGGAATGTGGATCCAAGGACTCGGGAAGTAAGGTCAGTCACTGCAGGGAGTCTGTTTGTGTGTGTGTGTGTGCGTTTGTGTGTGCGTGTATGTATTTTTGCAGTCTGTACCCCAACCCTACTAGTGAATGTGTGTCTGTGCGCTGTTATGGAATGAATGTGTCTGCCTAGACCCTTTCCCCATGTGTGTGTGTGTGTGTGTGTGTGTGTGTGTGTGTAAGAGGGAGAAAGGGCGTGTCAGTTAAAACAATTCCCCCAGTCATGTTGAAGTGTGAATGTGTGTGTGTGTGCATGTGTGTGACTGTGTTTGTGTGTGCGTCAGAACGAGTCCCCAGTACTGATTAACCAACGCATGAATTAGAGGCAGGACTGTTCAGTGAAATGCCTATACAAAGATGTGATTTCATATTTTAATACATAATAATGCATGCAACCACCCGCATATACATACCCACACTCAGATGCATACGTAAGATTTTAACTTTCATTAATTTTAACGAAACATAAAAGAAGCACAGAAGTATTAATTATATTTTATCCTCACTCTCACACAAACACGCACAACTGTATAGGCTCAGACTGTCCCAGTAGTTCTCCTTTGTATATATGTGCTGCCGTAAACTTGTCTGTCTTTCTTCCTTTCTGTCCTTGCTTTCTTTCTCGCTCGCTTTCTTCCTTTCTTTCATTCTTACTTTTCCTTCTTTATTCTTTCTTTCTTGCTTTCTTTCCACTTTGCAACAACTGTCTCAATGTTGAAGTTATATATGTTGTTTGCATATTTGTCTATAGCTTAAATGCTATGTACGGTATCCCTGTCTCTTTTCCTATCTCTCTCTCTCTCTCTCTCTCTCTCTCTCTCTCTCTCTCTCTCACTCACACACACACACACACAAACACACACTTCTTCACCAAACAGTTTTGTCTGCTTTACCTATTGTATTCTTGTTTTTTCCTACATAATCTTTATGTTGTGCTTTCACACACACTATTAGATTCATCTAGTCAGTAGTCACCTTTGTAGTTATGTAACTTAAAGACTGGAGTTAGCTCCTATCACACTAAGCCAAATGTGTACAGCAGCTTCTTTGTGTCAGATCTTTAACACTTATCTTTTGACGTCCTTTGCAGGAAAAGACGAGTGCGCTGAGCTTGAGCAATGTAGCAGGGGTCTTCTACATCCTGGTGGGCGGCCTGGGGCTGGCCATGCTGGTCGCTCTGGTGGAGTTCTGCTACAAGTCGCGCGCCGAGGCCAAGCGCATGAAGGTTGCCAAGACTCAGGCTCTAAATCCCCCCTCTTCCACGCAGAATTCTCAGAATTTTGCCACTTATAAGGAAGGGTACAACGTGTATGGGCTGGAGAGTGTTAAGATCTAGTGGGGTAGGAACGGTGGAGATTTGTTTTTGTTTTTTTGTCGTTGTTCGTTTGTTTGTTTTGCCAGTCGCTTCATTGCCGTCGCACAAAACAATATTGATATATACATATATGTAGTTTGTGGATTGTGTGTGAAGTTACCATACAGACCACCATACACAGCGCTTAGGGAATGCATGGGTTGATGAATGGATAAACTGGAGGGACTAGATGGATGCATAGATTTCTAAACAGAGCAGGTTATGAACAACATGATTTGTCATTGAATTGAGTTTCTAATTGAAAGCCAAACCTCATGTATGAGAATATGAGTTTCGGTATGTTTTACAGGAATTAGAATAAAGGAAATACAGTGAATTTCTGATTCTGAAACAGTTTAACTAAAAATACAGTTTACCGTGGTCAGGTAGGGTTTTTGGGGCCTGTTTTTTTTTATGAGCATCACTATATTTAAGTTGGTCAGGCATACTTTCCAGTCCCAGCAGAGAGAAAAGCTCTCAGTGAGAAAGTGTGTATATTTGCATTGACTCCTGAGACTCCACTTGAATTAGCCGTAAAGTTAACTACCAGTGCTGTCACGATTACACTATTAAAACTGATTACTCAGTTAAAAGAATAATCTATTAAATGTATGTATTTAATGAATATTTATTTTGCAATTTGAACGCAGATCTCTGCAGGTCACTGTAAAACTGTGTTTTGCAGTCTGAACACTCTTCACAAGAGAGAATGATTAGAAATCAATTTTAACAAAAGGGAACAAAATAAAATAGGAAATCCAAACCAGCCGGATCTCGCAGATGTTTGTAGTCACATTTTCTGTATATAATGTAAAATGAAGTGTTGTGAAGCATGTACATTTTTACTCTATTACTAATTTAATGACAGACCCTTTAACCACCAGCAACTGTTTTATACAGCATTAAGTCTAATGAATGTACAGATAGTGAATCATACTTAATAACTATGTATAAATGGAAATTTAACCATTAATCTTATAGTTGATGTGCGAGAACTATTTATGTAGCTAGCTGAATTTTAGTTATGTAGCTACATGCTAACTAGGTTGGTAACAGCTAGTCACAGCATCCCCGCTTCTCCAGGCTAAACCACACTGCTGGTCAGACTTGGTGAATGATGTTTTGTGACATCGATGTTTTGGATGCATGAACAGATTTTTTGAATGGATGATGAATGGATGTTGCATTTCGCTCACATGGTCAACTGTGACAGTGACTACTTTTTTTTTTATTCCATGCTGTCGTTTTTTTTTTTTATTGTTTGTTTTTTTTAGCTTTTTCTGCCATCATCAGTGCTTGGTGTTATTTATGGACTGGCACCATGGCTTGCCGTAGAGATATAAATAACTAGCTGTTCCATCTCGCTCAGAGAGACCCATTAGCTGTCAATCATTCTCCACCCCATCTGCCACTTATAAAAGTTCTTTACACTTAAGTAGTGTTTATACAATATGAAACTGACTGATGATGTTTTCATTCTTTTTTTCTCTCCCTCTGTGTGTGTGTGTGTATGTGTGTGTGTGTGTGTCCTTGTATCCTGTTGGTCCTGTAATTCTGTGAAATGGCTTTGCTTTTTGCTTTTTACTTTGGGGATTTGTGCTTTTCCACGTTGTGTGTTTCTGTTTTATCTGTATTTGTCTGTGGGTGTGTGCAATTTAGATGACGTTCACGGACGCCATGCGCAGTAAGGCCAGGTTGTCTATAACTGGCAGTACAGGGGAAAACGGTAGAGTGCTGACTCCAGATTTCTCTAAAGCCGTCCATGCTGTGCCCTACATGAGACCAGGCATGGCAGTGCCTCTCAACATGAGCGAGCTGTCCTGAGTGCCTTACACACACACACACACACACACACACACAATTATACATCCTCTCTCACATTTACATACACACATGTTCACACATCCATAGACACACACACACACACACACACACGTAAAGTACACACACTAACTCTAATACTCTCAGTGGCTGTACTTGTACAAGTCCTACTGTCAAAGACAAACTCATGATTTCCATGCACACTATACACATGTTCATAACTACAAATACGCAAAAAATAACATAAATATCTATACAATACATGCAAGCACCCATGCACACACTTGCAAGACACTTGTACATACAGAAGAAAAATGTACAGACACTTTATGTACATTGTGGACGTTTTAACATAAACTTTGGTTTACACTGGTTTACACATGCACGCTGTTGTACAACACCCACGATCAGCACTACACCAGTACACACACACACAAACACACACCTCCATTCTTCAGTTTACACTGACATTTTTTGCCACACTAAAGCTGAGGACTTGTAATCGTGCACTGAGGAGCAGCTCAACATCTGTTTCCATAGCAACATGTTTTTGGGATCTCGGATTCCCGAAGAACACAAAGCACACTTGAATCATCTGCATCATATGCGAGTTTCTTTCGTTTCACTCGAGCAATGTGAAGTATTAAAAAAAAGTATTTTTTTGAAATCCTTTTTTTTTTCTTCAAAAAAAGTAACATTGAAAAAAAACTGCTTCCATATTGTAAAATATCCTTAAGAATTTGCTTCAGTATCAAACGTTTCAAAAGCCAAACGAGTTCATTTTAAGCAGATACCACATTTGAAGAGAATCATTTAATACTATTGTAAGAGTCATATATTTAAAAAAATATATATTGATCATGTAAATAACTACACTTTTGTTCTTTTGATGTTAATGTTAATGACAATGCTTGACAGGATTAAAAAAAAAGATTTTGTTTTCTTCAAAAAAGGTTTGAGTTGTTGAAACGTGATGTTAATTTTGTTGAGATTTGTTTTGTTTTTGTTTTTTCGGATTGTGTTCTGATCCGGTTTGTGTAGCCTATGGACGATGCAAGCAGTAGTTTTATAGTTCTGTCGTCAAGATTGAAGAGAAAACAATAGAAAAAAAAAAGACTGAAATGAAAAACACTTTCACCACTGAGACTTTTACAATGCTCCTTCGCGGGGTCCATCGAAAAGAACACGAGGAATTAAAACATGAACATATTAATATTGTAGGCCTATTTACAAAGCCCCCGGCAGTGTTTTTAAATGCCAAATAGTGACCTGTGCCAAAATACTCCTGGCAAGTTTGCGTGGACTCAATAACGATGCCTCACATGTGATGTTTCTCTTTTATAAATCTCATTTAGAAGATGTTTCTTTATTCCTTCGTGTCATTCAACATGTACATTAAATGATGTGCACTATTATATGCAGTCTTAACTGTGAAACGCATGAGAACCTTTAGTTTAACCTTTGTTTTTAAAGCGATGACGATGATATTGACGATGCCACTGATTTTAGATGAATAGAACGTCCATAGTCAAATATGACCTAAAAAGTAAGAGAAAGAGAATATAATTGCAGATATTATATTGATCAATATAACTAATCCTATTGAAATTCTATGCCGAGCACCCTTTTCTATGCCATGCTCTGTGACTCTATCTTGTTCATTAGTTTTATATGTATATGTATTGTATAAACAAGCAGAGACCATCCATGTGTATAACTTAAACCTCTAATTGTATCAACACACACACACACACACAGAGGATATACAGAGAAGCGATTGGTTCAACCTTCAAAGATGGGGGTAGTAAGGCTTCCTTTTGGATCCAGAAGCATACCCCCACACACATACACACACAAAGACTTGAATCACTAGATTTCCATTCAGAGAGTCGACTGGGCTGAACCGGAGGAGATTTTTGTAACTGGAATGTGGATCGACTGCTTTATTTTTTGGACTTTTGGAATAAACAGAGGCTGAGAAACTGACCTTCACCGTCGTCTTTTTTCTACTTCTTCTCCACAGAAAGAAGGATGGGGGGTGTGGGCAAAATGAGAGAGCTGGCAGCTGTCTGCCTTAAAAAGAAAATGTGCAGAAACACGCTCAGGCCTCACATTTGTTAATACACTGTTTTACAGCAGTTGGTTCTGACAGATTATTGTTGTGCAACAGAATTTGACCTTTTCCCTGCTGTGTTATTCTTGTAAATTGAGGTTTAGACCCTAAGTCTGTTTAATCATATGCACTATATGGACAAAAGTATTGGGACATCCAAGCAAAAAAGAACATTAATGACATTGAATTCAATGGAATTGGTTCCCCATTTGCAGCTTTAACAGCTTCCACTCTTCTTGGAAGGCTTTCCACAAGATTCTGGAGTTTCTGTGGGAATTTGTCTCCATTCATTCTG
>JBBPDE010000083.1:13167718-13180160 GCA_037974605.1 Nannopetersius ansorgii | reverse complement strand
AGAGAAAGAGAGAGAGAGTGAGACAGAGAGGGGGGAGAGAGAGGGAGAAAAAGAGAGAGAAAGAGAGAGAGAGTGAGACAGAGAGGGGGAGAGGGGGGAGAGAGAGAGAGAAAGAGAGAGAGAGAGAGAGAGAGAGAGAGAAAGAGAGACAGAGAAAGAGAGAGAGACGAAAGAAAGCAGCGGGATGAAGAAAAGCTGAGGGATTCCCTTCATTTCTCCATTTCTCTGTTTCTCTTTATCTCTCTTTGTGTCTGTGGTGGAAGTTTGATTTGTCAGAAAAAGTCCTAAAATTTGAACAGGGAAATGATTTAATGCAGTGTTTGAATTAGAGCTGAACAGTGTGACAGTACTTTATCATATTCTGATCAACAGCACTCTTCTGTTACATCATCACTCTTAAAGTCCTTTATTACACAGAGAGCCACGTCCCAGAGTTTCACAAGTTCTGTGTGGGCCAGAACCGCTGTGGGTTCTTTAACATTACAAAATGAAGTCGATGAAGGTACCAGGACCGTCGTTTGGGATTACAGCCAGGTTCAATAGTCCACCCTGCTGTGTCCCACAGTAACACCCCTCCCCCCGTCCCCTCGCCCGGCCCCACCCCCTCAGCCCAGGTCGCGGCAGAGGCAGCCAAACATGAAAAAGCAAAGTGGCCGGCGCATACCTCTGTTATCTGGCATCACCCAATTCGGCTCTACCTCTGTCTTTCTCTGTCCCTCCCCAGCGGAAGGGCACGGGAGGGACAAAGTGGAGCTTGGGACGGGACAGGGGAGCTCAGGACGGGACGGGGGAGGGGTGTAGGTGCGTTTTCAAAACACAAAAAAAAACAAGCTGCTCTTGCTGGTACTTTGTTGTTGCATGTCCAGCCGGTACACAAGGCACTTTCTGTCAATGGGAGACGGACAAAGCCCGTGATCCTCTGCACAAAAAAAAGGTACACCTCGTTCCAAACCAAAGGGGCCGCCGTCCCGGTCACCAGCAGCCGGTGGGGGGGCGCGGGACCACGTGCATTTTGTTCTCTGGCTCTTTTGAAAATGCTAAAGGCTTTTATTTGCTCCGTAGCCCTTCCACTTACAGGCTAAGTGTCTGAGTTGACTTAATTACAGAGCGGAAAAGTAAAAGGGGACGAAACAAAACTTCCGGCCTCGGAAAAAACAGGAATGAGATACGTTACCGAGCGCACACGCTTCCCCGAGCCTGAGAACAAGCGCAGGACGCGGGCGGGAGGTCAGGCGAGAAAGAAAAACGCATTTAATTGAGCAAAGTACAAACGCCGTGACCTCTTATGTGAAGGGGTCAGCCTTTCCTGTTGCCAGTGCGGCGCTAATGAATTGCTAAATTTGTCCATTTGCATAATTCTGCTTTTGAATAAACTCAAGGCAAGAGTTCTCTCGTTATCTCGGACTCGTCTTCAACACTATAAGCTACACAGGAGCTGACAAAACTCAGGCTTCAGCAGAGCTGCCGTTTCAGGGCACGTCCATTTTTGTGGACGATAGTGTCTCATGTTAGGAACCGCATCAGTCTATTAGAGGTTAACATAGTTAGAGGAATCGCTGCACGATATATCATCCAATAACCATAATCCCGATATCGGTTTCTGAGGTTCCTATCGGCCGACGGCTGTGATATGCAAATGAGCTTCTGACAGGTGACCAATCACAGCTCGGTTACTATGCGCTCTGATGTGTGCTGCCTTCATGAAATCCAACAAAAAGTCAAATTATTTATCTTTGACTGTTAAAGACCCTGACGTTCAAAGGCTTTCGAAGGACCCGTATTCTACATTTTCCTTTGGTTTCTGGACGACGTTTATGTGGCTTTGTGTCCCGAAACTATAGTTCATAATTCATTCTCACACTATTTTCGTATGTCTTGTTTATCTCTTAGAATTTAACAGTCTGTTTCTTTTCCTGTTTCTTTTTTAAGACCTACATGTAAATGGGCTTTTTTTTTCTGACTGGCTGCCCAGACAACTCCTACCACTCTGCTGAACTTGTGCTTTGGGCTGGAGAAGGATATGTATGGAAATATACTGGTTTTGTGAATCACAAAAAAAGTATGGCAAGCTGTCGACTGCCTGGGTGGAGGAGTGACTGTCCATTTTTTGCAGGTTTAACAGCATTTACAGACTTTTTAATCCCAGAAAAGTGATGACATGGACCCTTTACTATCTAGAAAAGTACATACAATCGCAACATTAATGTTTGGTCCATATTGTGCAGCTTTAGTTTGAGGCGTGAAGCGGTACAACAGCATGTAATGCTAGTAGGCTGCCAGTGAGGGGGACGTATAGGAAATCATACAGTTGCCCTTAAACAGCTCCGTAACAGTTTTGTTCTGAAGACTCCATGCCATTCAGCCATTAGGGCCTTTGTAAAGTGTCCCTGTGCTTCACTGTAGCGCTCCCTGTGATTTGCGAGGTGTGGTTTGGAGCCTCTTCGCTTGTTCCTTTGCCACGAGGGCATTAAGCGGTAAAAGGCGCCGAATTCATTGCGTGGCTCTGGCGACATCAATCAGATTTGTGGCAAACCCTTTATCCCGGACGAGTGTGTGAGGCCTCTATTAACTCAATTACTCGGGAAGCAGCATCTAAACACACTCACACACACACACACCTCCACACACACACACACACACACACACACAATCAATCCTCCATCAAACTCACACACCCACACACAAAATCAATCCACTAACTGGAGTACTTGCGCACACACACACACACACACACACAGCAGGGCTCAAATTAGCCCCGGGTCCACACACACACACACACACACACCGGGGTCTCGCACCAAGACTCAACACGGCCCTGGCTTTCGGCGTGTTTGCGCAATCTGGACACAGTAAACATCACCACCGGAGACTCACACACTCGGCAGATCTCCAGTGGCGTCAGGAAGAACCGAGAAGGAGGACAGAGACGAAGGTGAAGTCTCGCAGTAACAATTTTGGGTTAGCAGCGAGGCTAATCTTATCTCTGGTGCGCGGCTACAAATCAGCAAGCTTTTCCTGACGCAGGAGAACCCGAAAAAACACGGGCGAGCTTCTACGCGGCTTTCGAGGGCAGCATTTATTCTCCTCGAGCCGCCTTAAATACACGAGCAGAAGGACTAAATATAACGCGAGTGCAGCCACGCGGCCCTCGGTGGAGGAGAACCGCGGATCTCAGCGCTAACGAGACGCCAGGCTGAAGGAGAACCGAACTGAGAGGTTCACTCCAACACATTCCTTTCCGCCCCCTGGTCTAACCTGAGGGTACGGGGAGGAAACACACAAATAGACCGGCGCGGACTCGTATAGCAGGCTTTAAGTGAGAGTTCGGCCAAAAATGATAGAATTTATTTATTGCCTGAAAGATAGTCCATCATGTCTAGAATGTTTCTCCCTGGTGGCCCGCCACAGCCAAAGCTATGCTACCGCGGAAAAAAACAAACAAACACACACACCCCTTCCAAAGCCAACCCGAGGAAACAAGACTGCACAGCTATCCAGCGCTGACGACAAAAAATCATGTGACATCCCCATCGACAAAATGAAATTGCAAGCCATGTGTAAACCCCCCAAAACAAACTGCAAAACAAATTTTGTGTCGAAATTCCATAAACCTGAGAAAATGAAATCAATAACCATCCCAACATCCCCCAAAACAAAAACCAACACCACCCCAACACCCTCAAAATCATACGCCACCCCAGCACCCCAGCACCCCCACGACACAAAATCACCCATCACCCCCAACCCCATAAAACTGAATTGTGCGGCGCCCTCAGCATCACCCCATAAATGTAAATCTCGCACCATCCCAAACACCCCCCCATAAAGCGAAAGCTGGAATTTCCATATCGGTGCATCCCTGGTTAAAACCCAGCCTCTCTCTAAAGTACACTCCTGCATCATGTGTTTGCTGGTTTGTCCCCTTTCGATAACCCGTTCTAACTTTTTAAAGCAGTTCTGGGGTTTTATTTTCTGTCAGTTTGCACGAACGCCGAGCTGAGTACCATGCGGCTCTCTCTGGAGACCTGGCGCACCACTAGGGGTGGAGGAGAAATGCTTCTCCACTCTGCATATTACCCTCCAAAAATACAGCGTCTGAGACAGTTCTGGTCCCGGCTCTTGTGGCACTTTAATGATTTATTCATTCACAGTTCAGCTTTACTGGATACTGTATTTCTGGCTTCACCGCCAGACTCAAACACAGAGGAGCGACCGGCTCGGCTGTGATTGATTCCTTGTTTGAAGCGCAATCAGTAACTACAGGCCTTCCCCTGACGTTCCCAGCCCCCCTGGGCAGACCCTCATCTAATCTGTGTCCCACCGGGAGGTGTTCCAGCCTCAGGCATATTTACTTTGCCACCAGCCCTGGCAGTGATCCAGAACAATGGAGCTCAGTGCAAGACGACCCGAATGCCGACAGCACTCGTAGATCACCGAGGTCACGGGGGCGGAAGAGCAGGTCAGGTGCTCCCAATGACCTGCATCTTTTGGGTTAAAGGCGGTGCCGCCCAGACTACGACTCCAGTGTCACGCCTGGCTATATATATCAAGCTGAGATGCGTCGGGTGAAGGGCGGCTTACTAATCCGAGCACCTATAACCGCATTAAAGGGAAATTCCGTTAAGAAAAGTTCTGAGATTTCCAGTGAACACTCAGAAGTCGACTCACTACAGGTGGGATCAACCCGATACGGTGTGGCTAATTGGCCGATCTTGTCAGAAAATACTTTAACACACACTTTTACTGTGTGATGTAGAGCTGGGTAACAAAATAACTACACAACGTGCCACAACCTGCTTTTCCGAGCATATTTCAACATCACTGAACTGCTTCCTGTTCTAAAGAGGGCATGATTAACCCCCGTTTGTTTGGTTAAGGGCAGTGTGCGAAATACTGGATAGATCTTTTGTACACAAACTAGAGCTGCATGAACCACCTCATTTATTTTCCATAATGAATTTGACTTCCAACAATTATGGAAGCAAGATAAAGGAAAAGGCGTGCTTTTCAGTTCCTTTCATGTTTATTTATTTATTTCATTGTTGCGGAATACATTTGTTTATATAATTTTTTGTTTGCTATTTAACTGAAAATCCAAAGTTCAACAAACGCGTGTTTCCAAAGCTCAAAAGTAATTATCTTTCGGAGGCTCATAAAAAAAGAAGCTCAGTTGAAAGTTAATCGACTAATCGAATAAGAAATATCGGATCGTTATCAGAATCGGCTCGGCTGGGGCCTGCACTGCTTTCATTCTGACATCAAAGTATTTGAACATCTGGATCTTTAATTAGCCAAGATGCTCATCGTGAGAAACACCGTGATTGGTTAGGGGGCTCATTTGCATATTGCCGGCTTCAGCGATATCAACATAGCACAGAACGACGTACTGAGCCGTTGAGAAACACCAGAGATCATTTAGGAACCCTCTAGGGATCTTGGGAGGTGGCAAGTCTGGCCAAAAGATGCTGACACAGGCAAAAGACACCAAACAATGTGGGACTGCAAAAGAGTTAATCTTCCAGGCAGGCTTAATCAAGTCTTTGCAGCCTGGATTTGTGGCCAAGTTTAAACCGATCTCAGCTGAGTATTCAATTGGATCAAACAAACAGTTGCTTTTCTCTTCTCCCTGTCCTGCTATTCTGCCCCCTCTCCCTCCCTCTCCAAAACACCAACCCGCTCAGAACAAAAGAGGTGCAAATGATCAATAAACGTCACATCATCTGAATGAGGCAGGGCAAAATCTCCATAATACTGGGGGAAGAACACAATGACTGGCAGATGGTCCTGTAGGGGAAGAGCCCCCTTGCCAGTGCATCCTGTCATGCTAAATTTACCACCGCAGAAAGCGAGATTTCCCTGCAGGGATGCCTAACAGCCACAGCTAATTTATCCACCTTAATAAAGTGCCATGCACCACCTTCAGCTAAATGAGCGCTTAATTTAATACCTACAAGTTTGGAGTAAACTTTAAAAAATGATGCTCTGCACAGGGTCCACACTGCTGAGTGCATGCATGCTAAAAAGCTTATGTTTAATGTATGACGTTTTCACGGACCCATTTGTACATTAATTATGCATGCCGCGGCACAGAAATACACTTTCGGAAAAAGAAAAAAGGCTGAAGCCCACATTAGGCCGCAAATTAGAAATTCGGTACATATTAAATAGGAGTGCTGCTGCATGTGGCGAGCGTGGGGTTCCGAAGACTGGGTGGGCAGCGCTGGAATTCCAGACTGCTTATTTTAAGCGTTTTTGGCACAGGTGCTCGCGGTGACCGTGGCCAGCTGAGAGAAGTATTAATACATTCTTTGTGTGGCTGTAATGAGGCCAGATCTTGACTTTTGCCACAGAAACGGGTTTCGGTTCAAACGGCAAAAGCTCCTTTATGCAAACCCACACTAACAAGCAGTTTGTCCCAGATACCTAAATCATGTGTGCTGTTCGAAACTATCTGAGGTATGGAGGAGGAAAAGAAAACATTTGAAGGGAAAACGTAGGTGGGTTGGGGTGGAGGGTTTTGGAGGGGGGGGTGGGAAGGATGTGGGGGAAGTGCACCGCAGTCCTCTTAAAACCAAGGCAACTTGCTTGGAATGTTTACAGCAGGTCTGAGAGACAGCTGCTCCATCTGTTCCTGCCGTCAATTCTGTCTCCTTACACCAAGAAAACCCAAAGATGCAACTCAACAAATTCCTCCCACCAACCTGCATCTGCACCTGACCGACAATCCGGAGGGAAAAAAATCAAAATCTACTTGGTAACACCACGGCTGCCTGCTCTGCCGTACCGCCGCTCATATTCATGCATAGGCGATTTGTTTCATGAAATATTCATCCCCAGACAAAATAATCACTCATGCTCACTTTCCGCATCCCACATTTTGAGACGTAACCCAGCAGTAGAGCAAAACACCTTTATAAAGTGAAGGAAAAAACTACTCACCGGTTTCTTCATCAATGGAGAAGATGCCGAGACCAGATCCATCCCGAATAGAGTAGCGGACCTCCCCGTCTCTGCCTTTGTCCTCATCTTGAG
This sequence comes from Nannopetersius ansorgii, assembly GCA_037974605.1. NCBI lineage: Eukaryota > Metazoa > Chordata > Actinopteri > Characiformes > Alestidae > Nannopetersius > Nannopetersius ansorgii. Next base: position 13,173,128 of record JBBPDE010000083.1, on the reverse strand, counting down.
CTGTGACTTTCATGACCGAAGTTCCAACCGGCACGTCCTCTTTGATAAATCCCTTATCCACGAATGATGGGAACCATGGGCGATACAGGTTCTCGTTAACGTCCACCACCTCCACCTCGACGTGACACGTTGAGGACAGAGAAATGGGTTTGCCTTTGTCCTTCGCCTTCGCTACGAGATTGTAAACTTGTTTTTTCTCATAATCCAGATTTTGAACGATTCGCACCGCGCCGCTCAGTTTATCCACTTCAAACTTGCCCTCACCATTGTCCACGAGGCTGTATCGTACCTGACTTGACGGCCCAACATCGGGGTCATGAGCTTCCAACCACATAATAACAGTACCAATAGGCAGGTCTTCTCTGACCTTCACCTGATAATTGGGGGGAATAAATTTTGGGGGGTTGTCATTGACATCTTCCAGCGTGATTTTAAGGGCCACAGTGGACACTAGTTGAGGTTCGACAGCAGCTTGGTCTCGGGCCGCAATCCTAAGCACAAAGCCAGGCTGTAGCTCCCTATCTAATAGCTTTTTGACTGTAACAACTCCAGTCTTCTCGTCAATGGCAAACTGGTCCGTGTCTGCTAAAATAGAGTATCTGATAGCTCCGTTGTCTCCCAGATCTTTATCTTTAGCCTCAACCTGAATGATTTCAGTGCCTACAGCTGTGTTCTCACTTATTTCCACGGCATATGAGTCTTGCAGAAACTGGGGACTGTTGTCATTAGCATCTGTAACCTTAACATCCAGCAGGCGTGACGATGACTTCTGAGGTAGTCCAAGATCGTACACAGTAACGTTAAGCGTGTAGTGATCGGCTGTTTCCCTGTCAAGTGGGGCGTATACCTTCAGCCATCCATCGTCCATATCAACAACAAACCGACTCTCGGTGTCACCTCCTGATATGACATAAACAAGTTTGCCATTAAAACCGCTGTCCGAGTCTGAGGCACTCAAATGCACAATCCGAGCACCGACTGGCAGGTCCTCCTTGACCTCCACCACACTGGGGAAGGAGTCCGCAAACTGGGGCACAAAGCGGTTGACGGCATGAATGTCTAAGAAGTTCTCATCAGGTTCTCCTTGGCTGTGGATCTTGCTGCCTTGCAGCAGCTTTTCCGCCAGCATAGTGGCCACACCGGTGTCGACACACTTAACTTGAACCGGTTTACGTGCTGTAATAACGGTGACGTTCAAGAACATGGGCTGAGTTTCATGTTCTCCATCACTGGCTGTGATTTTCAAGCTGTGGAAGGACAACTTTGCTGCCTCGCCCTCGCTAAGGGGCTGCTTCAGAGACAGCACGCCAGAGTTAGGGTTCAGTTCAAACAGGTTCAGGTCATTGCCAGCTTTTATCACGTACCTCACCAGCTGGAGCTCGTCGGCGTCGATGGCCGACACGGTTGCGATCTGTTCCCCAGTGCCATGGTCTCTGGGAATTGTCACCTCGCAGTCCACACTTTCAAAGAGAGGCTTGTTATCATTCAGATTGCTGAGGGTGATGGTGACCTGGGTCTCCACTTCGCGACGAAAAGGTTCGCCCCAGTCCGACGCTCGCACGCGTAAAATATAAATCCTCGGCATCAGTTCATAATCTAGCTGCTCTGAGGTGCTGATGACTCCGGAGAAGTAATCGATAACAAAAGGCTGAGGGTTTACGTTAGCTATGCTATATGTAACATAGCCGTTCTCGCCACTGTCCAGATCAGTGGCCTTAACTGTTAACACACTAGTACCTACAGGCATGTTTTCATCAACACTGGCTTTATAAGATGACTGCTCAAACTCTGGGGCGTTGTTGTTCACGTCAGTCACATCAATGATCACTTTGGTGGCTACTTTTTTGTCACTAGTAATAACATCTAGCTCATATCGGGGGAGGCGGTCAGCATGGATGGGCCCAGCTGTTGTAATTAAGCCAGTATCAGGATTGATGGCAAAGCGATTTTTATCTAATTTTTGTTTGAAGGCGTACTTTAATTGGGGATACTTTGGCACAGCTGCGACCATCAGAACAGGAGTGTGTAGCGGAGCGAATTCACTTACATTCACCCTATAGACAGCTTGCTCGAATTTGGGTGGCCCTACTTTAAACTGTGGGGATGTGATATGGATGACTTTAGCCGAGGAAAACTGGGGTGGACTGCCTTTGTCCTTCGCCTGCAGAGTGAGGTTGTAACCATAAGGCTGGCTTTCCCAGTCAACTTCCTTCACTGCTTTAATTTTGTATTCCTTACTGCCTGGACTGGTCCTCATAGCCTTAAACTGCTGTAAAGGGTCTCCCGCTACTACGCTAAGAGACGCAATCTCGCCATTAGCTCCCTGGTCATCATCCTCGACAGTAACTATGGCGTACGCCGGGTCCTTGTCAGAATCCGAAGGTGCAAGGGTAACAGCAGTGATGACAGGAGCATTCTCATTAGCCTGCTCCACTCGTACCGTTAGCTTAGCCATGCTACTAAAGCCGCTGCTCCCATACAGCTTCATCCCACGGTCTACCGCTAATATCTCCAATTCGTACAGCTTTGTCTCTGCGTAGTCGAGCTTTCCGGTCAGAGTGACCACGCCGCTTGTGGGATGGACCGCAAACATGTCGGTCCACTCTCTAAAGCTGTAGTAGTACTCTCCGTTCGTACCGATGTCGGCGTCCGTCGCCGTGACCTTGGCTATGCTGGTGCGGATCGCCGTGTTCTCAGGCAGGGAAACGCTGTAGGAGGTCGGAGAAAAGAGCGGCCGAAGGTCGTTGGTGTCCAGTACCTGAACCCGGACCCGCGTCCGAGCCTCTGCGTTCGAGTTCTTTTCCACAGCTTTGACCGTGAGCACGTAGTGGTCTCGAACTTCCCGATTGAGAATGGCAGAGTTGCCTCCTTTGGTCCTTATTCGCAAAAAGCTAAAGTCTCCCAACTGGTATTCCTCGGCTTTGAAAAAGTTCTCGTTGTCACCGGACATGATTTTGTACTTGATTTCCCAAGAAGCGTCTGTGATGTAGACGCCCATTTTGACTGGGCTCTCCACGTAGGTCTTAGCAGCAGAGTTCTCGTATATGGTCGCATTGTAAGAAGGATGAGTGAAGCGCGGGAGGGACGACGTGTCCAGCCCTTGGTCACCGCCGCAGCCGCACAGGAGCAGCAGCTGCACCAGCAGCAGTGGAGTCACCTGGTTCTGCATGGCCGCAGGGCACTCTTCACCAAACCACCTGCGGAAAAGAAGGAGGGGTGAGTGAGATTTGCTTTTGTGTTACGTTGCCTTTCTTTATTATTTCATCATAATCATAAGTTTGATGTTCCCGAATGCCAAGAGGTACAGCTATAAACGTTCAGGAAACGTGTCTAGTTGTGGGAATGAATACCAGATGGCCTAGCAAACGCCACACGGCGTACAAACCGACCGCCTGACATTCATAAACGTTTCCAGCGAACGTTAATGGCAGAACCAGCCTAGCGGAGCAGATATGATGAGAGTAGCAGCGAGTGGAGTAGCGGCACTGGTTTCCTCCCCGTCTGCATTTCCTGCCCCTCTAGACTCAACAGACGCCGTGAAGGAACACAGTGTGAGTGATTACCGGCAGCGAGCCCTGGGAGGACGGCTCCATTTGTCTTAGATATACACAAATATACACATCCCTCTGCCTGTTGTGTGTATAAGCTGCGCTGAGATTCCTAATCTTTAGACCTTGTTTGGCTTGGAACTCGACGTTCCTCCAGAGATACGAGTTCAAAGTCATCACAGAGAAATAGACGAGGGGCATGAATTCAATTAGGGCTCCATATTCAGTGCATACTGACACTAATTTATAGACGCGGACCGCACGCCACGCGCGAAGGAACATTACATTGCGATTCTTTCCACTTTTAATAGCATTATTGAGACGTGAAGACTGGATATGATGTGAAATGGTTAACAAATGTATCGATTTCTTTGATGGAACCAGACGTCTCCACCACGTTTTATTCACCACCAGTCAAGTTGCCCGTGTCTCTGAGTGTTTACGTGGTTGTTGGTGTTAAAATACTGAATCTGAATAGTTTTGGGGAACTATTTTACCTCCAAACACCAGACATCTGTCCCTCCACCATGAGTTTAAAATGTGTTTTAGGCGGAATCCTTCTCAAAAACACGATTAAACAACGTTTCAGGCACCAGGCAGCATAATAAGTTGATTGTGAGGGAGATTTTAAAGACAGACGTTCGGTTCCATTCACCACCACCGTAAATAATCCGGGATTTTCCCCCAGACGAATAAATTCCCAGTCAAACCCCATTGAAGAATGACTTTGTTTGCATTTTTCAAAAATTTAGAATCCAATGTTTAAAAAAATCCCAAATAATTGATTGAACTCGATTCAGATTAGAACATAAAAGAGTATTCTTGCATCTGTTTTTCCTGGTCAGGGCATTTGAAATGCACAGGCATGTGGCAATTACATTAGTCCCCCTTTTCATTACCCCCCCTCCTCAGGGCAATTAGACTATTTATACCCCGGGGAGAATCAGGCTCTATCACAAAACCAAGAGATCAGATTTAAACCTGGAAAACTTTCTCCAGCGGCAGCTCATTCAAAACTTCTCTTTTTTTCCTCCTTTACACTCACGCATAAAGAGTTTCAGAAGCAAAAGTCTTTACCCCCATCCCCCCCCAAGCCCCCCTCTAGCAGTCCCGGGCCAAATGCATGGGGGTCCTGCGCACGAGCCAACAAAAACCTGGACAAAAACCAGCCCGGACCAGATTTCACCCAGAAAACGAGCAAACGTTCAATGCAACAGATCCAAAAAAACCAAGTAAACCGTCGGAGCCGAGCCGTTACGTTTAAGTCGTTTCAGTTCACATGGAGAGGCTTCAGCCAGACCAACCGTCCATACAAAAGAGGAGCCTCGCGCTCCAAAAAGTTTGGAAAAAATCTTAAAAATCTCATTTGTGATCATTTTTTAAAATCTCAGAAGATATAAAAACAGTCTCTCGTACCTCTTCCAGCTCTGGAGGCCCTCGCGCGGTGCTGTTTTTCTGCAGTTTGTTATAATTTCCACATTTCTGCATCGTACCTCCTCCTCTCTGCTCGCCTCGCGGACACTAAAACCAAATCACGCGCACTGCTTTCGCTCCCTCTCTCTCTCTCTCTCTCTCTCTCTCTCTCTCTCTCTCTCTCTCTCTCATACACACACTCCCCCCTCTCCCTCTCCCTCTCTCTCTCTCTCTCTCTCTCTCGCACACACACACACACACACACTCCCCCATCTCCCTCTCTCTCTCTCTCTCTCTCTCTCTCTCGCATACACACACTCCCCTCTCTCCCTCTCCCCCCCTCTCTCTCCCTCTCTCTCTCTCTCTCTCTCTCTCTCACACACACACACACACTCCCCCATCTCCCTCTCCCTCTCTCCCTCTCTCTCTCTCTCTCTCTCTCTCTCTCT
>JBBPDE010000083.1:13114147-13133147 GCA_037974605.1 Nannopetersius ansorgii | reverse complement strand
GGGACTGGACTGGAAATGAGAGGCTCTGAAGCTCCTTCAGGAAGCCTGGAGAACTCTTCCTCAAGAACACACTAACACACAGGAGAGTCTGGAGTTTTAGAAGATAAATATGTAGAAATGAAGGGGGCTCAAGACATTTTCCCAGTACTGTGTGTATGTTATGTGTAATTTATTATGATATTTTAAACTTCTCTTAATGACTGTTTATCTCAAGAACAGTTTAAGACCCTTTAGTTTCCAGGATGTAAAGAATATAAACACAGGATAGTACAGAGAATACAGAACACAAAGATAAAACAAGTAAAAGCAAAGCGTCTCTGGAGTTGTGTGTTACGAACTCACCCACACCGTTTACATCGTCCTGCCCCTTTTTCCTTGCGATCTTGTGCAGAATAGAAGCTTTTTCCTTAAACTTCCCTAAAACACACAGATAATAACACTTCAGCTCATCTCTCCTGTAGGAGCATTACAGTATTTCTCACTGAGTGTGTGTGTGTGTGTGTGTGTGTGTGTGTCTGTGTGTGTGTGTGTGTCTGTGCTTTACCCTCACTGAGAGGATCCAGTGTGTGTGTGTGTGTGTGTGTGTGTGTGTCTGTGCTTTACCCTCACTGAGAGGATCCAGTGTGTGTGTGTGTGTGTCTGTGCTTTACCCTCACTGAGAGGATCCAGTGTGTGTGTGTGTGTGTGTGTGTGTGTGTCTGTGCTTTACCCTCACTGAGAGGATCCAGTGTGTGTGTGTGTGTGTGTGTGTGTGTCTGTGCTTTACCCTCACTGAGAGGATCCAGTGTGTGTGTGTGTGTCTGTGCTTTACCCTCACTGAGAGGATCCAGTGTGTGGATCATCAGCTGGAAGATGCTGTTTCTCATCAGCGAATTGTGCAAAGAGGCGGAGCTTCCTCCTCTCTGGAGACGGGGCTTTGCCTGAAGGTCAGACGGTGAGAAGGTCGATTTAATGTCCCATATAATAAAATAGCAGCAAGTCTCCTACAGACTGATACGCGACACGATGAGATAAACACTGATACAGGGCCGTAAATAAAGGTGAAAGTTCGTACCGACAGTTTGTTCTCGTCGTCTGGAGCAACGTCGACCTTCAGAAAGACAGAGAGACATTATTCATAAAATATATACATATATATATATATCACAAGCACAAAGCCACACACAGTATAGTTACAGTACTGCTTGTGTTGCACAGTTTACCTGTTGTTCAAGAGCCTGTAAAAATCTAACATTAGTTTGATCAAAGGCCTCCTGATGTGGAGGCAAACCCACAGCTTTATTGCTGGATCAGCTCAGTAGCTAGTTTGCAATTTAAAGGAGACACAAAGTATTCTCAGGTTGTAATAAAACTGTCCTTGTCTACAAGAGTTATAAACACAAATAAGCTGCTTTTATACGTCTTGCTGAAAGAGGCTTAGGGTTAGGGTTAACCTGCAAAAGCTCAGTAATACTCGATAATGTGATCACAAATTGCTTGTATGAGTGGATAAATGATTAGTTTAGGCTGAACATCTAACGAGAGCTAGTAGAAATATTAGTTTGGGTGTACGAAAATATTCACTACAACTGGCCTGAATTTTTTAACCCAGTTTTCTACACATAATTTTAAAAATGTATTTATTAATTTTGGCTCATGTAACTGCTTTAATTTGTCGAACTGACTGAAGAAACTCATCCAGGGACGTGATTGGCCAGCATGTTCATGGTGAAATGCACATAGCGTGCCCATTTGCATATTGCAGGCCAGTGTTACTATAAACAAGGTATAGGTGTTAACATGTAAACTAAATTATTGAGAGCGACTTGGTGCTTAAAGCCCCATTCTCAAAGAAACTACGTTTCAGTATCGATAGGAGCCAGATGTCTTTGAGTTTAATGCCTTCCTTACAGAAAGTTATTCCATTAAATGGTTCTGGTGGCGCCGCCTGATTCCTGAGACGTTGTTCTACCAGAGTTCTGAGAAGATTCTGGTCCTAAAACTAAACCTGTTCATGGTGGAGGGATACATGCAGGACGTTGTGAGGTAAAATAGTCCCCAAAGAAAAGAGATTTAGTTCAGATCACCATCAACATCCATATAAATACTGACTGGGAGCTTCACTGTGGGGCAATTGAGAATAAAATGATGAGATTTGTGTTGGAGGCGTCTAGTTCCATTCATGGGGGCTTTATGAGCAGGTGAATATGAAGTACAGAACATTCTTAAACCAGCGCCGGGAAATCATTACATTGATTTGCTAACACCATTGATTTGTGTTTTTACATTGTATTTGCTAACATGAAGAAAACTGACTTCCAAACAACTCTAAAGTTTAGCATTCAGAGTTCTATCATTCAACATGTAAAACACCATAAAATAACAACATTTCTGTATTAAAACCAGCGTTGGAAAAACAATGTATGCCTCAAAATGGCTGCTAATACTGTTTTAGCTATGCTTGAGTACTTTAGTCCATGTTTATTGACGAAGTGGCTGACATGTCAACACCGTTATAGATCCACTGGGTGTTGATATTGGTGCTGTTTAGTTGGGTATAAACTTCCATTACTTGTTAGGTACATTAGCCATGTAGCTAAGGAAGTAAACCTCAGACACTGAGCATGTCTTGGCTAATGTTTTTGTTAGAGCTTGGGCTTTCTTAAACTTTGGGATCACATAAAACAGATGAAGTCTGGAAAATTCATTAATTCAGTTAAGCAGTAACAGCGTCAAACAAAGCATAACCAGCAGAGGGGTAGTAGCACTGCACATTAGCCGAAGTACATTAGCTGTAGGCTACTTTATAGAGCGATCCCCAAAAGGCCAGAGCATGATGGAGTCATTATCATGCTTGTCAAAGCTACAACTACTGTATGATGCCATAGCAAGCAGTATCTTTTCAGTGGATCTCTTTTATTTTAGCCTTGTGTATAGTGGAGTTTGGAACTTGCAGATTGAAAATGGACTTCTAACAGCACTAGGAATTCTGTTAAAGTGTAACTTGAATAAGGATTAAGTTGACTACATCGCCCCTTTAAGAGAAGTCTCCTTCTTAAATGCCGTTGACTCGTCGACCTTGTTGAAAAACCGAACCAAGGACGTGTCCTTAAATACCAGGTCTTGTGAAACATGACCGAGTTGCACAGTTAGAAATGTAATTTAATGTAACATAAGCTGCTCTGTTCCTGAAGCCATTTTAATGGCATTACTCACGATCTAAATAGGGGCACGGATTAGTGAAGACATAATTAGTTCAGGGCCCTCATTAAACATGTATGGCACGACGTTTGTGGCACCGGTTACAGTGGGCATTAGAGTTGGTCCTGTTCAGTCATGAAGGACTATCTGCAGGTTTCCCAACTTATGAAGGGTTTTGTCCAGACATTTTAGGGCAACCAACCAGTACTCCAAGATACAAACCGGAAAACAAGTTCGTTAACACAGTAACTTCATTTGAAGTTGTGTTTTTAATGTTTTAGACCATCTGAAAGCTCCAGCTGAAAGCAAATACAGAATGAAGTCCATTGGCCATTTTAAACTTTCAGTGTTGTTTCCTTCTCCTAATAGCGACAATATATTCTCCAAGCTCCTTAGTTACAGAATAATCAGTCCAGCATTGTGCACCAACCACAGTCTATCACACCTCTCTGGACTGGTCTGTGTACTGATGGCCATCTGAACAGCCTGTTTCCAGCTGCGTTTGGAAACTGGGTTGATCTAGATCGTTACATTAGAACATTAGGTTAAAGGCAAGTAAATGGACTTCACACAAATGAGATACGCCAATGCGAATCTATGTATCAACACACTGGAGTTTATGTCAGTTGATTGTAAATCAGGTATTTTTAGTACTACGTGTCTATCCCTTTATATTCACAACAGGGCTGCATGATATATATCATCTGTTAATTGTTTTTGCGATAGCGATCTCTGTTGTACTGAAATCATAGAAGGCTGAAAAATGCAAATGAGCCTCCAGTGTTTCTGACAGGGTGACCAATCACAGCTCCAGGTGAGTTACTGGGTGTTCTGATGAATCGAGGTTTTAACTGTTAAAGTTGTTTGAGAATCGGTGTATGAATGATGACACTAAACTGCTGCAGCCAGGGTAAGGAGACACATTTAAATGTGTTGTATTTGCGACATCGTAAAACTGAATTGAAAATGGGCTGTTTTTGTAGCTTATGTTCTATAAATAGCTTGTATGGGCCGAGGCGTCGTGGGGGAGTAAACATACCTTTTGAAACAATATTTAACAGACAGCAGAAAAATCCAGAAAAGTGATGATTTGGGCCTTTAATAAAATAGCAGATTTCGCAATCGCAGTATGTCGAAATAGTGCAGCCCTAATTCACATTATAGCAAGTAAAGACTGATCTTAGTGTTGAATCAGTGAAGTAAATTTATGAGCTGCCGTGCTGTTACAACTCGACTTAAGCATGAATAAATGCCCCCCATGTCCCTCCGTGGGAGATATATGAGGGCACACTATGGGGCATTTCACTTTGTACCCAGTAGCACCACATGAGGCCCTGTAAGCGAGTCTAATTATTCTGGCAGCCGGTAGGAATCTTAAGCGCTGGCACGTTCCATTAGCGATTAGCTTGGCCGGGCTCACGTTCCTGTCCCTCACCCTGTCCTGCCGGTGGCAGGTGGAGGATAAGTGTGTGGCCTGCAGGGCAGAGAGAAAAGGACCTGAGCAAGGCAATAAGGTAGAGGTCAGCCAACTCCAGCTCTGCCTGACACTAAAGGACCTCCTTATGCTTCATTTAAAAGTAGCAATGTGGGACAGACGTATCTGGAATTCATACATCTCTCAATTGTAATGATGTTGCATCACATAGGACTGGATGCATCACACTGGACATCCACGTAGCACACATATGGTTAGATATTTTCTTTGAACATATTTTCCTAACTCATGAAAATCAGACTGCTAATGATCTCAATCTCAATGCTCAAGAGTTTATGCCAAAAATTTTTTGGACAATGCATTTTATGTATTACCTCAAACCTCCTTTTAGCAATTGTGTAAAATGTTATGCAAGTTACCTTCAAGTCAAGATCAGTCCATAAAGACAGGGCCTGGAATTGGTTCAGGGTTTCCAGGGAGAAGCTAATTAACTTTGTAGAGTTACAGTTTAGCTATTAGTGGGAGCTAAACCAGGCATGGAGCGGAGCAGCTACCTATCTTTAGCGCTGCTAAACTGAGCAAGTTGGAACCTGGCAATCCAGCAGTGTTCCCACCATCTGACTAATTTCCACCACCTCTGATATCATCGTTACACCACCATCACCTTCAGAAGGCAGCGATCCCAGAACGAACCACGAATGTCTAGCGAACAAAACGCTAATTCGCTATTTAGTTCATAGCCCAGAATGGTTTAACTGACTGTAATCCCAAGCGCAGAGGATTATAACGGTGTGAAATGCTCTGCAACATTGAACCACAGCACTTCTTACATTGCACTTACATAAGCAGTTAAGCAGGAACAGCAGTTCTTAGACTAAAGGCAAGATCCTTTTACCCTTGATGATAATTAAGGGTGATTAAGCAGCTACTAGACCATCAGAGCGAGCGAGAAATGCTGACTCATCCTCCTTCAATGTCACAAAGCAATTTTAAATGAATTCACAAATATTAGCAAGCATGTCTGAACATCAAACCATTGTTCTTTGCAGGAATTCAGTATATATACATATATATATATATATATATTCTGGTTTTGATATTGGTTTCTTTAAAGGAATAGTTATGCAAAAACAATGCAGCTCATGTGGCATCAAAAAACAATTGTTTATGCACTGTGCAAAAGTTTGGGGAAATGAGTCAGCAGATTGGTTCAGTGCTTTACTGCACATGTTCAAACACACAGTGAATCCAGAATAAACACAGAGAGGTGTGTTTAACTCTAACAGCTTTAAAGTCAGTGTGTGTCGTGAGCTCCATTAGCACCACCAGTCTGAACTCTCTTAGACGAGCTCACCCTGTCTGTTCTTTTGGTTCTTCAGGAAGAGTTCTCCAGGCTTCCTGAATGACACTCCAGAGCTCTTCTTTTGTTTGCACAGTACTCCACTTTTGACCGCATTTATAGATGATGATGTGACAAAGTGTCATATATATAAGCAAGTCTGGCTTCAAACGCTAAGGTTTCACCACTGGCCACCAAGTAGCATTCGCTACACCATCATAGAAACTGCCCTCAAATTGGCCTTTGCTTGACTCTGTCATTGCTCATTTGCATAAAGTTGAACTTTGCTCAGATTTTTTGTCACCAAGTTGCTATGATTTTGTTGCCATGCCATGTTGCTCTATGTAGTCCAACCACTACTGGAAATAATGGCTTCTGTCACTTTCAGATAATAACTGACGGAATGACTACATTTAGGAGTGCAGTATTATTAAGGTGCACTGGTCCAATACACACAACTGTTTTTTGCGCTGTACCTACTCAATAAGAGTCTCTGTTGTGATTATAGGGGCTAAAGGAGGACCGTTGGGTCACTCTGAGCACAAGAGTTCTGCAACAAGACTTGGTGACAAAAAATTAATCTGAAACGGAATAGACTAGATATAACTGGATCTGGTGGTTCCCGGACACCCGGTTGAGAACACCCAGAAAATCAGGATCCAGTGTCAGTTTATGAGACACTTTGTAGAACGCCCAAGACTGTGTCGTTCTAGATCAATGCTGCTCAGCCTACTGCTGACATTTGACCAACAAAAATGGATTTATTTTGTAGATTTTTGTGCCTAGATTACCGTTTAGCTCAGCAAGCCTTTTTGTATATAGATTCACAGAGGCCTTCTTCTAAACACTGTAAACAAAGCACAGTAAAATAATCCTAGTCCATGTATATGTAGTCCTGAGCCACCCCGCATGTATATTTTGCTTTAAATAACCTTAAGTAGATTAAATGAAAAAGTGTCTAAAGACACCAGTACACTGATCAGCGCCTGATCATCTGGAATCCTCTGCTCCTAGTTCTTCACTGGTTCAGGACTTCAGTTAGAGGCTCTTTGTTCTGCTTGAGTGATTCATACGTAGCTCACATTCCTCTGAAACTGCTCAGGTTCAGGGACTGGACTGGAAATGAGGGTCCTTCAGGAAGTCTGGAGAACTGTTGCTCAAATTCAAGTACAAGAAAGGGTGGCTCAAAACTTTTGCACAGTACTCATACATGTCCGATTTCAAGCAGGCACTAGGGGGTTTAAAGCCTCCCAGTATCGCACTACAGAGCAGTAAATCTGCAATTTTTGCAGTGATGAAGCTCCATCCAATATATTTTGGTTGAGATCAGACCTCCAACATCAGACCTCACGAATACTCTTGTGGCTGAATGCAATCAAGTCCTTACAGCAGTGTTGCAAATCTTAGTGTGCCTTCCCAAAAGAGTAGAGGTTGTTACTGCAGCAAAGGGAGCAAAACACCCTCATTAACACCCAGCTGATCCTTTATTAGATATTTTATTTGGCTATTATTGTTATCATTATTGATTTATAAACAAAGACAAAGCTTACACCACCAAGTAACCTGTATGAGTATCATTTATAACCTTTTGCGCCACAAACAGCCTGTCATTTAGAAGAGTACGTGCATAATAATATACAGACGGTATAATAAACAATAATAAACAAATGTTCTTATTTCCAGACTCTAGCAGTATTCTCCTTCTATCTGTGCCGGTCTCCGAGACATACCTTTCATTTTCAATACTAAAACACTGTTCCAAATTATTTTTAGTCTATGATTAATCCTAACCTGGGTCTGGGAATCTCTGTTTGTTACGCTTTTATGTTTTGTTTAAGCTGAAAGTGCCCTAGAAAATCAAAAGGCTGTGTTTAAGTTCCTAAATGGTCCGTTTTGCAATTCTGAAACTAACAAACCAACATCCTCAACAGTTTTTAAGAACTAAGAGAAAATATCAGGATTAAAGCTACAGAAAGAAAAAATACAAATCCATTTTTTAAAAATATTTAAAGTTTTTTAGGGCTATGTAACATGTAAAATATGCCTTCATGAAAAAACATTTTTACTCTTCACAGTAAAGTAGAATGTAGATTTAATTGTAGTTGTCTTGCCTTAGTTAAAGAGGAATTCCACCAATTTCTCAAAAATGTTTACCATTATGTATCAGTGGAGATGTAAACATCCCTAAATTATTCACAGTGGAACCAGACGTCTCCAACACAAATCCAGCTGTTTAGAGTGTTGATGGTGTAAAATAGTGAACCTGAACTAAATCTCTTTCCTTTGCGGACTATTTTACCTCACAACGCCCTGCATGTATCCCTCCACCATGAACGGGTTTAGTTTTAGGACCAAAATCTTCTCAGAATTTCTGGCGCAACCAGAACCATTTGATGGAATAATTCACCTCCACCGTAAACAATTCGAACCAAACCCACTCTGAACTGCTTTGTTCACATCTAACCTAATTAATTATTCAGTATTTTCAAAAACGATTGGCTGGGGTTTTCTTTAAGGCCTGTTGAAGGCTGCACTGCTGGCCATTTGGGCTGGTGTCTCCTTGTTAGTGGCATTTGGGTCACCTAAGAGAACAATGTAAGAAGATTACTGTCCAAGAGAACAGCTTTGGTGGAGAGAGAGAGAGGCAGGTTCTCTCTTCTATTTAACCCGTTTAACCTATTCACTAAGTGAGGCAGGGGGCTGCCACTAATGAGGGGCGCCCAGGTACGGCTCGGTACTTTACTCAAGGGTACCTCAGTGGTGTCACTAGCAGTGCTGGGATTCAAACCCACAACCTTCTGATTGCAGGGGCAACTCCCTAAACTAGGCCATCAGCTGCCTGTTAACATTACTGTTCCTAATATTATCATTAATAGTGTTATTCATTAAACAGCAACTGTTTAAATGACTCAGCAGGACAGTCACTGATTGCTTTTTTGAGAAAAGTGGTTCCAAGACATTAAATGTTTTTTGTCTGTCTGTCTGTCTATCTACATATCTATCGAAATCCTATATTATTACAGTTAAATCTATTGATAACTGTAATAAACTTTAGTAACTGATGCAAATTGACACTAGTATTTTATCATTAGGTAGACTGATTTAACCTCAAACGAAAGTGTGACCAAATATGCTAACATGCTAAAATGCACTGTTAGCCACAAAACAGCAGGATGCATGACGTGAACCAGTGGCTAGTTTTTAGCAGCTTTAGCATGATTTGACGTAACGTGTCTATTAACCATGAGACACACAAGCCATGATAAATCAGAAAATTTCAGATTTATATATATAATTTTTTTTAAATTAAAAATTTTACTTGCATCTGTACTTATATTTACTTGTAGTCATTTCTTTATTTTATTTGGGTTTCAGGAAATGTCCAGATTTTAATTTATAATTTGCCTATTGTTTCAATGTTTGCACAGTCAGTAAAGGAGCGGTTCAGGATACAGTTCACTGTGTGCTGTACTTGTATGACTGCATGTGACAAATAAAGAACATTGGATCTCGATAGTCCAGAGTCTTTTCAGGTGAACCCCTCCTGAAAGCGTGTCTATTGTGAGCTAGTCGGTGAAAAACGCTTTGTCTCACAGAAATCCTCGATGGGCAGGTTGTTCTCTTAAGCACTAAGAGTCTTCTTTATTCCGGTTGCCGTCGTCAGCCACGGTAAGCGGGTGATTCTGGATTATGAAGGGATTTTAGGCAGGCAGTCAGGAGGCCTGGTACGAGTTAGAAAAACCGACTGCCCTTTTCATTCTGCGGACCCGAACACGCGTCTCTGACCGGCTCTGGAGTGAACCTGAAAACGACGCGCCCGAAAGGCAGACAAAAGCGGGCAATTTGTTGGCGCCGGTGGGACGGGGTCGTGCTGTTTTGACTCCAGGTGACACCTGGCTATACTTAGCTTCACTAACAGGATCTAACACGCTTACTGGATTAGCCCAGAGCCACGGCTAAATCAGCACATGTGCTGCCTGTACCAGCCTTGCACACACACACACACACACGCACACACACACACACACATGCAAGCTAGTCTTTATACCTTTCTGACTGCCCATCTCTACACACACCTCCATACATCTTTCTATTTCTGTTCAGTCTCAGCTGGTTAAACAGCGCTGGAATGATCTGGTTTAATTATTGCAAAGGACACATTAAAATAGTAAGACTTAAATTCAGTCTTAGTCTTAACTGCAGCACCATTTTTAGTCTTGATTTTAGGCTTCATCAGGGAATAGAAACTGGCACTTAAGTGTAATGTTTAAGAAGTTCCAGTCATAGACCAATTTAATGATATTAATTGTGTTTTTATCATTTCTGCATGATTCGGGCTTTGAGAGCCGTTCCGAGTGTGTTTGCTGTGAAACAATTCATTGTAGAGACTCTGATTCCTTTACAGTGGAGGTGAAGGGAACCAGACGTCTCCAGCCCCCCAGTGAAGCTCCATATGAGTGTTTATATGGATGTTGATGGTGGTAAAATAGGGGCAAATCTGACTAAACCAGTTTTCTTTTGGCTTGTACCGTGTGTGTACCTCTTAGTCCGTAATGGAATTATAAAATAATTGTCTGGATCAGAGAATAAAGACCATATTCATAACCATTCCAGGCAAAAGATGTCAGGGCTATATACTCTTAAAGATGTCTGGCTCCTTTCACCACAACTCTGAACAATTCCGTGGAAAGCTGAATTTCAGCTAAAACCAATGACTGGTGGAATTCCTCTTAAAATATGTTAAAATATTTAGTAGGTGATTTTAGGTACAGGTACAGCCATTTAGGTACAGAATGAAAACTCGTCCCTACAAGGTTCACTACAGATCAGTATATGCAGCTTTGATTCAAGCATCTTATTAAAATACTGAAACGTTAGTTTGAGAACCAACCGATTCGATTTGACTTAAACTGGTTTGATTTAAAGTAAGAATGCTAAGACAAGTCTGACAATAGGATGTTTAATACACAACTCAATCAACTGAACCTTAAAAGTACTGCTTGCTGGAATCATATTCCTACATCTCCAGATTTAGCAAAGTGAAATAGGTCAAAGTAACAAATATGGGTTTAGATATGTAACTACTGAGGAATCTCGTGTGGGCGTTAAGCCCTACGCTCGTCTATAAGCCGGCTACGCCTAGGTCGTTGGCGCTATCTCAAATCACCTGAGCTCCATAAGAAGGGCACACCACATCGGAAAGCAACAAATCCGACTCCAGCTGTGTGGGAACAAGTTGGACAGATCAAGACTCAAAGTCAAATTCTAGAAACCGAACTCCACAGCCTCTGCAGTGGAAACAAATCTGAAGTTAATTAGCACGGATTTCTGTATTACCCTGCTGCCGTTGTAAGAGTTAAGTAAGCAAATCTTACTTTTTCCGGAGCATGACATACATAAACACACTACATTGCGTTAGGGTGCATCCTTACCCTGATGTTTAAACCCCTAATTTAGCCCTGAACCATGAACTACCCTACCATCCTACATCAGAGTGTGAAGTACCCCTCCATAATTGGGGGGTTCTGTCTTCATAACACTGTTAAGAGCCCCCCAAAACTGCTATTTTTGTCTCTTTTGGGGGGTGGGGGGTCACAGGCCTTGATCGGGGGGTACAGTACCCCCCAGTACTCCCTGTAATTAGAACCATGTCCTACATGTCCATCGTTATCCTGGGCACTCGTGTCCATTCGGATCAGTTCTACAGGCAGTGACTGTGCATATTTTCATTATATCTTTAGGAAGTCAGATAGAATGGTCAAACATCACTCCACAAGACCCAATCTTGCTCTCTGTCTGTGGTTACATGAATCAGTGCATCCTTGATACACTGAGAAATGAATTTATTTCAGTTAGGTTCCCTTGTTAAAATGAGGAGATCTGCATAACAGAGTTAGGTAGAGGTACAGTTCCAGAAGAACCAGAGGAGAGGTACCTCTACCGAACGCTGGTACCTGAGTTACGTCTACCTCTAGAGAACAGGAACCTCTACCCAACTGTGGCACTAGAGTTATCTCTTCCTCTAGAGTAGAGGTGGTTCAATGGGCCTTTATACAGTAAATATTTCATATACAGTCTAGTGCTAATGCCACCCTCTAACACAAGATCAACAGGTTTTGTAGGTGCTCAGTATAAGGTCCCGCCAGTAGATGAGACAATTTGAGTAGGAAGACAGAAGAATGTTTCACCACAGCATTAAAACATGAGGAACGTTAAGATATAAAGGAAGCTAATGTGCATGTAGACTTCACAGCTCCTGATCTATAGGACAGAACATTTATACTTTTAGGAATATTGGGCTGAACAGTGTGCTCGCTTGGGTATAACCTGTTTTACTTGAAGGCACCCCTAGTCTGGAACCGTGGTACTGACTCTGGCCATGGAGTATCTCTGCCTTGCACATATGAGCGTTTCCTTGTTGACCCAAATAAGGCGGGTCAGAAAACATCATAATGTACAATGCGGGGGTTTCATTAAGTTACGAGAATAGACGTCTAGGGGTAACAGGTGCTGGATTGTGATAATATCCACCACTAACGAGGGTAAGCCCTTTCTAAAACCTCTGATCTACCTTCTTTTAATGTTCGGATTAAAAACAATAACACAATTAGCCTAGCCAAGATCTTTAGCCAGCTGAAACGTTTTTCCTTTATTTTACAGCATGTTTCCACGCACGTGTGATACAGCTACATTCTTAATTGGAATCATTTGGGGGACCTTTCAGGCCTGCTAACGTGACACTTAGTTGTTTAGTTTTAGGACTAAAGACAGGCTTGTTGTTCATCACACAAAGTTGACCAGCACACTACCACCCCTTACACTGGGCTCTGTCTTCATGTTGGATTGGTTTAGAAAGTTTGTTCCCACCCCAACAAGTCTTAAATCTCTTCCACATTTAGCCTAAAATTACTTGAGAACCATAGTCTAGAAGTCTAGCCTCTCGTTTTTCACTCACGTTATTCTCTGGTTATTGCCAAACAGGTGTTTGAATCTTCCGCTGCTGTTTCAGCTCAGGTGACGCATGTGCCAAAGCCTAATCCAGTGGAGCCAGATGATAAAACAGGTGACTGGCTCTTGCTTGCTGTGGTTTCCTTGGCCAAGCACCTAAGACCTAGTAAAATGGTTTTCAACCCTGGTCTTGTGTTAATACACAGCTGAGAGTTTGGTAGAATTTGGCAGGGGTACTTCTGGAGAAGGTTTGCAACAACCTGTTGGGACAGAAACAGACATTCCTAAACAAGGCTAAACAAGACAACCTACCTTTGGGGCAACTTCTATTTCATCCACCTGGTTTCTGTTTATTAAGCCCTTGACTAAACCCTCCACATTGGCATTGAACTTCATGAAGAGCACGTAGGATGCATAGGCCAGTAGGAGGGCAATGCTCTCCCCGAGGGTGATGTAGTTATCCAAGAAGAAGACGATGAGCATGATGAGGTCCATGATGTAGAAGGATACATCCCGGAAGAGCGGCCACCACGTGAGATTCAAGATCTCGCGTGAGAACAAGGCGCACATCCCGATCACAAACAGGATGTTGAAGACGGCCGAGCCCACAATGGTCCCGATGCCCACATTGCTGTGGGAAATGAACACACCGATCACAGAGGTGAAGAGTTCCGGAGCAGAGCCTCCAGCAGCCATGAAGGTGGCACCTGCCACATCGTCGGAAATCTCGAGCTTCTCAGTGATGACGGTGAGGGCAGGGACGAAGAACTCATCGCAGACGATTGCCAGTGCGATGAACATGTACAGCATGCCAAACATGTGCAGAACCACAGCCCCCTGCCGCCTCTCCTCCAGGCTGAATAGGTCCTCAGGGTAATCCCCTTGGTTCTCCACCACAGATGCCATGGCGACTGGTATGTCCAGTGAAATATTACGTTCCTCATTAGCAGTGCGCAGAGTTCTGTGTGACAGCAGATCGCTCGGTTGTCCAAGCAGAGACTTGGCCGTTCCTTTGAAGGCACTCCATGACAGGAGCAGAGCGAGGGCGAAGAGGCTGAGGACGAAGCCCAAGATCCGCGAAGGGCGCAGCTTCCTCCTCACATGTTGCCTCAGGTGCCTCTTTTTACTCGGCAGCACCGAGGCGAGCACTGGCCCCAGCTCTACACAGGAGAACGTGGGATCCATTGTTGACTGTTGGTGGTCCAGTGTGCGGTCTTACACCTGTGGAGCACCAGACATGGCCCCACGCACACTTAAACTCGACTGAAAGGATGGACTCTCCGATTCCATGCAGGATCAAGATTCTCTAACGGTTTCCTCATAATAGTATCTGAAAACAAAGAGAAAGGGTGTAAGTTTCCATATAAACCACAAAAACACGTCTACATACATCCCTGAATAGACCTACAGTTGGACAGGGCTGCCAATCAGAAATTGAACTCATTTACATATCAATCTTAACGCTACACTAATAGCCTGTTTAAAAATGAGAAATGGTCACATACAGACATCATTTGTGGTACAACAAACAACACAAACAAGATGCTTTAATTTTTTTTTTACATTTGTGGCATTTAGCAGATGCTGTTATCCAAAGCGCTTCCATTCCCTAACTACAGGGGGCAGTCTCTCCCTGGAGCAATTTAGGGTTAAGGGTCTTGCTCAGGAACCCAGTGGTGGTGCTGAAGGTAGGATATGAACCCATGACCTCTTGGTCCAGAGACAAGTATCCTACCCACTAGGTCACCACCACTCCATGTACATGTCTATCATATACACAGTTATACCCAGGGATTGGCATAAGTGGTGAGAACCAGTTTTCAGTCTTCACTGCAAAATGTGAACCTAATCTGAGGAACTTCACACTGGATCTCCAAGTACCACCACTCAGCAAAGGAAAACCTTAACGAGAAAAATAATAATGACGTTTTAAAATGTGGTTCCTGCCGGTCCGCGGAGCCTCGCTTCTGCACCAATCAAAATTCAGTCAGAGCAGATCCGATCTCAGCGCTTCTGTCACTGCAGGCCCCGCCCCCTCGACTTCACACCCTGCCCGATGTAAGGGGGATGTAAGGGCTCCTGCGCCCATGGTAAGGTGAAAAATTGTAGTATTTGGGTGCATACCAATTCATCAATGTAGGTACTCATTAGAGTACTAGAGCAAAAACAATGATGTCAGCCCTGGTTATACCAGTGAAATGCCGTCCTGTAAGACTGCGCTATTAAGTTATCAAAAAATTTTGATTAAAGAGAAATTTGGAAAGGAAACAAGAATATTCCTACTTAAGCGTATATTACAATATAAGATCATTACAAAATATTTTAAGTTCAGCCACGTAACAATGTGTTCATGGTTATTGTGTTTATAACCATAATGTGTCGTGCCGTCGGTGTCAGCAGTAAGACTCAGATCAGACGGTCAGTCACCTCACTGTAACCTATTCACTTTGAGAGTCCATGTGAGGGAGGACCTTAATACAGCACTGCTGACCTCTGCTTAATCTCCAGTCATGCTGTTCATCCTGACAACTTTCTGCTCTGAAATCCACGTGTTTTCAGACACTTAGGAACTGCTGGCAGGTCCAGACTTCCATTCCATTCCTGCATTATTGAGTCAGTTTACAGCATGTCAGTCTCCATCTGGACGTGATAACGGTTACAGTCTTTCATTCTGATGTACTGCACCAAGGATGCGTCACTGAACTTGATTCCATTCCACTGAGGAACTTCATTACAGTAAAGATGCTGTAATGTATATGACAATAAAATTTGAAACTTGAAAATTTCAATGTAAGAATATTTAATAATTTTTTGTACTTATTTGTGGTAGTTATTGGGTACAGCTTGACATTTGCATTCAAACTGTTATAACTGCTTTCCTGTTCTTGGAAATATGTTCTGTGTATCCTCAGATTTCTCCTCGCCTGTACGCTAAAACTGGAACGGCTGCAAACTCTTTATCTTGAGATCTTTCTACCTTCCTGCAGGTTTCCTCTCCTGTCCAGATCTCACACACTGGATCAAGCTTATCAAGGACTTCTGACGACTGTTTAAGATGAGCTAAATCCAGCAGAATGCTATAGATCTCCAGAAGGAAGGACTTCTACATGAACTTCTAATAAGATAGTGGTTTCAGTTCATCTGGTTCATGATGTGGGAAAACAAGCTGAATGACAGACTGAAATACTGGAACTATTATAACGCTCTTATATAATGTCGATCTTTATAGTGTCTATTGTAAAACCCCCAGTGAAGTGTCAACACAAAAAAAACCCTCGGTTTGAAGCCGCTTCTCTGCACCACATACACTAACATTCAAAAGTGTGGATTCGCTTTGAATGCTGAGCAAGTTATCATTTACAGTAAAATCTTAAAGCAGGTAGATTTAAATACAGAAACCAAGACAACAGGGAGCACTTTTAGGTACTGTGTTCATAATATAATAATCGAATCTATTTTCTGTCCGGATATCATCATAACTTGACTCTTTAATGAGGCTTGCGATGGTATAGAAGAATCACATCACAGATGTGTATGAAGACACTTGAAGAACCTTCACATACTTTAAAGGTTTTTCCAAGAACCTCAGAAAGGTCCTTAAGCAGACCAACAACTGTTCTTCTGTGAGAAGGATCCACAGGTTTGGTCCTGGAGGTCACATGGCCAGAGTTTGGGGTTACCTTTCCTCAAATGCTCTCACAAAACCTGGCTCTGAACAGGTGAGTTCAACTAGGTGTGTTTGAGCAGCAGAACACATAAGAGTTTATCATATTAGATAGGATTAGATATGTTCAAATGTACATTTGTGTACATTTGTAAACTGCCAGGTTCAGTAAACTGTAATACAATGTATATCGAAGAAAATTACCAGCTTTTTTTTAGTTCATCAGGAAGATTAAGGTCTTTTTGTAAAAATCTTTTGTATTAATGATTTTTTTTTCATTCCTCCACCACACTTCTGCAGTTCTGTTCCAGATAATGGCTCTACTAGGCTATCTGGGTCAGATGGCTTGGAGCCGGGTTGGATCTCAAGGGAGGAAGATACAGTAACTTCAGTGTGAAACTCGTCACTTTCTTTATCTTTATACCAAAGAAGACAGTTTTATGAGCATAAAGCTGAATGCTGACACTCAGTGTGCAACAAAAACCGAACATACTCCACAAATTCAAACGAAACAAGGACCGCAGGCGTTTAACAGGCAGCAGAGGCGAAGGACGGGATTGGCGAAGACCACTAGTACCATGAAGCTCCCAGCGCCCATCTGTCGAGATAATGACTTAATCCGATCAATAAGCTGCTGATATCCTGACTTTCCCTGCAGCTTCCTCTGGCTAATTCATCTCCCTTTACTTTCACTAGAGCATCGGAACACTTTTCACGTTAATAATTTCACACAATGGCTACATACAGCTCTAAATATAAGTATAAAGATTGAGTCTACCCTGTGATTTCGTTTTAGTGGAGAATCTCCTGTTAGTATGCCGGATAGTCCAACACTAGTCTAACACTAGACTTAATCCTTGTCTGGGAAATCAGCCTTAAATTATGTATATGTAAATGTATAGTCGTGACCAGCAAATCACAATCGCTGTACACATTTTATACCTTAATTCCGAACTATTAAGCGGCAGTGCCCCCAAACATTACTTTTAATTTACATTCGATCAAAAAGTTGGAGTTACATTTGTTTTTCACATTTGAGACTAAAAATGTTCTATAAACATGAAATAATTACTGCAAGCTATCTTTTATTTTAGATTCTTTCAAGAAGCTCCATCCAGTTGCCTTGATGCAGCCTTAAGCTCTCTTGGTGCTCAGGAGTTTGGTGCTCAGGAGCTTCTCGAGGAGCCGGTTTTCTGGTGAGGCCAGAATTGTTCTTTTATAAATTAATTCGTTCATAGACTTCTGATTATAACATTCAGACAGGTGGGTCCAAAACCTTCGAACGATATCTAAACTGTATAATCCGCAGAAAAGCAGCTTCTCCGTTTGCAGTTCTTTGGCTGTGAGAGTGTACAGGAACCTTTGATCCTGAAGTTGAAGCCTTTATGTTGGTGTAGAACCTTTGGACTTTGCGAAGGTTCTTCACGTTCAATAATGTTCTTGGTTCTCCAGAAGTGCTTCTTCCATGGCATCGCTTAACAAACTCATCTTGTTACTCTTTTTAAGAGTTTTCCCAAAACAAACTTTTCAAACAGACCAATCAAACCGGCCCTTTTCTTTCTGGGTCCTTCACTTTGTGTGACAGTCCTTCCAGCTTCAGTTCAGTTGTTTTAATTAAAGCAAGTCTTTAAGTGTATTGTCTTGATTCTAAATGCTGTAATTGTGTGACATGATGACTTCATTAGTGTTACATAATGGCAGAGGTCCAGAATTAATTCATTAATTTATTAATTTAAGTCCCATCTTCACGTCCAATTTTCTTCGAAAGCACAACAAAAGTTCATTTTGTAACAAAACAGATTGTAATATATATAAAGTAAACATATATTAAACTTCCAGTGAAATTTAAATCGTAACAGAAAAAATGACCTCTTCCGCAAATATTGCTAGAGCTGAAAGAAACTGCGCTTCCACACAATGATTCGTTAGAGTTGATGCGACAGAAATAATTACAAATAATTCACATATATATTACACACACACTCTCTGCGGGACTCATGAGAGCTGAACCAAATCCTTTCTTTAATTTTGTTTGCCCACCAACTAAAAAATCTAGAGTGTAAATAAGAATTTATTATTTTTTACCTCCGTATCTGTGGTTTCAGGTGGAGAGTGTGAGAAAGTCCGGCTCCAGACGAAGGGAATCGGCGCTCAGCTCCGGGAGCATGGATCAGGAATGACTCTGTCATAGAGCAGCTGCGAATCAGAATTAGCGCTAAACCTCTTTCTCTCTCTCTCTCTCCCTCCCTCTCTTTCTCTGTCTCTCTTTCTGTCCCTGTCTCTCTCTCACTCTGTGTCCCTCTCTCTCTCCCTCTCTCTCTCTGTCTCTCTCTCTGTGTCTCTCTATCTGTGTCCCTCTCTCTGTCTCTCTCTCTGTCTCTCTCTCTGTCTGTCTCTCTCTCTCTGTCTGTCTCTCTCTCTCTGTCTCTCTCTC
>JBBPDE010000083.1:13091986-13102005 GCA_037974605.1 Nannopetersius ansorgii | reverse complement strand
ACTGGAGGTTATGGCAGACGATAGGAAGAGGAAAGAGAGCAATCCTGAAACATCACGCGTTTGGTTCTGAGAATGGACTTACTGACCCTGAAGGATAGGATCAGGATTCCTTGCAGTATCACGCGAAGGACCTTTTCCTAAAAGACTATTATGGACATTTCACGGGTGTTTGGGAGGGATGTATGTATATAACATAAGAATAATAAACTTGTATGTAAAATATACTTTGGCTTTGGTGGTCCTGAACCTTTTTCTATAACGGCTGACCTACCGCTAGGGCGGATAGGCGGTTTGTTACAAGGTCATGGGTTCGAATCCTACCTTCAGCATACCACTACTGGGTCCCTGAGCAAGACCCTTAACCCCAAGTAGGTAGGGAATGGAAGTCGCTTTGGATAAAAGCGTCTGATAAATGCCATAAATGTGAATGTCCTCTGCATAGAGTTAAGGTACAGCCTCACGTTCCCACACACTCTTCCTTACACTTGAAGACCAGTAGTGCAAAGTCCAGGTGTAAAAGTGAAGCCCAAATTGACTAATTTTCTATTTTTCCTCCTCACTGCAGTGAAATGATGACGGTGTGGTTTAAAGATGGTGTGATTTCATGCTGTAAAAAAGAACTGGAATGAAAATAAATGAAATGCTAAATATAAAATAAAATGTATCAAATTAAATATTGACCTGTTTTGCCATTATATGTGCCCCCAGAAAACACACTGGCCCCACCACGGCCACCCCCTCGGTCATTCTGGCCTAGAACCGCCCCTGACCCTGAAGAACAGAACTCACCTGTCCAGCTGAAACCGAGGAGGTCAGCAATAATGGCCAACGTCTCTTCCTTCCGATCCGCATCATCATGCCAGTCCACTGTGAACATTGGTGATGTAACATTGTTTCAGTAACAGATTTAGGATCAGACAGAACTGTGATCATGTGACACTAATACTCTGAAATGATCTGAATAGTTAGAACAAATCAAAATTAAACAATGTTTTTAGTTCTCTTAGGGGCCATTCACATATCGCGCCTAAAAACGCGTGGAAAACTCTGGGCGCGTCACTTTCTCCTTCTTTCCAAAAGCACTCGGGCGTTGCCCCCTGGAAGCGTCTGTCGTTGCTCAGAAACCATCAGCCGCGCTCTTCATTTCCTCCAACGAAAAGCCCTTGCTGTAACTCTGCTACATGATTTATTTACGCAGAAAAGAAAAAAATGCCGTAGTTCACCCCGTTCTGGGTGCACCCCGTTCTTCAAAAACGTAAAAAACACACAGAATTTCATCAGCTGAGGACACTGATTGGTTGAATCTTGTCACATGACCCGCGGTGCGTTTGCGGCATTCTGAAAAGTTGAGACTCGACGCGTCGCTTCCATTATGAGTGTGGCTGCCGCGCGTCTACATTTGAAATAATAGACTTGCACACACAAAGGACGCGATATGTGAATGACCCCTTAGGAATGTTAATTCAAAACAACAACGAACCAACACATGCAAAAGTGACGGACATGTTTGTAGTAAAAAGAAGTAACTAATGTTTGGTTTAGGCATTCGTGTTGTAGAAAGAAAGACAATCTTGAGATTTCAATTAACATGGATATGGGCAACAAAAGACACAGATACAACATAAAGACGGACAACAAGCACACAACTCACATCACACGAGATGTGAAGAACAGACACAAGACAACAGCACAGGACAGGACAACACCACACAAGACAGGACAAGATAGGACAACATTCAGAAACAAAATGTGACTTTTCAGGCCTTGCATGGAACTAAGGAATCTCTAAGAGAGGGGACAAGGGGCCACAAGCCATGTAGAGCCAAGTACCTTTACTTCGATCTGGGCTACTGCTGTCTGAGATTCGCTGCATCTGCGTTTCCACACAGTCCTCCCAGTTCGGTCTGGTCTCAAACACATCCTCTCCCACGCAGGAAGGTCTCCCTGCTGGCAGTGACCCGATTTCCCCTTCGGAGTCAGGGGAGCCATGGGTATGTTCCTTCTGACCTGCAGACCCTTGCTCGCCCATACCTTCTGATTCCTGAGGGAGGTGAGGAGGCTCTCTCGGCTGAGCTGGTCCAGACAGTGTCTGCTCGATGGGCACAGGCAGTCTAGAAGTTGGAGGCTTTGGTTTAGCTGAGGAAAAGTCTGTGCTGGCAGCGGCCCAATCAGAGAGGTTCATATCAGCCTCAGACTTGGGCCTTGGGCTCTGCTCGGTTGAGTCGCCTTTTCCTAATATTTGGTCAAAGCTGGCGGCTTTTACTGGAATCTTTGATTTGAGCTTGCTGCCCTCAGTTTTTGCAGGAGGAGCTTTAGGTGAGGTTGGACAGAGAGATGGAGCCTGGACTTCCTCGTCTTTAGGCCCTGCTACAGTTGGGAGCTTGATGGTTTCATGTGTAGGTGTAGGAATCTCAATGACTGAATGCTGTTCCTCCTCAGTAGATGAATCAGAAGACTCCAGATCCTGCTCGGAGTAAACTGATCGTGTGATCGTAGAGGTGGCGGTATCGACATTTGCTATGGATGAATCTGCAGAGTCAAGATCCTTATCTCCGCTAGGAGGATCTGAATCTTCGGGCTGAGAAATATCCTCAGCCCAAACGTTGCTGGGACAGTATGTTATCTCAGACTGTTCCGTGGATTGAAGGTCCCATGAAGATACTATAACCGAATCAACACTCGAGGAGTCTTGGGTACTAGACTTTTCTCCTCTTCCCTCTACTAGTTCACAAGAAGGCACCTCAGAAGGATCTTCCCTGAGTGGGAAAAAGACAAATGCATCTTGTTCTTCCTCCATGGTTCTTTTGCTCATGTCGATGGCTCCTCCCCTGGTCATTTCAAAAAGCTTCCCTTCCTGGAACAGGAAAGGGTTTGGTGTCCCATCTGTCCCATCCTCAGTTGGGGTCTGACCAGAAGTCGATTCTGGTGGTGTCCCATGAGATTGAATGTCTGCAACCAAGGCAAAGATTTTCTTCTCTTCCACCTCAATTCTTGACTCAAAGCTCTCGTTGTCTTCCAGATCAGCACTCCAGGGAACAAGATCCCCTTGAACAGAATCGGTTGGTCCTTGTGGTTCTTCTCCAATTCCCTTTCCATGAGCATCCTGGTCTGACATTGCCTCATCTTGAGGTTCTTCTGCTTCGGTCATGGGACACACAGTGTCACAGATAGACTCTTTCTTTTCTAGAATGTTTTCATCTGATGCACTTGAGGTATTCTCATCTAAATGCTGGGTTTCAGCTGCACCCTCAGTTTTGTCATTGCAGTGCACTGGTGTTCCACCCAAAGGTTCTTTAAAGCCAGCCTGATCTACTGGTTTATTAAGGCACTCAGAAGAAAATTCTTCATGGTGATCTTGATCATCAAGGTGAATTTGCACAGGCAACATCTCTGCCTGTGTCTCATCTTCTAAAGCACCATGTTCCAGAAACTCTGGGACCTTAGTATCAGACATGGATTGTCTTGTGACCTCCTGAGGTAGTTTAGTCAGCTCTGGATCATCAGTCTCCAGACCTGAAGACGACATCAGACTGGATTCACCTGGGCTCTCCTGTTCCTTGCCTTTGGCAGCTTCTACTATACGGTCCAGTGGACCATCATCACCTGACAGTAGCTCCTCTGTCTGATCATGTAAGGACATGAAATCAAATTTCACTTTTTTCATTTTTGCATCCTTTTCAATTTCATTGAATACTCTGATTTTAGCAGCCATTTTAAACATCTCCTCCTCTGGTGTTAACTGCTTCCTCGCTGCAGCAGCAACATCCAGATCTTCATCATCATCATCATTTCCTTCTGGCTGAGGCAAAAATGTGTTTGAAGGCACAGAGAAACCACAAGGCTCTGCAGTCTCAGGAAAGCAGGATCCATCAGATTTCTTTGGGATGCTTTGTTTGTCTGATGAATCATCAACTGCTTTATCCATCATTGATTCTTCTTCTCCAACCAGTGCAGAGCTGGTAGAATTGACATTTTCCTTCTTATCATTTTCTATTTCATCAAATATTTTGATTTTTACAGCCATTTTGAACATCTCTTCCTCAGGTGTGGACTGATTTGGCACCACACTGCTTTCCTCTAGAGCTTCTCTACTTCCTCCGTCTGAAGGAGGTGAATGTGGCTTTGAAAGGCAACATGGGTCTGGAGAATCAAAGTGGTGAGTCTCTCTCAAGATGATCCTTTCATCCCTTTTTTCATTTTCTATGCTTTCTGCAAGGTTAGAAACTGGCTTGATGCCTTTATGCAGAAGCTGGGGACTTTGGGATCCAGGGCTCGGTTCTGTGGGACTGGTTTCTAAAGAGTCTGGGCAGGGAAACTCCCCGGTTGGGCTTGGATCAATGGAGTCCGGAGACTTGTGAGAGGAGAACCCTCCTTGAACAGGACTGGTCTCCAGTGAGTCACTCTGATAGGCACTTGTAGTGTCCCCCTTTATCCCAGGCTGGATTGTCTCTAGGTTGTCGGGTCTCATTGATGGGATTTCACTGGAAGCCCTTTGCTGTGTTTCCTGAATCTCTTCATAACCAGAAGTTTCCTCAGAGGCCTGAGTTATTTTAAACTCATCCATATCCTGAACTGAACTGCCCTTTTTAATGATTTCAGAAATTCCCTTTTTTATTTGGGCTTGTCTTTCGTCTTCAGCAGGTGACGACTCTTTCGGTGTACCCTCATAACTATGTTGGTCATCGTCTTCTGGCTCTTGTGAACATTTTTGATCAAGTTCTGCTTGGGTTTGTCGTTGAATTCCCGTAGGCAACGACTTTTTCAGCGCACCTCCAAACTCATCCGGACCTTCTTCCTCTGTCTCTTGTACATATAGTCCCCCAAGTTCTGTCTGGGGCTGTTGTAGGACTTCTGTAGGTGAGAACTCTTTCATCATACCTTCATATCCATGTGAGGCTTCTCCATTTGTCTCTTGTGACTGTGTCACTTCAGGTCCGATTTGGATTTGGATTCCTGTTAGTGACGATCCATACCCAAATGTGTCCGCTTCCATCTCTTGTAAAGATGTTCCCTTTAGCTCTGTTTGGGATGGTCTTTGGATTTCTTCGGATGACAAAAACACATGCTGACCTTCCTCTGTGTCTTGTTTCTGGACTGCTGTAGGTGACGACTCTTCCAGTGTACCCTCAAACCCATACAGACCTTCTTCCTCTGTCAGTAATAACGTTCCCTCAAGCTCTCTTTGGACTTGTCTCTGGACTTCAGGAGATGACAACACTTTCATCAAACCCTCACACCCATTTTCTACTTCTGTCTCTTGTGAAAGTGTCCCTTCAGGTCCTTTCTGGGCTTGTCTTTGGATTCCTAAAAGTGACTCATTTAGTGTGCCCTCATATCCATGCTGACCTTCTTCCTCTCTATTTTGATAACCTTCTTGATCAAGCTCTGCTTGGGCTTGTGTTTTGATTCCTGTTGGTGACGACTCTTTCATCATGCCCTCATACCCCTCCAGGTCCTCCTCCATCTCATGCATTCCCCCAAGCTCTGTTTGGGCTTGTTCCTGGATCTCAGCAGGTGACAACTCTTTCAGTGTATCCTCGTACCCATGCAGACCTTCTCGAGCTCTCTTTTGTGAATATGTTTCCTCAAGCTCTGTTTGGGTTTGTGTTTTAATTTCTGTAGATGACAACTCTTTCATCATATCCTTATCCTCACTATGGTCCTTCTCTGTCTCTTGCTCTGTCTGGACTGAATATTTGATTTCTATGGATGTATCATCTGACCTCGTACCTTTATCTCCATAATAATCTTCATTCTCCACTTCTCGGCCTGAAAGCGATGTGTCCTCATTATCACTGAAGAGCTGGTCTTTGGGACTTGTCTGTGGTGTTTCTAAGGGGTCCTCATATTCATCACTTTCTCCTAAGCTAGAAAAAGGTGTCCTG
The DNA here is from genome assembly GCA_037974605.1 of Nannopetersius ansorgii. Taxonomy (NCBI): domain Eukaryota; kingdom Metazoa; phylum Chordata; class Actinopteri; order Characiformes; family Alestidae; genus Nannopetersius; species Nannopetersius ansorgii. The sequence continues at coordinate 13,096,120 of JBBPDE010000083.1, read as the reverse complement.
CCTCCTAAACCACGTCCAGGTAAATCACCATCTTCCTCATCATGATCCCTCTTCCGATGTTCACTCATTCCCTCCATTTCTTTATGGAATGCACTTGGAGAGAGTGGTTCACTGTGTACCATCACAGTGGCGAATCTGACCACGGGGTTTGGTTTATCCATCCTGGATTCTGTGGAATACCCGAGATGTGCTGAGCTTGCTGCTTGCCTGAAAATCTGATACTCAGGATTATCCTCCAGTTCCTCCTTAATGACAGCACTGAAGTCTTCAGAAGGTTTCCGGTCAGGACTAATCTGTGGCTCCTCAGACTCTCTTCGTTTGGGGCTAATACTCCAGCCTTCACAGGTGAGTCTGTTAGGGCTACATGATACATCCTCATGTTGCCACACTTCCAAAGTTATTGTTGGTTCTTCAACTTCTGAAATATGTCTCTTCAGAGTCCCATCTTCTTTGTCACTGGTTACAATATTCAAAGGTGCTACTTCCACAGTGGCTTGAGCAGACATTTGACTAGCTGTAGGATCCTCTGAGGTAACGACCAATTGATCTCGGACAATTTCATCACCAATCAGTGATTGATCTCTGACAATTCCATCGCCAATCACTGATTGATCTCGGACAGTCTCATCATTAATTACAGTCTTGTTAAATTGGCCAAAACCAATGTTTGATGATTCGTCTGTCTTGCTCTCTGGATCAGTGTTTTCCTTTGATTGCTGAGTCTCTATGGTCTTTTGAGCAGTGCAGGGTTGAGTATCCTGAGAATCCTGAGACATGGCGATTGGAGATGTAGAAGCTACATTAGTGAGAGATTTGTGTTCAAAAAGCTCTGGCTTGTTCTTTGACGGGTCCTGTCCAGATTGGAAGGCTTTCATCAGCTCCCAGACAGACATGGTCTCCTCTATCCTCTCTGTCTGTGATCGTGGGGATTTTGGTGATTTAGGATGACCCATGCCTGATTCTTCCAGTGCTCTCAGGCTTCCTCTCTGGAGAGTATTTGCTTGTTGGGTTCCCTGTCTAACCTGTACCCAGGGAGTCGCCTCCTTCCCTTCTTCTTCCACTTTCTTTTGAAGCAATGTGATTCTGTCTTTGATGGAGCCTATGGGAGTCTCAATGACTTTAGGGGACACTGGCACCAGTCCAGACACAACCTCAGGGTCTCCAAGAACTACGTCTCCATCAAGCGATTCTTCAGAGCTCATTCTTTCAAGTTCGTCTTCTGAGCTGCCGCTTGCAAATTCTCGCTCTTGCAGCTTTCGCCGAGCTGGTTTTTTGATTCTAGGAGGGTTACGCCTCCGTTCTCTCTGCAACACAACTTCCGTAAATGTCTCCTCAACGATGGTCCCTTCACGAACATGATGGGTGCCAATGGGGATCTTCTGGAGATAGCTGTCCAAGTCAGTGGTGAGATGCGAAACCATTTCAGATGCATCTTTCTTGGGTGGGGAACTGGATTCGGTGGCTCTTGTGACTCTGACTTCCTCGAGTAAAGGCTCTTGCACATGAACAATCTCCTCTTCTCTGTTTTCCATGATCCCTCGGTCATGAGGGAGCACCTCGGATTTCTCTCCGGACTTTTCTACAGCTTCTGTCCTCTCTGCTCCAGCTCGCAAAATCTCTCCTACCTTCTCCAGGTCCTCTTTCACTCGTCCCACTATCGTAAAGGGTTCTTCAGCCTCCTCCTCCCTACTGAGACCAGATCTCATGTCATCTCCATATGAAACCAGTGATGTTTCTGACGGGTCGGTGGTCAGAAGGGTGGACATTTTTATAAGGTCTTGCTTCACATCAGACACATCTGAAAGAAGGTCTGGACTTGCGAGAGTGGCTGGATCGTGAACCATTTGTGTGTGAAAGATTTCGTCCTCATCTTTGAAGGCAAAAACGGATTTAAAGAACAAAAGGGAAATGAAGAGGACAAAAGACATTGAGAAAGTTTTCAGGGCAGGAGCAATACAATCAATCTTCAGATGAGAAGAGCGACAAAAGCTGATTGATTAGAGAATCGCTAGATCGGAACTGATGGATCCGGGGAGTTTGGGTCGGCAGGGGAGCAGCTAAGCAAAGCGAAAGAACTGGGACAGGATGGGCACGAGATAACTTGCTTAAACATGTTATATCAAGAGCGTGAACTCATACACAGAACAGAAGGAGAAGGAAGAGAGAGAGAGAGAAAGAGAGAGAGAGAGAGAGAGAGATACGGATCGAGGCGGAAAGCTAAACACAAAAAAAAAAAATAAAACAAATGAAAAGCAACTGGAGCAGAACAGACCAGTGGTGGCATCTCAAGATTGTTGTCAACATGAAGACACAGAACAGACCAGGCAATCTTCACATAAAATATCAACGTTAAAGCATCTTTAGAGGAGGTTCTACCAGCGGAACCCCCAGAGGGAACAGAACCGGTCCAGTGAGAGGGCGGTGATCATAATGAATGAGACAAAAGAACCGAAGGAACACAAGAGAACCACAAAAAAAACAAAACGCGACTCAAAAATACCACAAATAAAGCCATAAAGGAGAAGAAACACACACAGGGCAGGAAAAGCCCAAATATAACATGTGTAAGTCAAGTTACTTCCATGCAAAGCAGGAGAAAAGTGTCCATGCAGGCCCGGAGGACGAATGAAATCTGGGATTTCATTACTGGCGAAAATTCATCGCTGAAAAAAAAAATCACGTTTTATAGAAAGAAAACAGAACAAACATGCAGCGCCTTCAAAGATCAACACGGATCAATGGAATCAGATCTAATTCACACGAAGAGTCTGAGAGCGCTTTCAGCGTCTCCTCTGACCCTCGAGTGGAAAAAGAGGATTTTACTGCGGAGGATCTGGCGCCCGCAGGATGGAGACGATGGGGGCGAATGGAACTCAGGGATGGAGGGAAAGAGCTTTTCAGCCACAGCTCAGCAACACAGGATCCATTTCCACATTATTACATTTCCTAATGACACAGTCGGGCCAGAAAGGGCCAGGCTTACATTTCTCTTGAGTCTTGTCGCTCTGGAAAGGAAGAACACAGTTCAGACAGAACCCAGTTAAACACATTCCAACAAAACAGTATTGAATAGAATTCAGGTGGAAATTGGGTTTTTAGTAATAAAGAGAGAGTTACCTCCTCATCCGCGTCCTGGTCCGAGTCCGAGTCCTTCAGGAAGTACAAAAACTATTATTATTATTATTATCATTATTAGTATTATTATTATTATTATATATCTGATATGAACAAAGAGCCCAAATGATGCAGCAAATGTTTTAATTTATTGATGGTTTAGAATTGCGCCCGTAACCTTTGAGTAAACAGGAAGTGTGATGTTCAGGTTGCAGATGGCATTGTGGGTAAGAGAGCGGTAGGTCCTCGGCTCCTTGGTGAAAGAAAGTCGACCGCAGGGCTCCTGTGCCGTGTCCCGGATCTGATCAATCCAACAATACACCACTCAGTCTCTGAACCAATCAACCCACTAATCAATAATTCCCCAATCAATCAAACAGTCAATCCATCAATCTCCCACTCAATCAATCAATCCATCAGTCCACCAATAAATGCGTGGATCAATATTTTTTATATTCACTAGTTATGAAAATGAAACCCCGGGTCTGACCTTGATGAAGAGCGCCAGGCGGTTCTCCTTGAAGGCGTAGAAGCTGAAGACGTGGTGCTGCCCACTTTTGGTCAGAGGAACCAGGTTCCCAAAGCAGTCGGCGAAGATGGGCTTTCCTTCCAGAACCTGCAGGAGATCCAGGAGAGGCTTCAGAAATTAACGCAAACCTTAAAACGACATGGATGATCCTCCAGAACAGCTACAGCACTGACTGCAGTACTGACCATCCAGAACTGACCGTCCAGTACTCACCACCCAGTACTGACCACCGAGTACTGACCTTCCAGTACTGACCACCCAGTACTGACCATCCAAAACTGACCACCCAGTACTGACCATCCAAAACTGACCACCCAGTACTGACCATCCAGTACTCACCACCCACTACTGAGCACTGAGTACTGACCACTGAGTACTGACAATCCAGTACCGACAATCCAGTACTGACCACCGAGTACTGACCATCCAAAACTGACCACCCAGTACTGACCATCCAGTACTCACCACCCACTACTGAGCACTGAGTACTG
>JBBPDE010000083.1:13057332-13067863 GCA_037974605.1 Nannopetersius ansorgii | reverse complement strand
CGGACACGGTTCGGAGCACTCACACTAGTCAAACGAACCGCGCTTTGGTGGTCAAACGTACTCGGGCACGGTTCAAATTGCCTAGCAGCAGTATGAGGTAGGGAGGGCGGTGTCTTCTCCCCGGGATACGGGGGCGGAGCTTTGGTGGAGCAATTCTTCTGCACATCAATCACGGGCATCTAATCAAGTAGGAGCGGGGCGGAGCAGAGCACGGACGGCACACACGGCATAATGAGGGCTACGAGCAAGCACCACACAAAGTTAGGGGCAGTTTTAATGCAGCCAAAATGTGTATTTGTCGTATAAGACGCACCAACCCCCACACCCCCCCACCCCCAGTTTTGGGGAAGAAAAATACGGTAGCTAATTTGCTGAACCACAGCAGCTCAGATTATAAGTGCCTGTTTACTGTGTTGGGTACTGCTTGGCACTTATGCGGTTGCACTGAGGGTGTTATGGAGTGTGCTCATTTTGAACACTAAAATGGGAGGCAGGTTAATTAATAATACTGCAAGTTTAATCAATACTGCATGGTATCCTTGAATTTGACAAAGTGTTTTGTTTACTTATTGCAGTCGACGAAGCACAGGGCTGATGGAGGATGACGAAGAGCCAATAGTGGAGGATGTGATGATGTCATCAGAGCAGCGTCTGGAAGATCTGAATGAGGGCATGGACTTCGACACCATGGACATTGACCTGGTACAACCAATCACTGTCAAGAATGCAGCACTTCGTTAACTGATCAGAGCACAAGTAGAACTTGATAAAGATAGCCAGAGAATAGCATTTTGTTGGCAAAAAAAATTAAATGTGTTATTGAAATCTACCGTCTATTAGAGTGACCATGTAGTTTCCATTAGTAAATAACACATTGATAGTTTTTACTGGCAGGACACTGGACTGATGTTCCTGATTAGATTGCTGGATGGGTCTGGTTGAACCTGTTGAAGAAATGTCATTGCGTGTTGTGTTTTCCTCTGCAGCCTCCATCCAAAAACCGCCGAGAACGGTCAGAGCTCAAACCAGATTACTTTGACCCTGCCTCCATCATGGACGACTCAGTAAGTCACTATTTGTACCTGTCTTTCCATCCTCTCTCCAACTGTCCATCATCTCTATTAATCGTTATGTGTCTCTCTGTCACGTGTATCCATCCATTTCTCATCCCTTTATTTTTTGGTTTGGTAGTGGGTGAACTCTGGTCTGATGTTTTCTGTAAGCAGTTCAGAGCTCATTATTCGTATAGAACTTGGATAGAAATGTTACACGCTTAGCAGTGAACAGTATTGTCATTGTTATCATCTTTGTGGTGTTGCTTTAAAGTTATGGTGCTCTGTGTCTGTCTTTATTTTTTTTTTGTTTTGTTTTTTTTTTTGTTTTTTAGGTGCTGAATGTTTCGATGTTCTGAGTGGTTCTGCCATTGGAGTGCTCTCTTCCAGCACACACACTTCCTGTTCCTTCAGCTGCGGAGCCTGGCTGCACTTTCTCCATTAACTCTGAAGATCCTGTGTGTATGTGCGCGGGCGGTTTACTCTGCAGTGTGGCGCCCCTTGCAGGAGTGCAGCCACAGAGCATTCGCACAGTGTGAAAACTGTTCATGCGAGCAGTGGTGGTGGCGGCAGCGGCGCCCCGGAGTGGCTCTCTTTTCTAAAGACATTGCAGGAAACAGGCTCTGTGTTTTTGTAACTTATAGAAGAGTTTTTGATTTGTAGGTTATTTTATAAAGACAATCAGCTGTAAATCAGAACTTTATAAACATGTAACTACTCCAGATGAGTATTTAAATCAACATTTCTAAAGCAGATTTCCTGTGTGGGACGTGGGTTTAGAGGCTTACAGTATTTTTGTTTGTTCTTTTGTTCTCTGTGAACGATTGCTAATTTCCTTCAGTTGCCGTGACAATGTCACACTCCAGGAGAGATCATTTGGGCCAGAGTGTGAGGTCCCTGTGTCTCTGCTGGTCTTTTAGTCCTACAGCAGCAGCCTATTGGGGGGGAAACCTTAAAGCCCCGCCCCCTCTCCCACAGTGCTTGCTCAGGATTGGTCATTTAGAGGTTGTGAGAGCGCGTGCGTTCACACAGAGCGAGGTTTTTATTTTACTGTCTGAATGAAAAACTCACAGTGAGGAAAAGTGCTTCATGTAGAGCAATGCTGTTGTACTCCAATCTAAATTAGTTATATTAGTATAATATATTGTTATATATCTTTTAAATATATAATTATATATTATATATTATATATATATATTCTACACAAAATGTGTGAAAATGTGAATTGGTGCTGATTTTTGTATTTAAGTTGTTTTTGTTAGTTTTTTTTTTTTCTACCATATTTGGAGGTCCACTAGAATGTACTGCATTTCGGACAGACCGCAGAAAGAACAGATGAAAACGTAATTTTTCTTTTTGCTAAATTTTCATCCTTTCTTCCTTTGTGTTTTATTTGATCTGAATTCTTTCATGTTTCCCACCCCCCCATTGTTTCTCTTTCGTTGTATATTTTTTTTTTCGGGGTGGGTTGGGAATCGGGGCTGAAATCATGAATATGTTAATATGGGTGTGTTTTCTGGGTGATTGTGTAATCATGGTGAGGGTTGCCGAGGCGACTGTGGGACTCCTACACAGCGTTCAGGATTGAAATGAATATTTATGAGGCTTGGTTCACCTGTTGTGTTTTTTTTTTTGTTTTTTTTATATATATATATATATATATTTGTCAGTTTAATTTTTGACCCCTCCCTCCCCTTGCCTTTATCTCTGTGTTGAACTGCTGAACGAGTGTATGAGCGTGTGTGTGACAGAGAGCGCGTGAGTGTGTGAGTGTATGTACATGTATAATATGAAATTGGACTGTATATAAATCCAAGTGTTTTTTATTCTATTTACAGAAGAAATGTCAACTGTTCCATTTCCTGTTTGTATTTATGTTTGGACAGAAGAACCTTTTGGAACAAAATAAACCCTCGGCTGTGATTTCATATCTGACTGTAACTCTGTGTCCACCTGGTAGCGCTGGAGCACCACAGCACCCAGTTCCACATCATCCCTTTTTTCTGTCTCTCGCTCTATATTTTCTTTTGTTGTCTCTTCTTTCACGCAAATCTCTTTTTACACCGTGTTCCTCTAGAATCCTGTGTGCATTTACAACGACTTCACACACTTGGTCGCTTTGACGTGTTTGAGAGATGTGATCTTATGTGTCTGAGTGTGTATATGATGTGTGTGTTGCACTGATTTAAAGTGATTTCAGTGAGAACTTTCTTAGGCATGGTAGGGATGTGTGTGTTTGTGTGTGTTCCTTAAGGAGAATGATGTCATTTCCTGTCATTCTGTATCAACGCTGCCTCTGGATACTGTCAGCTCACACTAACTCACCCTCCAGCAGGGGGAAGAGAGGGGGGTAAGAGGGGAATATAGAAAGGGAAAGAAAGAATTGGCAAGGGAAGGGGAAGAAAGGGAGAGGCTGAACATAGAAATACAGAGAGAAGTAGCCACCAGTATCATGTGAGGATTGGAACGGATGGATGGTGGGATGATCTGGTGTGGACCGGCAGAACTGCTGCTGTGTCCAGCTGAATGGACTGACCCTGTGGCCTCCACACCCAAAGAACAGTCCTTTGGTGGTACTGAAGACCTTAACCTGCATACAGACGGCTCAGATTGGGGAAGGCCATTTTCTATTCTGGCGTGACATTGGCCCAGTGCACAAAAAAGCACCATAAAGACATGGTTGGATGAGTTCGGTGTGGAATAACTTGACTGGCCCGCACAGAGGCATGACCTCAACCCCATCCAACACATTTGGGATGAACTAGAATGGAAATTGTGTGCCAGGCCTTCTTGTCCAACATCATTGCTCTACATAAATGCTCTACAGAATAAATGGGTGCAAATTCCCATAGCAACACTCCAAAATCTTGTGGAAAGTCTTTCAAAAAGAGTGAAAGCAATGTTAAAGCTGCAAAGTTGGATCATCTCCATATTAAAGTCTATGGCCTGGAATGTAATGGCATATATATATTTATTTGTTTATATTTACACACAAGTGTAATTATTTATACATTTCAATACTATTGGCTCACGACTTCGAAATAATTTTAAAGTCATTTTGATTAATTTGTGCAACCTCTCAGAATTAACAAAACTAAACAAATTAAAGTGCAAAGTAATAAAAATACAACAAACATCTCTACACAGAAGCTAAAACTGTAAAACTATTTTCGAGGGTAAATTAAACGAATATTAATCTGTAATAAATGTTTGTTCGTTTAAAAAGAGGACCTCTTTGTTGACGGAAGTGGCCGGTGTCATGGTAACACTTCCGCCTCGCTGCGTTTGAAAGCTAGTTTGGCTTCAAGTTTTAAATATAAAATATAAAGTCTAAAAAAGTTAATAAAATACGTTAGTTTATCCGTTTGACTGAGGTTAGGGGTTCGGATGGCGGGAAAGCAGAGACTAAACGCGCCCCGGGACTTTATGAGAGGTAAGTTAGCAGCCAAGCTAACGTTGTTTCTTCGTTTTGTTTATATTTTCAAGTTCATTTTAAAATGTTGCAGAAGTTTTATTCTTTCTTTTTGGCACCTCTTGGCTGGAATCATAGCACAGTCTAATATGGACGTTCCGAAAAACAAAAACCGTGTTAACCATGTTAAAACCCAGCATTTTAATGTTTGTGACTCTTAAACTCTGAACTGATGTTCAAGTCAAGTTAAGTTGGTTTATTATCATTTCAGCCATCCATACACAGTATACAGTGAAACAAAACAGTATTTCTCCAGAACCGCGATGCAACTCCCCAACCACATGGCTACCAGCTGCAGGACATAGAATGTGCAGCAAATAAAGTGGTATTTATTTTAGCACTTTGTGTGTACGTTTGTTTTTGTTGTTAAATGGCAGAACATCTGTTTTGCCAGGCGGGAGGAGGAAGAAAAGCGTGCGTGACAGGTCTGTGGGGTCATCCTCAGTGCTGGTGTTGTTTACTAATCTTGCTGCTGTGCTTTAGTGTTAATGCTGCTCTAATGTTAACAATAATCACAAATCAGTACTTTTGGGGGGTAAAATACAGAAAAAAATCAAATATGCAGGGCTGATGTACATGACATATAGCTATAATATAACATTACTTACTCTTCAGAATCAGCAAAATTTATTGAAACATAATAAATATCTCAACATATTCTGCCAACCAGCAATTTATCCACAACACTGGAAAGCAAAGATTTTGCTACTGGAGGTAAATCATGTGATCTGCATGAAATGTATTTTAAGTTATAGGCATAATATTGTTTTGCAGTAGTTTGTATACATGTATGCAAGGCATTATAATAACAGCTGTTGTCACGTGTATGTTTGCTACTGCCTGATTTGAAATATGTTTCCTGGTTGAATTAGGTACTGTGAGAGTTTAGGCCTGTTTAAGACAAGACAAGACGGGTCATGGGCTTATTTATTTTATAGGGTTTTCTTGGATATAGGGTAAATGTTTAAAAAAACATGGGTAGGCGCAGCTGTGTCAACCACCTCACAATTTTTGTTACATTTGTGGTGAAAACACAGCATGTGATCATGACCAAGAAAGTAATAACAGAAGTACTGTTTGTCACTCTGGCCTCACACAGTAGTTCAGTGGCAAAAGGAAAGCTGTGCCTTTTATTGTGGTGAAAGATCTTCACTGAGACTGCTGTTTCTGTATGACTAAAATTTCTGGATTTCTGTAGAACAAGAAGTGAAAACTCGTCTATCCTGACTGTGAGCATGCTCTTAAACCAGTACCATGCCATGTGATGGAGAGAATCCAGGGTCATTTCCCCCTGCATTCTGTTCTGCTGGACGTGACCGTTCTGTTGGGGATCTGATGCATGCATACTGATGTGATAGACAATATGTGCCTTCAGATTTGTATTCAGCACACTGGATGTTGCATGGATTAGGCAAAGTAGCAAACAGAAATTATTTTTTTGTGATTCAGTGTAATAGGTTTCAGTAGCTGAGAAAGAACTTGACTTTGACTTACACTGAAATGGTCAGTATTTCTGGGTGACTCTTGTCAGTTATATTAATCGTGCATTTCAGACTAATCAATGAACTTGACCTGTTTAATTTTTGTGAACCTCCCCCGCCCCCTCCCCCTCCGGCTCAGGTATGACTCGTCCGTCCTCCTCAGCTCTGCTGACACCATCTCATTTCACTGTGGCTTCTGCCCCCACTCCTGCTGCCCCTTTGCCCCTCCTGCCCCTTTCTCCCACCCCGGCGCCCTGCACAGCTGGACTGGGTTGGACACACACAGCAGACCCATGGGTCATCATCACTCAGACTCAGCAGGAGCTCCTGGAGTTGCGTCGAGAAAATCAGAGATTACTGCTACTGCAGCACACACACCACACACCCGACATACACCATGCACTCAACACACACCATGCCCAGCACAAACGAAGTCCTGAACTACAGAGAGGAGAGAGAGAACGACTGAGTAGAGAGAAAGAGGAGCTGAGCAGGGAAGTTGAGAGACTGAAGGAAGAGCTCAGAGAACAGGAGAAAAACATCAGCAGGTATATACACACACACACACACACACACACATTTAAAGTTGTAAAACCTGTTATGATGTTTGGCATCACAAGGAATAAAGATAACAGAAATTACCTGATTGTCTCTTAATTTTAAAGGAATATTTGAGTGAAAAAAAAATCAGAATTCAGTGTTCCTCGACTCCAGATGTGGGCAATCAGCTGAGACACATTTGGAGCGCCTTTGGTTTAAAGCTGAAGCTTTGAGGCTATCGTCATTCCCTCTAAAACTCACACAAATCTTTTTTGGAAACGCATACTCGCGTCAGACGTGCATGTGGGAAGGCAGGGTTAACATTAACTGACTGACGAGTGAGTAATACTTAACCATGTTAAGTATGATATAATTCTACAGCTTTGTAAAATTTGTTTCCAACAGACAAGCTATTAAATCTAAACAGTATATAGTTTATATATGTCAGCATTATGTTTCTTGATGATTCTATGCATAAAAATGATCTCTTGTTGTTCACATGGAGGGAGGTCTTAGCTGTAGCAGTATTAACCTAACACCCTCATTCAACACTAAAGGAGGCTGTAAACCAACCAACCACACCCTACAGGAAGGCTGTAACAGTGTTACAGCTAAGACCCCAAACATACAGCACACCCATGGGTGTTGGTTTAACAGTGTTAAACTAACACATATGGGGGTGATGTATGTTTAGCTGTAAAAAAGTTGAACTAACCCTCATGTGGGGATGATGTTCTTTTGGGGTCTTAACTGTAATAGTGTGTTAGCCTAATCCCCCTGTGGGGAGACTGTATTTCTGGAGGGTCTTAACTGTGTGTGTGTGTGTGTGTCTGTTGCAGACAGCATTCTGAGCATGAAGGAGTGTGTACTGAACTGGTTCACTGCACTGAGGAGCTTAAGCAGAACAGAGAGAAGGTATTATCATCACAGTGTTCTCGCCACTGCATCCGCAGTATACAAATAAGCTCGCAGATCACTTGACCATCAGATCCACTTTCTGATCTTCAGATCATTCTGATCTAAAACTACTTTAGACAATACCATGCTGGATTGTAACATCAAAGCTGCATTCCAAAAGCCAGGCTGTATTTCTCCACTGCCATCAAGGGCTGATCTGCTCAGAAAGTTCCTTTAAGAGAGAAATGAGTGCGGAAAAAAAGCATTAACACTGTAAAGGTGCTCACAAACTGCACTGCATGATTAAAAAAGCCACTAGAACACAGTTGTGTGTATATGTGGGTATGTTCACCTCTTTGTGAAGAAAAATGTTCTGTGATGATTTTGTGATTTGTCTTCACAAAACTGATTTAGAATCCTGGAACGTCTGTAGAAATGGGGATATTTAACTGGTAGTAACAAGGAGATGTGATGTTTTCAACACAAACTTGCATTTTTTGAAAAACAAAAAGGTCAGTTAGGTTACTAAGGTTGATCTCAGGGTTTGGGCATAGAGTTACACAGTATTACACCAGTCAATGGAATGTCCTTACAAATATGGTAAAACTTAACTGTGCTTGTGTGCAGTTGGCAGAGCTGCAGGATCTGTGTGTATCCCAGCGTAAGCAGTCGGAGAGTGAGCTACAGAAATCAAAAGAAGAAACACATCAGTTACAAGACCAGGTAACACATATGCACACAGTTTTAGGCAAAGAAGAGCGTGGCAGAGTGGCTGGTATAAATTCTGTTTAATTTAGCTTTGTGAACAGGTCATATATACAATCAGGATATGTGTCTATATATATATTATATATTTTTGGTTAAAAAAATGTCTATTTGTATGGTGTAAAACCTAAATATGTCCCCAAATATGCTCCCAGTAAAGGTCGTCAAAAAACGTCCTCCAGAATTTTTTTTGACTTTCGGTGTCAAACATAGCTCCCACTTTCAAATTATGATAGGAGGTGATGCCATATTTTCAAGGGTGTATTTATGTGTATGTGTAACCAGTTGTATGGTCAGGGGGGGTATTCCATGAAACAGGATTAAGGGAAAATCTGGCTTGTTTCAAGGGAACGTAAGGGAAAGTAAGTCAGACTTTCCCTTAATCCTGTTTCATGGAATACCCCCTGGTGTGTAACATCATCCAAACACTGCTTTTCTACTTATTTATATGTGTGTGTATAGCTACAACAGGCCTGTGATCGTCACTCTGAGGAACTTTCAGTTCTGACTCACTCCCACACACAACTGCAGAAAACACTGGCTGCTGCCACGCAGGAAGTGACCTTATTGAGACAGCAGGTGGAGGAAGGGACAGCAGAGAGAGAGAGGCTGCAGGAAGAGCTCAGGTAATCTTGGCTCAGTCCAGTTGTGTGAGTGTACAGGTGTGTATGTGGGCGGTCTTTCTGCAGCAGAAAGTGAACATTAGAATAAATACAACCAAACCAAAGAGTCAAGTTTATTTATATAGCTCATTATTATACACAAATGCCATTTTGTGTGCTTTACAAGAATATTAAAAATATGAAAAAAGAGATGTAAAATAATACTGTATATAAATTAATTCCTAGTCTTGGAATTAATGTAGATTAATCTAGACAGAAATTTTAATCTAGATTAATCTAAATTAAAATGGCTCATTTGAATTCTGCCGAGGGTCTGAAGGCCCTCCCCCAAATGATCCCAATGCCTATTTTTATAGTGTAAACCATAAATATGCCTCCATGTTCTGCCAGATCACTTTAATGTCATTTTGAACTCAGTTTAATACATTACCCTTAAAGAAAAGGTTTAGATACGGAAAAGTCAGGAACGAGAGAGAGACAGAGAGAAAGAGTAAGGGAGAGCGAGAGAGAGTGTAAAAGAGAGGAAGAGAGAGACCCAGACAGAGAGAGAGATACAGAGAGAGAGAGACGATCCACACGCTCCGGAAAAGTCACCAACGAGAGAGCGCGTGCGCGCGCGAGAGAGAAACGGGGAGAGAGAGACAGGTTTAAAACGGGCGCTTTGAGAGAGAGAGAGAGACAGACAGAGAGAGAGAGAGAGTGAATCCGCGCTAAAATATCAAGGTGAAAGTCATCATAGCTTGTGTATTGTAGACCCAGCCTCAACCCAACTTTGTGAATAGATTAACGGCGATTTTTTTTTTTATTGCACGATAAGAGTCTCACATTAACGCAGCACGTTAGTTTAAATATAATAGTATATATAGATCCAGGTTAGTTTTGTATGTTTGTGTGTTCACTTCCAGATTTCAGGATATAAAAGGAACAGTTTAGTGAAAAATCAGACCTCCACGCTTTTCCAACTCCCCCAGATGTGGTTGATAAGTCAAGACATGTTTGGGTCCTAATTTTACTTCTCTAGACCCACTCAAACCACATCCAGCTTTTCATTAAGTTGTGGCAGAAAAGTGGGTGTGGTTTAGGGTGCAGTATGACTTCTTGTGAGATGTAAGCAGCACCAGGGCTGCTGCTCACAAAGCAGAGCTGATCTTGAATTAGACTCGCAGAAACAAATTCATTGAAAATATTTATTTGAATGAAACAATTGTTTGATACAGTAATTCAGTGATCAGCAATCCTGTCGGCCCCAGTCACGGCAGTTAATTTCTCTGATCTTTGATTAGAACGGATTTCAGTAAATATTATTCAGTGTCCCCCAAACACTGCTGCAGGACAAGTCAAGTTTACTTACAAAGTTGTATAAAGACTTCATACACAAAGGCAACTCAACGTGCTTTACATGAATTGAAAGAAAATAAAACAAGAAGAATTTAATAGATACAAAATTAAGAAAGACATTAAAGACAACATCCAGAGAACAGTAAAGGAATACAGCGATAAAAGGGTGCAAAAGGTTAATTGGTGTTTGTGAACAGAGACGATTCCAGTCCATTTTTGAAGACGGTCACAGTCTGAGCACATCTCAATGCAGCATAGCAGTTGAAACTGCTGTGTTCTGTTGTAAACATTCTGTGTGTGTGTGTGTGTGTGTGTGTGTGTGTGTGTGTGTGTGTGTGTGTGTGTGTGTGTGTGTGTGTGTGT
>JBBPDE010000083.1:12951686-12969511 GCA_037974605.1 Nannopetersius ansorgii | reverse complement strand
TCACATCGACTCTATCGTGAAAAAGGCCCAACAGAGGTTATACTTCCTTCGCCAGCTGAGGAAATTCAACCTGCCACGCAGTCACTGAATCCGTCTTCTGCACTTCTATAACTGTCTGCTTTGGCTCAGCTACCAAATCTGACTGTAGGAGACTGCAGAGGGTAGTCAGGACCGCCGAGAGAATCACTGGAACATCCCTCCCCACCCTCCAAAATCTGTACTTATCCAGAGTGAGGAAAAGAGCTAAGGTAATCACCCTGGATCCCTCACACCCAGCACCCCCTGGACCCCTCACACCCAGCACACCCTGGACCCCTCACACCCAGCGCACTCCCTCTTTAATGTGCTGCCATCTGGTCGACGCTACAGAGCACTTCGCACAAAAACGTTCAGACACAGGAATAGTTTTTTCCACCCAGGCAGTCCATGTCATGAACACTTAACAATGTTATGAACACATTTTATAATATATTGTGTCCCTGCTATTTTGCAAAATACTTTGCAAAAAAACGCTATTTTGTATTTCTGTAAATAACTCTGTTTATTACCTGTGTCTTGTCTCGTCGCTGTCATCTTGTTGCACTGTAGAGTTCTGTCACTAAAACAAATTCCTCGTATGTGTGAACATACCTGGCAATAAAGCTCATTCCGATTCTGATTCTGATTCTAGAAGGGGGCTCTGCACCAGCCAGAAGACTTTAGTACATGAAGAGGAATCTGTGATCACGCACCCATTTTTTGTACCTAAAACTGACGTAAAAGGCTTACCCTCAGAGCCTTACGGGGGCATAGTGTGATATGTGTGAGGGTGCTTTGACTACGCAGCATCCCTACAGTTCACACACACACACACACACACACACACACACACACACACACACACACACACTGCAAACCCACAGTGTCATTCTGCAGACAGTTAGAGCACATTGTGATGCAAAGCCCATTTTAATGAGGAGCTGCTGTGTGACATGCGGCACAGAAAAGGACACAATTACAGGTGCACACAAAGCAGCGCGCGCGCACACACACACACACACACACACACACACACACACACACACACACACACACACATACATACACAGTTGGGCACAGTAGCTGTCAGGCTGTCCGGTGGGTGTTTAATACCATCATACTCCATACACATCATTACGCACAGCCTGCTACTGCACCGAAACTCATAATGAGTCACATACACTAAAAATACACTTTCACACGAGACAGACACATTTGGGGTAGATGTACACTTTATTGTTGAGTACGATTGTAGCCCCCCCCCCCCCTCCTGCTGGTCTTTGCTCAAACTTCGGTTAATGTTCCAGAGTCAAGCGCACTCATGTTCTCACTCCCACCTCTGCTTCATTCTTTTTGTCTGAAGTATTACCTATCTTCAGAAACTGAACTGTGCTTTCAGCTTTCGACCACAGGGAGTCTTAGGTCCTCCAACATGAAGACAGTCCCACAATTTTACCAAATAACTCAGAGGACTTGATTGTTGTTTCCAGCTGTTCCTGTATTCTCTCATCTGCCCATATTTCCAGCAAACTCTGCACATCTGTAGACCAGAGACCTCTATTTGTTAATGAGTTTGTTAAACAGGAAAGTCAAGTTTGAGTTCCGTGCTCAGACACAGGTAGAGTCCCTACTAAACCAATAGCAAGTTCAACTAAATAAGTTCAAACGAGTGAAATGAACTGGAGTTTGCGGGCTCAAACAGGCACGGGCGCTGATCTCTTAGTGCAGCGGCCCCAACTTTTTTTGCACCACAGTCTAGTTTCATATAAAACAATAATTTCACGGACCGGTAGAGATACAACTAAAACCAAAGTGCGTAAAAAAAACGAAGAAGCTCCTTAAAGATGTTTTTTTACTCATTTTTGCGAGCTCGTGGGCTACGTTTTTGGTGTAACTCTATTGTGTGACCGAGAGCGTTTTTTCAAAATAAAAGAAAAAATCTCTCAGAAAGAAACATCACGGACTGATATCGGTTACAATGACAAGAAAATGCATAATAGCTTCAGTTCAGAAATTTAATTTCTGGATATTAAATGGTGTCTTTATCTGATCTAATAACGGTGATGTCGGAGTTAAACTCAGCGAGCTGCAGGTGATTCATTTCCTGAGCTGTTTTGTGGGCTGGCACGCCGCTTCAAGCAGCGAGAAACTGCTCAACACGAAACACCAGTCCATATTTCCAATCTGTTTAATTCCACAATGACCCCCCCCCTCCCCCGGTCTCCTCTCTCGGGTCCCTCCATAGCTCCGCCCCCTTGTCATGTCCATCTGTGTCTCGCTTGCTTGTCACCCCGACCTTCAGTGCAGAGACTGATCAGCGCAAGTGTGTTTTTAAAGGCTTTAGAAGAGGCATGAAGATCCATAATGATGGATCTAATTATGCTAATGATGCTGCCTTATTAAAATGTGTTTTTCTTTCTGAAAACTGGGTCACTTTTTTGCGAGCCAAAAACATCACATGTAACATTCTCCATATATTTTCCTTGTGTTTGGCTCTTTATAATGTTCTTTCTCTGTATTTTAGCTGTGATTCTGTCCCAGTCATTCTCCACTTGCCATGTGTTTGGATTCTGTGTTTTGTCCTGTTTATCTCTGTTTAGCTCTGCATCTTATTTTCATTTCTCATTAATAATTCCTGCTCCTTGTCCACTCCTAATATGTTAAATCACAATGTGGTTTGTGTACGTGTACGTCACACACAACCTCTTCTTTGTCATGTTCTTTCACTCCTTTCCAAATCAGTGGGGATTTAAAAAGCAGCCACAGACTGAATGGGAGCCCCACTAATAAAGTGGTTAGAATGTAAACAGAGTGGTTTAGAGTGGGTTTGGTGTGAAACGCTCCATTTTAGAGAACCTCAGAGTCGTAATTGTTCGCAGTGGTGGTGAATGGAACCACCACTGTGCCTCTAAAAGCTCCCTCACAGAAAGTTATTTTCCAGAAATGCTTATGAATGATCTGCCTGATGTCTTTTGCTACAGAAATAAGCAACATTGCATCTGAATCATGTCCTTATCTCTGTGCGTCCCTCAGTCCCTCGGAGAGGTTAAGTATTCCCAGTTTTCCACATTTAAAACATGTCAGTTGCGGAGAAGCGCAGCAGAGATGCTAATTGCAATTGTCAGAGTGGGCAAGTTCAGCCACGGAGTGTTTAGAGCAGCTAATTACAGTCATTGTGTTCTCAAACATGATAAATGTGGAGGACAGACACCTGGGACATTTAATCGAAGACGATTGGGATGAGTTCTGCACGGTTGTGGAAAAGAATGAGTCATATACCGCCACAAGCTGAGTGTAAGGTTTAATTGTTTTTTTTAATGAATTTTGAGAGCGCTAAATGAAATAACCGCAGGTTCAAGCAGAGCTCAGTCGTGTTAACGATGTGTTAATTAGAAAATATAATGTGTCCAGACTCCAAATTAAAACATGCTTTGATGAACGACAGGTTCCCTGACTACTGCATATGCCTGACATCAGTGACCACCCCCTACCTGAGATTTTACAGTGTCAAAGGAAAAATTAATGTAGTTAAAAGATTAAGATAAGATTAATTTATTAATCCCACAAAGGTAAAAACAACAAACACAATAGAATAAAAACTATGCAACACAACAGTAGGGTATAAAAAGTACAAAATACAAATAATCAAGACATGTTTATATGGATATTTGTGGGTATTGAAATGCTTCAGCAAGGACAATGAAAAACTAAGTCCATCTATGAAGTGCAGTTTAAGACAACGTACATACAAGCACAGGTGTTTTCATTATGCTGCCTTGTTGAAAAATGCTTCCTTTAAGTTTATACAGTTCATAGTCAGTTTATATCACTGATAATGATGGCAAATAATATACAAAATTTGAGAAAAATATAGTGTATTTAAAAATGTGTATTTTATATAGTCTATCGATTCATGCTACCTTGAAGCTTATACTTGAAACTTATAATTTATAGACAGTTTATAGTCAGATAATGATCAGAAATAGTCACATAATATGCATAATCAGAGATTTAAACATTTATTTTTTTTCAACAAGAAGGGCCCAGATAGATATCTGGGTGTGTGGACCTGGCTTGACACACCCAGACAGAGGTGTTTACACAGTCAGGTTCTTACACTGAGAAATGCTACCCTGAAGCAGGGTGTTCTGGCAATTCATGCTACCCTGTGGAAAATTGCTCCCTTGAAGTTTATATGGCTGAGTGGCACTGAATCCCAAGACTGTGGAACTGCACTAGGACCTAAAATCTAGGACCAAAGAACTACTGAAGAAAAGGAGAAACATGGTGTTTAAAAGCCTCACTGCAAGGGAGACGATTGAGTACAGAGAGCTGTACAAAACCATCAGGAACACCATGTGAAAGACAACACCAAGCGAATCAAAGATGCAGTGGAGTCTGGGAAAGGACTGAGGAAAGCCTTAAACAGCAAAGAAGGACATAAGATCATGATACCTGCACTGAAAGGAAAGGATGGGCGCATCACAACTAACAGAGAGAGAATTCTTGAAAGATTTTACGAAAATCCTTTACAATGATACAGTGCAGAACATCGCCAGGGGCAGAGGATGTGCCCCAGTCTTCGACAGTGAAACAGAATATGCCATCAAGCAAGTGGGAAACAACAAGTGCCAGGTGAAGATCAGATCAGAATAGAGATGATGAAAGTGGGAGGAGGCATCGCCCAAAAAACCTCAACGAAATCTCTAATACTGTCCTTGAAACAGAAAAAGTACCAAAGAAATGGTAAACATCGATTTTCAAGAAATTACCGCTCAATAAGCCTGTTGTCACAACAATACAAGCTATTCATGAAAATTTTGAAGGACAAAGTAAGCAGCACACTGGGAGAAAATTAACCTGCAGAACAAGCAGCATTCAGGAAAGGCCATTCTACCATTGATCTGCACACAGAGACCTAAATACTCGAGAAAACCAAAGAGTACCACATTCCACTCTACATGGCTTCTGTAGATTATGAAAAAGCCTTTGACTCGATATGACATCAAGCTTATTTCAAGCATTGGAAAAACATGGCATGCTCCATAAATACATAAACAAAGAGAGATATAAAGGTGGAACGGCACAAGTACAAATGGAAAAAGTGGGCAGTTCAACAAGGAGACACTCTATCACCAGTCATGTTTACAGCAGCAGCTGAGGACATTTTTTAGAGGGTAAACGTTGAAGCAGGAATAAACATTCAATGAAAAATACTTAACAACTTGAGATTTGCTGATGAGCAATGAAGGAAAGAAAGATGGAACGAAGATCTAAAAACATCATGTGTAATGATTTAGCAAGAAACAAACAAAGGAAAGGCAAAGTAATTGGAAAAGTACAAGTACTTGGGAAGACTACACCTGACAACGACATAAACAAGGAAATCGACAGAAGAATAGAGAAAGTTAGGAGAGTACAGCGTTTTCCTGAAGTAAAAAAAAAAAACCTATGTGCCTCAAGAGGAAGATCATGGACACAGTCACATTACCAGCAATGACCTGCGGTGCAGAAACATGGACTCTCACTAAACATCAAGAGAGCAAGCTGGCAGGGGCACAACACAGCATGGGAAGAATAATAATGCACGTAACGTTAAAGTATAAGATAAAAAAATAATAAAATAAGTGGAAATACAAAGATCAAAGACATCATAGAGAGAGTTGAAGACATGAGAGGAAAGTGGGCAGGCCATCTAGCCCGAATGCAGTATATCAAGTGGGCAAACCGAATAACAGAGCGGACATCAAGACAAGGGAAAAGATCAAGGGGGAGACCCAGGAGGAGATGGAGAGACGAAATCGGAAGATGGGTGGCAGAGAGCACAAGACAGGGATGTGTGGAGAGAAATGTGGAGGCCACATATATACATGGCTGTATATATACATATATACTGCTCAAAACAATGAAGGGAACACTTAAACGACACAATGTAACTTCAAGTCAATCACACGTCTGTGAAATCAGTTTTGCCTCCTAAGTGGACAGTTTGATTTCTCAGACGTTTGATTGACTTGAAGTTACATTGTGTTGTTTAAGTGTTCCCTTCATTTTTTTGAGCAGTATATATATATATATATAAAATTAATAACTACAATACACATTATTTTACTGCAGCAATTAAAAAAGTGATGTTAAGAGCAGAGTGTACAGACCATAGAACTGTGCGAGCTGTTGGTTGTACAGTCTGATAGACTTGAGCCAACACAGTCTTGGAAGCGGGAACCAAGCAGGAGAACGGCATCTGTGGGTTCCTCAGAGCAGCCAAAACAGCGTCTGCACACCTGGGCGTCGACAGATGGTGGATAACACTGAAATCAAACAGACTGTGCTTGACCTTGCACTGAAGCCGGATGAAAGAGTATCATTTTCACTACTTGGTGCATCCTTCAAGTGCAGAAATGGCTATCAAAGCATCAGACTGTATTGGATATATGGCTGGAGACAATAGGAGGAATCAGGAACTGTTAAGAAATCTGAAGGCTCAAAAGGAAAATATCACAGTAATAATGATAAAACTAATACCAACAACAACAATAATAATAAGCAGAATAATAAGAGTAATGTGTTGTTATTTATATAATCTCCGTATAAGTTTTCTCAATTTTCTCCCCAGTTTAGATCGTCTCCTAAATCAAATGCGTTACATGAGATTTCATTTGACGTAAAATGACCTTTACAGATAAAGCGATGATACCCTGCTCCATTCCACAGACCCACAAGCAGCGTCACTGACAGATAATTTACATTTACGGCATTTATCAGACGCTTTTATCCCAAGCGACTTCCATTCCCTAACTACAGGGGGCAGTCTCTTCCTGGAGCAACTTGGGGTTAAGGGTCTTGCTCAGGGACCCAGTGGTGGTGCTGAAGGTAGGATTCGAACCCATGACCTCATGGTCCGGAGGCAAGTATCCTACCCACTGAGCTACCTCCACCCATGTCTGATAGGTAAGACACACACACACACACACACACACACACACATACACACACGCACGCACGCACGCACGCACGCACACACACACACACACACACACACACACACACGCACACACAGGGTTGAAATGAGTACAGAGGTACTGCCCTTCTCTAAAATGACAGTTTAACCTCCTGAACATGCCTATATGTGCATTTTTGCAACCTGGTGACCTTTCGGCAGCCCAGTGACAACAACGTCGCATCAGACCTGTACATTCCATTATAATGACTCACAGACTGGACTTTCTCAGCCAACCCCCCTGTTCTAACCGTATAGACACGTAAAGACACAACATACTCATATACTGAACTGTAGTAAACTGGCTGTCTACATGGAAAATGTGTAATTTGCCGCATGTTACACTGTCTTTGTTAGAACTGAATTAATACAAAGTAATTAACCAAAAGACAGATCAGTTGCTGTAGAACGAATATGGAACAAAACCTTCTCCATTTTTGTCTCATTTTATGTCGTTTGACACCTGATAGCGCAGTCATGTTCACCGAGCTGCACTTTCAAACGCACTTATGCATGTCATTTTCTATTTGATGGATTTCAGAACGTTCAGAATGGGTTTGGTGTGAAAACAGAATTGTTCACAGCGGGGGTTAATGGAACCAGACGTCTGCCCCAGAAACCTACTCCAAGAAATGGCTATGAAGCCTGCTTACATTATTTTACCAGGGTTTTGAGAAGCGTTTGGTTAAACGAAACCAATTCATGGTGGAGGGATACAAGCAGGGTGTTGTGAGACAAAGTAACGGATTTGCCGCTGTTTTACCATAATCCACATCCCATATAAACACTCAGAAGACACACGAAGCTTCACTGGGTGTCGATAAAATGGCTACATTTGTGCTGGAGATGCAACGTCTGATTCCATTCACCGCCACTGTAGAGCTAACTGTGCGTCACCAGCATCCCAGAACACACCAGGAAGCTGCAGTGCCCTAGACACCTTTCCAGGTGCTCCCTCTGTGAGGAGGCCCCTGCTGAAATTCAGCCTCATTAAGGCTACAGGCCTGGACAACATCCCCGAGTTCTTAGGGACTGCACATGGCAGCTCTGAGGGATGCCTCACTTTCCCAGGCAATTGTCCCAACATGCCTGAAGTCTGCTACTATTATCCCCCTCCACAGGTGCTCGACTGTATCAGCCCTGAATGACCATCGCCCAGGAAAGCCCACCCCAAAGAAACACAAAGAAAACCATCAGTAGCCCACCCACCACTGCACAGACAGAACCACCTGTATACTGCTGTTTCTGGTTTGAGGGGCTTAGAGAACCATGGGAGTTGAAACAAAATTCTGGGTAAGATTTTTACTTTCTGGACCTGAGTTGCCCAACTTTGTGCCCTATTTGCATATACAGCCTCTGAGGTACCCTAGATTAAGGTACAGTCCCCACACTCTGCTCCCCCAGGCTCTGTGTTCCTGGCTGCCCGCTGCTTGACTTGGTGAATGGGTTAAATGCAGAGGGAGATTTTTGTGCTGTTCACACTGTGTGCTGTGGTGTGTTCACGGATGTAAGAATGGTCACTTTCACTTCATGTGTAGTATATCAGGCCCACAAAGAAGACCATCAGTAGACATCAGGCCTTCACTCTACCTTTAACAGCATGAACCCCCAAACCCTGACCGAGGAACTGTGCAACTGGGTACTGACCATAAACAAACATGCCACCCCTCCCCATCTTCCTCAACAGCAGTCTATGAGCATCACGAGCCCATTCAGCACACCCAAAGTTCAATTATGTAATAAAAGCTCATTTGCTACTTCCAAATTATGTTCACAGATGAAGACGCTGACGCAGCACTGCTCCTCTGAGTCATCCAAAATATCAAACTATCCTATTATTATGTCTTGACATCGTGCAAAATGTAGGTCAGGGCAAAATATATATATTGTGGCGATCTGGCATTTTAAGGGTTAACTGTGGGTTCATTGGGGGTCCATGCTCGGGCCAGGGGTGGTGTGAGGGACGCTTGATCAGCGCGTGGGTGCGGGAGGGGCGACTGGCAACTCCCGGGCTTTTGGGTGTTTTATAAAAGGGAAGGGGCGGTGCCAGCGGCAGTTGGAGGAGAAGATCGGGTTTTGGAGCAGAGTGGACTGGGCTAGAGAGAACAGGAGAGAGTGCAAGCTAGCACGGGGGCAGCATGCTGCTGCTCCCGTGGCTGTGGGGGATGATGCTGTGCTGCCTTTTGGGTTAAATAAAAGCTACAAAAAGGAATTCTGAGTGTGTGTGTGTCGCCTTCCTCCACCGTTCGTCTCAATATTTAGACCTTGTGCACTGAGTGAATTCACAAACGTGAATGTGCTTTTCAGTAGTGCTCCTTTATCTGGTTTCATAATAAGATGCTTTACAAAATAGATAACTGTGTGTAGTGTACTGTTGAATGGACTTGTTACAAAGCCTTTAAATCCAACATAATAAGCTCAGATTTCTCACATAGCTCTAAAAATGTAATTAAAAGGAGGGCGGTGTGTTACTAGGAGGTCAGTGAAGTTCTATAAGGGTCAGTTAATGTAGAAATGATGCCACAGCTTCCTCTGCTGGTCAAGAGTGGTGCAGCACTCTGTAGGGGTAGATTTGAATAAGGCCTGGTTTCAATTCCCACCCTAAAAGTGCACACGTGGACGAGGTACATGCGAGTAGGGCAGTAGCCTTTGAAGGCGCTGGACAGAAGCAGGACTTCCAGACCATGTATGGAACGTAGTAGTTGGTAGTGGTAGTTTATGTGAGACAGTTGTCAAAAAAATATTTTTAGACAAAATACATCCTATACAGCGCTGCCATCATTCCAACCACAGCAGGAAAAGGTGAGGATGGGAGGTTGCTGGGAGTTGCTATGGAAATGATGACAGAGATGATGTGGAGGAGAGCAGTACATGGAGTACCTTAATTTACGCTTGAGATAATTTTATTTCATGGACACTATATGGACAAAGGTATTGGGACATTTTTCAGGGTTTGGGCTAGGCACCTTATTTCCAATGAAATACGATCTTAATGCTTCAACCCCATCCTACATCTTTGGGTTGAACTGGAACGGGGATTGTGAGCCAGGCTTTCTCATCCAACATCAGTGCCTGATCTCATAAATGCTCCACAGCAGTGGTTCTCAACCGGTGGGGTGCGCGAACACTCTCGCGGGGGTCGCGAGTAGGCTATCGGATGGGAGAAAAAAAAACGCTAAGTGCAAATGCAACCGATTTGCACCGATTATAAAACAAATAAATAATCCCTCCGGGGGGAGGGGGGTGTTGGTGTTACTGGGTCCCCAACTGCAAATCATCCTCAACTGCTATGAACCAGCTTTGGGGGGGCCCAGCTTGCAAAAGGTTGAGAACCACTGCTCTACAGGATGAACAAGCACAAATTCCCATAAAAACTCCAAAAAGCCTTCGAAGAAGAGTGGAAGCTGTTGTAGCTACAAAGGTGGACCAACTCTATATTAAAGTCTTTATATTGTTGGTGGAAGGGTTGTGCGTCCCAATACTTCTGTCCATATAGTGTAGGTGTATTATGACCGCATCATGTGCTATCAAACTGAAAGCTAAAATGTGAAGCTACAGGCAAGGTTTTCAAAACATACTACATAAAAAATCATTTTCATCATTTACAGTATATAAATATATGTGTATATATAGTGTCATCACAATATGAAATGTCTATTAATGATATTTAAATTAAAATGTATTGTTAATATTGTTAAACCAATCATACACCCTCCCGCCTCCCAGTTTTTGTCTCATTGTTAGTTATTAGTTTCCTTCCCTCATTCTAAATGTTGCTTTACGAATTAAGTCAGTTATCATGTGGTCTAAAGTATAAAGGCAAAACTAAGAAGCATGATTTTAATATAGAAAAAAAAACACAAGCACACACTCGTTTCTTTTCTAATAGGTTTTATTGACCGTTTAAATGAAGCAGCTATCCTTGTTCTTGATTGGCTAAAGAGAAGGCACATGGGAAACTTGGAGTGAGTCCATGCCACCTACATACAGAGCGCTAAAACTCATTCCAGATATTTTTTTTTTGTATCTTTTACAGGTCAAAACAACTTGGCTTGATTATCCAAGAGCAAGACAATAGAAAAGGCGAACCAGGACAGTATTGTATTGCTTAAG
This sequence comes from Nannopetersius ansorgii, assembly GCA_037974605.1. Lineage (NCBI taxonomy): Eukaryota > Metazoa > Chordata > Actinopteri > Characiformes > Alestidae > Nannopetersius > Nannopetersius ansorgii. Next base: position 12,958,380 of record JBBPDE010000083.1, on the reverse strand, counting down.
GCGGTGTATCGCTGTGAGGAACGGCGAAGGCAGTGGGCATGCCGGCTGTTTCAAAACAGCACATATGCTCAGTAATTCAGCTACAACCTACAAAAACAGGACACCTCAGCCCTTCGGGGTGCTTTTCTAATACAGATCTCTTTCAAATAATACTGCAAACAGTCTCCAGAGGCAGGAAAAAAAACAACAAGAAGCCTCCAGCATCTCTTAACAATAAAAAAAGCTTAAAATTAGATAAAGATAAAACCTAAGATCGAAAACTCAAAAACAGTTTGATATTTATTTCCGATTTTTCAAACTTGCGGGCACAAACAGAGGGAGTGTCCACAAACCTGCGTGAGGGTGGGAGACCGGCAAGCATCAGCAGGGAACACATACACACAAACACACACACACATACACACACACAAACACACTGGCAGTCACACATTCACACTCACAGGACAAGGGCATGTTCACTGCTCTAAAAGTGTGGGGACACTCACGGGTCTCTAAAGGTTCTCAGAGGTTTCTCCAGTAAATGTGAGCGTTATACAGCAGCACAGAGAAGTCAAAGTGGGGTCGTGTGCAGCTTTCGCTTTCATATGAATAATTTAGATGAACAATTTAACTGTAAACATATAGTCACTCGCCAAAAAAATGCTTGAATTAAATGTGCCATAACTCTTGACCAGCCCACACTGTGTTAAATGTAGTAATGGTTTATTAAAGTGTGTCTCTGTAGAGTAGACAGGTACTTAAGTTACACTACCCCCTCCCCTCATAAGACCAAGGCACCAAAGGATTTGCACTTTTTACATGTCTATAGTCATTTACATTTATGGCACTTATCAGACGCTTTTATCCAAAGTGACTTTCATTCCCTATCTACAGGGGACAGTCTCTCCCTGGAGCAACTTGGGGTTAAGGGTCTTGCTCAGGGACCCAGTGGTGGTATGCTGAAAGTAGGATTCGAACCCATGACCTCTTGGTTTGAAGGCAAGTATCCTACCCACTGAGATACCTCCACCCAGTCCTGTAATTGTGTTTGCATACGACCATTACTGCTTTATGACCACACCTTTGCTGTATTTTTGTTCACTGTATTGAAAAAAGACCAAACAAAATGAACGTCCCCAAACTTTTGAAGGAGTGTATTAATATGGTGTGTGGTTAATTGTAGACGTTCGGTAACTATTTCAGTGATCATTCAGAATCGGCCTTATTTGGTGTTTGGAATGTTTTTGGCGGCACTAACACGAAAAGTCCATTGTTCCGACACGTGTTTCAGACTTGATTACGATTTCTATACTTTTGATCTGTAGTTTATGGAAAATGGGGCGAGACGAAAAATCGATGGTGTAGTATCACGGTATTTTTCGGCACATTATATTGATAAAGTGGTGCCAAGTATCGATGTTTATGTATTGGTTGTTAATTTAGAACTCATAAAATATTTTGAATTGACTTTTGTACTCATGTACTCTGTTGCATCTGGAGTCTACAAGGTTTTCTTCTGTGAAAATTTTAAAGGAGGCGAAAAGAGGCCGAGATGCTGCAGAGACTCCTTTAACTTCTGATTTAAAGTGGAAAAATCAATATAATATCGCAACCCAAATATCGTGATAGTATTGTATCGTCGTCTCTGTGGCGACTCCCACCACTAAAAGAAAACACTACACTGCACAGTACTGGACACTAAAACGGCACGATTCCTACATCAAATTGGCACTGCATGGAAATAAAGTGTACGTGTATCAAAACCAACGTCGAAATGTGACAGTAATGGCACTTAGTTTACATAATGGCACTGTTAAAAGTGAGTTATTGCTTTTCACCTTCAATCTGGGCATCTTGGTAACATGATTAGAATATTAATCCTTCATTTACATAAATCAAGAGCCAGTTTTTCTTCTTTAAAACTACAATGTAACCTCAATCAGTGTAGCTACACAACTCAGCTAATCTTAAAACCCTTCATAAAATATATATTTATATGTAAGAGATATATATTTATAGGCATATAAAAGAAAGCTACATTATGGTCCAAAAAATACAAAAGAAACTCAATCTCCCTTATTAAGATACAGTAGCCGCTATAATCCTCACGCACTGCACTGCAGGATGTGTCAATTTAAGCCTTATTTGCACTGGATTCGTTTTAAAAGAGGTTGTTTCTGTATGATTTCAGTATGAATCGGACAGTGTGTGTAGAGTCCATAACCTGAGAGTGATAACTGTGGCCTGATTTTGATCCAGTATGAATCAAGAGACTTGTTTTAATATTGCAAATTTTTAATAATCGTTGTGCATCTCACTGCAGTAATTTCTTCAATTAAACTATGCCTGATTTTGTCACCTGTGCTGAACAGCCAGGCTAAAATCTGTGAGAATTTGGGGGCATCACTCACAAGAACCACTTGGATTCTGCACAGACTGGATTGCAGAACCTCCTCTGTTAAAACTAACCCAGCTCTAACAGGGGTCTGATTGTGCTCTCCTCATCATTTCTAGCCTCTCCTTGGCTGGGTGCTGTTGAAGCTGTGGATTATGGGTACTGTAGTTTGTGTGCAGGTGTGTGGTGGCTGGTGCTGAGAGGCAGGCTGTGGTGCCCCCTGCTGGCCCTTTTTTTTCTCTTTTTAAACTTTCGTTTGTGATTTTACATGCACTCGAACTCGTCAATGCGCTGTTTGGTGTTTCCGGAGCGGATCTGTCGCAGAGTTTTGTACTTGTCCCGCCCTGCCCGCACGTTTTCTGCATGGATGATGTCGTTCTGGGTCTTCTTCGTGTCGTCCCGAGCGTTAGCCAGCTCTGAACTTAGAGCCTGAGAGGAGAGACAGAGAGAGAGAGATGATAAGAGAGAGAGAGAGAGAGAGAGAGATGAAAAGAGACAGAGAGATAGAGAGAGAGACATAGATGAAAAGAGAGAGAGTGTGAGAGAGATATAGAGAGAGAGAAAGAGATAAGAGGAGAGGAAAGAGAGAGGGGAGAGAAAGAAAGAGGAGAGAGGAGCGAAGAGAAAAAGAGAAAGTGCGGAGTGAGAGAGAATGAGAGGAGAGAAAGAGGTCAAATCAAGTGAAAAAGAGAAAGAGTGAGAATAAGAGGAAGAAAGACAAGAAGAGAGGCAGAGAAAGAGGAAGGAGAGACAGAGGTGAAAATGAAAGTTAATCCAGTGTGCACGTGTGTGTGTATAATGAGTGTGTATGTCTCTGTCCCTTACCAGCAGGTGTTTCTGCACTCGTTCGTTTTTCTCAGCCTCGGTCATCCTCTCCTCCTCACTGCGGTCTTTGTAGGCTGCGGCGGCGGTCAGTTCCGCGCTGGCCTCGGCGCTGCTCTCATCGCTCTCGTCGTGGTCGCTCTCTCCGTGAACCGGCTCCTGGACGTGCGCCACAACAACCTTGTTCCTCAACTCCTCCTTGGTGCGCTCCAGATCCTCCTGGACCAGGGTGGCCTGCAGGGGGAGGCAAACATGGAACAAATATAAGGACACACTTGAACCCATCAGAAATAATCTTAACACCTCCTAACACTTTGTCACATAGCATTAGACTTGGGGAGAGAGACTCAAGAGAGAGACTCCAGAGAATCAAGCTTCATGCTGACCTGATTTGTGACCCAAAGTGTAAAGTGTGACAAAAAACACAGTCCACAGTGAAACACGTTTGGCTCAAATTTAGTTTAGAACTGGAGCTATGAGACTAACGTCGCTGACACTATAAGTCAATAGTTCCCCAAATCGTTTTCATTATTGTATCCCCAAAACTCCTCTGGACCCACTCAAACCACATCCACCTCTTCATTAAGGTGGTTCAGACTCGTGGACGTGGTTTAGGACACAGCATGACTTACTGTGAGCTGTAAAAATGAACTAAACTGTAGCTCAGTTCTGCATGGTGAACAGCAGTCCTGGTGTTGTCTTAAACAGCTGCTGTAGCGCTTGAGTAACACTGAAGTTGGGTTCATTTGTTCAGCTCATTATAAGTCATACTGTGTCCTAAACCTGTGTCCTAAGCTAAATGAAGAGCTGGGTTTTAAACAGGATAAGAGACTTTAGGGACCCCCAGACATGCTGTAAATATGAAGGCTGATGTAAAGGCACGGAAATGATGCATTTCAGTATATAAATGAAACTGTATTAGTAAAATAAATTGAATACCTAAATAAAAACAATGACATGCTTTTAGGGCCCCATACCAGATTTTTAGACATTAACAGCCCTGGTTTCCAGTAGAGATGGTGAATGAGAAATGCTTGAGGCATTTGCATATTTACAGTTTTTCAGTACTGTCCTGATATCAGTACACCCTTATGGCTGATTTGGGCAGTGAGGCAACTGGGGTGGTGTAAATTCCAGCTGGGAACAAAATTACAGCCAACAGGAGCCACATCCCGCTGTTCTATAAAAGGAGCTGAATGAGCTCTATTCAAATGAAGCTGGGTATCAAACACAGAGCACCAGGAGTGACTGTGTGTGTGAGTGTGTGTGTGTGTTTCTGACTCGCTACTCTCCAGGATATCCCCAGTGGAGTGAGGGAGGGAGTACGCCCTTCCAAACAAACGAGTGAAAAGAAAAAGAAAAAAACAGAAGTTAAAGGGAGGAGGGTGAATGAAAGGCCAAGGCTACTGTATCTATACACAGACACAGACACAGACACACACAGGTTGAGGATAGTAACAGGTTAAAAAGAGTGGAAAAGAGAGAGAGAAGATAAAGCGAGGGAAGGTAAAAAAAAATTTAAAAAGAAGGAAAGAAAGAGAAAAAATCAATAGACAAGAGTGAAAAGAGAGACAGAGAGAGAGAGAGAGATGAAGAACGGGTGTTGTTCTCCTTCACCTTCTGCTGCCACTCTGTTGCCTCGTCCTCTTTCTTCTTCTTGGCGTCCTCCAGCAGAGAAATTTTTGAGGTGAGTTCTGCCAGCTCTGTTGCCTAAACACACACACACACACACACACACATGTTAGTGCACCAGGTTTTCCAGAGGCTGTAGAGTTACCATGTGGTTTCTGATGTTGTGACGTTGGCATGGAAAACCAGAGTGCTATGTTGTGTGGTTGCCACGGTTATTCAAAGGGTGTTGCCTACACGCCACTGCGACTGTTCAGGATGAGAAGCGGTTGCCATAGCAAGTGTTAGGCACCTGTCCTGGTTGCTATAGGGACTTTTGGGTGTGGGCTCTGGTTACCATGGCGTGGGTTTTTCTTTAAAATACCAAACGATACGAGTCAGTTCAAAAGAGGAACTGATGATTTTAAGACTAGAGGTGTTGATGTGCCAGGCATTTGAATTACACCACATAATTACATACTATATGTAACTATAATTACATATTCATGAGGTTTGAGTCTGTGCTTCTGGCTTTTTTCTCTTTTGATGCAAAAAAAGAAGCAAAAACAGAAAAATGTTGCGATAACAACTTTCATCTGATTCAGATCATAATGAATTATCTTTGCGTCCTGCTTACAAATACTAAAGTAAAATGGACTGGAAGTTCACAAGCTGCCCTTTCCACACAATTCCTCTTCTCATTCCTCTCCTCATTCCAATGCGCTGAGTCAGAATTCTTTTTTTTATCGTCTTTTCATACTTAACTGGGTGCTGGAAAAGACTGTAGCGATGCTGTAACTTTTTCCGTTGTGTGTGTGTTTGTGTGTGGATATGTGTGAGTGTGTGTGTGTGTGTGTGTGTGTGTGTGTGTGTGTGTGTGTGTTGTCGTGTTAACAGACCAGGTGCTCCTGGTTCTTCATCTGGTTCTCAGACTGTTGCAGCAGGGCGAGTTTCGCCTCCTCAGCCAGACGCCGCTCTTTCTCCAGACGCTCCGCTTCTTCCTGCGCCCTCTTCCGCTCCTGCTCCAGCTCCAGAGCCCTGTGGGTCTGTTCCTCAAGCTCTGCACGCACACACACACACACATCATTTTAGACAAACTACATCACTCCACAAAATCATAAACATCTCATCTCCTGCAGAAGTGCTTCAGACACTCAGTGCCAGATTGACTGGTGGAGTAGCTTCAGTGCTGAAACTAAAGAATTTTCCTTCACATTAAGCCACAGTAATAAGTGCAGTGCGAATAAATGTAAGCAAGACCTTGCTGCGCTTTCTTGGTTTGTTCTTCGATCTGCCTCAGCCTCTCCATCAGCTCCTCCTTCTCCTTCTCAATCTTTTCCTTCTCTTTCTCTGCCTGCTCTCTCTTCTTCTTCTCGTTCTCCAGCATTGCCCTGTGTGCATAATACAAATACGCTATTGCAAAGTCACATAGAGATATGTCATACATAATAACCACATAGGCAAACTGATTTTTATTTACTAATTTTGATCAAATTATAAAAATATGAAATACATACAAAGCCCAAAAAATTTGATGATTTTCTGGCAAAGATTCTTTCTCTATAGACATTACACTTTAAATATGACACTTTTCTGCCCTTTGTTAAGTGCACAATATATATTTATTTAATGAGTTCAACATATTTAAAAAAACAAACAAAAAACAAATATAATATGTGCCATAATCTTTGTACAAGCTGCCCTTTACACTTTATTTTGTCCCTGAAATGTTAAAGAGAACAAATGAACAGAAGGGTGTGTGATGAAAATGAACAAACCATGCCGTTTGACCTGGACCATATAGTGGTGTGTGTGTGTGTGTGTGTGTGTGTGTGTGTGTGTGTGTGTGTGTGTGTGTGTGTGTGTGTGTGGACCCACAAAAAGATATAT
>JBBPDE010000083.1:12931099-12947882 GCA_037974605.1 Nannopetersius ansorgii | reverse complement strand
TAGTGCATAAAGCAATAGTGACATTCACATTTTACACAGAAACATTCCACAAATTGCAAAAGAAATTGCAGGAGGAGCAAGAAAATAAACTCAGTCAGGAAAGGTGAAAACCCATGGGCCTGTTAAAATGGCAGGAAGCTGCATTCTCAGACAAAGTGGATAAACCCACATGTTCCTGTCCCAATAGATAAGGTCCCCTGGAAATTGTACCCACTGGGGAAGGTCCCGGGCCAGTCAGAGGACCCTTCCTGTCTGATGGTGGAGACGTATACAACACTGACGGTGTTTGACCAGCAGGTGGAGCTGGACCAGAGTCCCCCTCCCCATGGCAACACAAGGTGAGAGGAGACCCTAGAAAGGCTAGGCAGTTTTTCCGTCACTTGTGGTAACATTTCTATCTGTGTGTTCACAGCGGGCTGATACAGAACAGGACTGGATCGGACGGGCCGCTGTGGACCCACAATGACCTCAGCAAACTCAAGGCTGGATTAAAACTGTTCTAACACACATTGGTGCCACTACCATGAACACACGTGAACATTTGTAAGCCAGAGTTGTGTCTGTATGATAAAATTTCTCACCATTTTTTTCAGTTTATATATTTTTTTTATACCATGCGTAGACACCAGATGGGTATTGGGCCAATACACACAGCCCAGAAAGACTTGAAATTAAACCCAGTTGCATTAACGTTTGTTAAAAACAGTCATGATTTCACAAATATCTAAAATAACAAACACCAGGGGATTCAGTGCATAAAGCAGACCTTCTGAGCAGGATGTGTGGGTTGGAAGACTTTTTCATATAAAACCTTGTATAAAAGGATAATACCAACTTCAGCTGTTGCTAACTATAAATGCCTGATGGTGAACAGAATGACAGTCTTATCCTCATCTTTTAGGTGGCTCCAAATAGCTAAACTTGATTGACAGGCTACAATCACGACTTCTGCAGCAACATATCGCGCAGCTGACCGTTGATATGACCGCTACTGGATATATGTTGAACTGCACAGCTAAAAGAATTTGCAGCAATTTTTTTTGTCAGGCAGGTGTTCAAGTTCTTACTCAGAAATACCAACAAAGAAAATGCCAGCCCTAATAATGAGACACGCTCCCTGTTTTTGGGACCTGTGTTCTCTAAACGGTGACGTTAAAGCTTTTGGTTGAATTTAAAATGGACTTCTGCTGTGATTAAGCAACAACAGGGATCAATTCTCAGCCTTATGTTTTGTTTTATGTTTTTTTGACATGCATTCATGTGCAAGATGTTTTTGTGCACGTGGTCATGTTCGCACCCTTTTAAACAGTATTTTTTAAACAGTTATTGTTTATTTGCCAAATTTAACATATTGGAGAAAATATAGAGAACAGTACGCGGCCTGTGCAAAAGTAATGGCACATTTTTATTTTGTCCCTCCCCTATGAAAGGTTTAGCTCTGATATGAAACTATTCTGTTTGCAGAAAAATGCCACATGCCTGGGACGAAATCAGTCTTGACTTTCCTGCAGCGTGGTCTAATCACCTGTTCATCCCTTCATTAACCGTGTGCTGCGTCCCTGTCCAGATTCCACATTGCTCTGTACCTGGTGTACACATATTGGCATTGACATAAACCAACAATAAACATGGACACAGTATGAGTGTATTGTTGGATAACTGCTTTTTGGGTACATGTAAGCTGGGAACAGACTGTCATGGAGTGATTTTATTTGTTAATGACTTCAAAAATGGCTGTTTAATACCCAGAAAGAATTTCTGACATAAAGCTGCTGTATGGCAGCTTTTGAAAGTGCATGTTACATATTGGAGCAAAATAAAAACAACTGTTTTGATTACTCAGCTCTTGGAAACATTCCTCACATACCTTTTAGAACAGACACCACATGTAGTGTTTGTGTGTGTGTGTATAAATATATCCTATCAGGTTTCACTAGCTTCACTAGTTAATTCACTAATAAGTCGTCCTGAAGTCCATCCTAATAAATAAATGGATGTTGTTTGAACAAGTCCAGGCTTTTTATGTCAAAGGTTAGTTTTAGGCTACAGTTGAAGACAAAGGACAAAACATTTCAGGTTTGGAACATTTAGTCCTCCTATCTTTGCAAGCTAGGCTTGTATTTCAGGGGGTTTAGGCAGGAAGGCAGATTTTTGTATATATGGTTCTTTATCAAAGGCTTGTGATCAAAATGTTCTTGAATTGTAGCATCTGTAACAGAAGAACCATCTGGATATTTCAAAGGCCATATATCCAGCCTTTTTAGCCCTTAGAATTAAACAGCCTGTTTCTGTTGCTGTGCCTTTATGTAAATGAGCTCTATTCTGATTGGTCGGAAAGTAGTATAAGCTAAAACACTTCATATAACAGTAGCATGAATTGGTGGGGTTAAACTGCTATAGGCTGAAAAAAACAATTGGGCTGCTTGTGGAGTTTGGTTTATATATATATATATATATATGGACAGTTGCTGGTTGCATAATGCATCATGCTCTTGAGAAAAATGAACAATAAAATCCATGATACAGGCCCTTTAACCAAATTTGATTAGTTCAGCCTTAAATCTGGGGAGATTTAGACATTTGAGAACAAACAAGGCAAAGTAAAAACAAAAGAAAACTACAATTTACCAATAGGGTTTGGCTTTATTGAAGAAAACAAACACGTTTTTGTCATTGAGACTTACATTTTGTTTGAGTCTACAGACCCAAAGAGTTACAAAGTTCATTCTTTTTTTGGGGTTTCGTCATTTTAAAACAAGTTTCAAAAAGCAAAGCAAACGTTTTGCTTAGCGGAGAATAAAACATTCTGCCGTATGTCATTGTTACAACACGAGACTTCAAAGTGTTCAAATCACTCAGCCCACCGGGAACAGTGCAAAAAGGAATACAAATTAATATAAAAAGAAAATGGTAAAAACCACAATACGAGAAAGGAAAAGAAAACAGCTCTACGTGATTTTGAGGACATTAAGAGTTTGTTTGCACTAATTCACAAGTCGGACTTTCTGAAAAGCGCAGTAATCATTTCATTATAGCAAACATCGAGGATATCGTCTGAAGATTCAGGTTCAAGATAAATCTGGTAATTCCTGAGACTGTGTGTGTGTACGTGTGTGTGTATGTGTGTGTGTTAGCTGGTATTTTCTATTTTATTTAGTTTATTTAGTTCAGTCACAGACACATGAATCCAAAAAAAATTGGCCAAAACATTAAAGGAGAACTCCATCAATTTTCCTAAATCCCTCTATACTTGAGTGTATAAGATGTAAACAGTGTGATTCAGAGTGACTTTGAAGGGAAACACATTCTATAAAACTCGAGAACTGTTATAGTGGTGGTGAATGGAAATAGACATCTGTATCTAAAAGATCCTCACAGAAAGTTATTCCATGAAATGGTTATGAATGTGCTGATGTCTGAGGCATTGAGTTTTGAGCAGATTTTGATCCTAAAAGTAAAGCCATTCATGGTGGAGGGACACATGCAGGGCATCATTAGGCAAAATTAATTATGGGGGGATTTGAAAAAGATTGATGTTGTTGCCCATTTTTTTGGATTGTCACATATTCATAAACTTCTAGATTAAAATTCAGTTGTATAATAATATTCATTGTCTCAGCATCATTCAAAGCGCAGAGAAACTGCGTTCACACCTGTAGATATAATCCAGATTCAGTACTAGGCTAAAGCTCTGCTGCATGTGTGTTTTTCTTATTCTTTATGTGGATTTGTGTTGATTCACACACACAGAAGGTTAAAAGGCAGGTAAAAAGTGTTTGTTTGTATGTACGTACGTATGTATGTATGCGCGCGCGCGTGTGTGTGTGTGTGTGTGTGTGTCACCTCCGTATTCAATGCAGCAATCTTGGTCCAGATTTTGTATGCATGCTCATAGTTTTGAAATTTGTCTCATCCAAATAACCCACCGATGACCTTTTTTCCTTTTTAGCACTTTGCCTTCATCTCGGAAGGTGTGTTTACATTTCTTTTTAAATATAAACCAAAAAAAAGTAAATAAACTGGGAATAAAAGCTGAGTTCACCATTAATTCACACTAGAATACACAAAAGTTGATCATTTCCATAATAGTTCATTGATATTATTCATAACACAGAGTAACCCAAGCTAACTGCGGTTGTCATGGCAACCCATATGTGTGTGCGAGTGTATGTGTATCTGTACGTGAAGAGCAGGGTGTGTGTCTGCGAGTGGTCCTGCTCGGGTTAGCTGGTACGTCATCTGTGTGTGTGTGTGTGTGTGTGTGTGTGTGTGTTTGTAAAAAGCACTAATACTGTGCAAATCTAAGTGGTTCAATTTTTGTTTTTCAGTATTTACAGAGGAAAAAAATATATATGTATATTTATTTATATATTTGGACAGAAGCACACAGTTAGTGTGTGAGTGTGTATGTCCCCTCCGATCAATACGTCAGAGAGAGAGAGAGAGAGAGAGAGAAAGAGAGCAATGAAGACGTGGGCAGTGGTGAAGTTACAGGATGCTGCAGAATCTTCCTGCTGGAGTAAATTTCCATCTCCGCCGAGAATTCACGCTCCGCTTCACTTCAGGGATGCGTCGATACAGAATTTCCAGGCCGATAACGAGAGCTGATAACTGAGAGCCTATACTGTCGGCATAAAGATGCGACGGTTCTAAAATATGATCAGTTTTAATAGACTGTAATCATGGCAATAAAGTCTGTGCTGGTTTTCTGGACAGAATACACCTCTATTTTCCATCATATCAAACAGAGGAAAAATGTACATTTACATATCATATACAGCTCTACAGTCAGTGACGTATCTAGAACGGACTGAAATCTGCTCACACTACGACTCTATAGTCAGTGACGTATCTAGAACGAACTGAAATCTGCTCACACTACGACATTTCTGTGTTCACTCTTATTTTAAGCATATTAAAACTGTAGTGAAATTAAATATTTAATACAAAATACAGTTTTCTGAAGCCATAAATGAACTTTTTAGTGGTCTAGCCAATCACGACACGAGTACACTGTAAATGACGATATTATGCTTCACTACGAATTTCTAGTAAACATACGTATATTTATAGTAACCAATGTATTACTTATGAATTCATGGTATAAATCAGTCTGAAAACTGAGATTGTTGCATGAGTTTACTTTTGAAAAAATTTGGTGCTTTGGTTTTGCAGTTTTATTTTTAAATTTCTGGTTAAATCTAAATATTAAAGTTTACATTGTAGCTACTCATTACACGTTTTAAATAATAAAAACAGGCATAAGATGGATTAAAGCATCATTTCTTCATTTTTCTTAAATAAAGCTAAATTAGAAAATGTAAATATTAACGACATGTTTTGCAGACACTTTAATTATGACGGTGGGCAAACATCGTCTAGGTCTGGCTTTTCCTTTTAATTTTAGAACAAAAAAGCCACAAAAGAGCCGCCAAGTTATCAGCTGTAATTATCGGTTGTGATTCCAATATCGGCAATTATAATAATAATGATGAAATGTTTATAATGGCCCAACACACCATCCAGCACTTCTTCACTTAGCGCGTCGCACGTCGAGGCAGAAAAAGGTGTGAGAGGCGAGGAAGGAAGGAAGAAGCGAGTGAAAGAGAGGGAGAGAGGAAGAGAAATCCCTGTCTATAGATGTCTGCCCGGCAGGAAAGGAGCCTTCTGTATGGGCTACACTAGTGACACATAGTGTCACTAACATTATGGCATTAATGTCTCTTTATCCTTTAAATAAAACTAAGTTTTTTTTATAGAACTCTATATATTTATATATTTATATATATGTATATAGATGATACTGTACAGCTCTTTTTTTTTACAATCAAGAAATAGATACAATTTGTATCAACAAGCAAAGGTCGTTTCTAGACATTTGAGGCGTGGTAGCTTGCTGCGAGGTGAGGGAGCTTGAGGTTAGGAGCACAACACAGAGGAAAAAACCATCTCTGGATTCAAATGGGACGTTTTTTACATTCTTAGGAAAAGGGGTGGGGTGGGGGTCCTTCTCTCAGAGGGTCCCGAGGGTGTCTGACACAAATAAATTCTATAAAACGACTGAAAATCCACTTTTCTCAACTCTCTCAAGCCTGGCAAAAAAAAATAATTGTTTACGCAATTTTTCTTTCGACCCAGATTTAGTTGATCAGTCCAGGCATTTTGTTGTGTTGTTGTAGGGATATGAGGCTAAAAAGTAAGGCAAGTGTTAATAACTTCAAACAAGTTATTAACAGGTCTGTCACGATAATCAAATCTCAATTTCCATACCAGTTTACCAGAGTAACCAGTTTCTGCCCAATTCTGGTAATAAGCAAATATCTCTTACCGCTGCTCCCTAAAGGTGTTTGTGATTTTTGTAGGTTTTCTGAACCTATTATTTAAATAAGATAGCAACAACTGATGTTAATTTGGCCTATATTAAAGTTGTTTTGAATTTATAAAAGAATATTTAGAAAGTTAAAAATGAACAGTCAAAACTTCAAATGTTATTACACACCATCACTCAGTACTTTAATTAAAATAAAGACTTTCGGTTTTTGTCCGTTTTCGTAAATGGTGTATCAGAACCTCGTAGCACCATCGCAACGCTAAAGCTAACTTCAGACACATCCAACAAGCATATCATATCATCTACATCTGGGCCCAGGAGGTCATTTGAACAAATGTTCCACTTCCATCTTGTTTGGAAAAGGAGGGGGGGGGGGGGGTTGGGGCACAGAGCAAGAAGGAAGGGCAGCAAGCCACCTGTCAGTCAAATGCAAGAAACAACCCAACGACAGCCTGGTGTTCCGTGTGTGTGTGTATCGCACAGGGAGAAACAGGTAGGCAGTGTGTCACACCTTCCCACGAGCGGTAACAGAACCCCTCAGGGCCCCACCTGCGCTCATGAAAACAAAAACAAAACAAAAGAACCAAAAAAAAAGAGATAAAGTTTCCACCCAGACACGAGAACATCTCTAGGTCTGCAACACTCAGAGGTTCTCCAAGGATATGCTAATGTACAGTGGAGGGCAGGGGTGTCATCTCCCAGCACAAATCAGAAAATAGATGCTCTTTAGAAGCACTTTGCTGATGAGACACATTTCCCCCTACCCCAACTTTATGCACAAATTTCATTAAGTTATAATTAAGTTACAATTACGTCATTACAAGCCTTAATTGACTAAAGAGCCAATTAAGCTTGTCGTTCTCACTCTAGTGTCTCATGCACGGATTCTGAGCTGTTTAAAGCTATAATCAGCGTGTTTCGTAAAAGCTGAATTTACATGGAAATTGGCAGATGTTGCCCTACTCAATTCATGAAAAAAGGCTTACGCGATTCCAAATAACCTTCTGGATGAATATTTACCATTCTGAAACCTTTTCCAAGCAGAGCAGCATGAATTCAACAAGTCTGGCATGACAACAGCCTCGGAAAATGCTGCAAACGGTTCAGAAACAAGTTTGTCACCAAACTGACCTGACTGGAGCTTTAAAACCATGTAAACATCATAAAAATGCCTTCAGCATTGGTAAAGTTACTGCACAATACTAGCTTCTAGAATTACACGTCAAAACAAACACCTCTAACATGGCCGTAACACCTGCTAGCTGCTAGCTAGCGTCAATAATATGTTATTATCTATAGATCTCTACATAGTTGATTATCTTTTTGGCCTTAGTTAAGCAGCGTCAAATAATTTTTTTTTAATAAAATGGCTTTGTAAGTAAAGAGGGTAACGGCACATTATCTCAGCAGGCCTGTGGTCTGGTTCCACTCAAAATACTGCCCCTTCCAAATGTACCATTGTTAAAATGTAATTGCTCTAAATACCGCTAGTGCTCGTTAATAAATACTAAACACACCCAACGGTGACCTCCACAACCACCCCTAAACAATCACATCAACATGTGAGGTCACTGATATAAGGCCATAAAAGTTCAAAAAAGTCCAAAGTTCATGCTTTGAGGTACTTTGTGAGTTCGCTCTCCATTCTGAAATTTCACCTGTTCACACAAAAGGCAAAAAAGTCACAATATTTACACTGGTGCAAGTGAATACATATTTGTATCCATATTGTGTAAGATCGTTTCTGATCAGGGTTACAAGTTGATTCCTTTTTTGAGAATCGATTTCCCACTTTGGGGTCTACGTGTCGTAGACCCGCAATCCTTTCCTGTGTTCCCTCAGGGACTTGTGGAAGTGTCATGCAGGGTCTTGGTCTAAGAGTGCTAATCCGCTCTTGCTTTTCACACATTACTGTAATTCTATTAAAATAATCATAGTCTGGCAAAGAGGAACTGATCCCAGATCCTCACAATCACTCTGACATTGCTGAAACATATTGACCCAGATGTTCCTTCGGCATAAGTGCATTTTCATCATGCTGAACAGGAAACTTAATGGAAATAACATAAATCTATAAATTGCTTTAACCAAAAAAACAAAGTATTCTTCTCTGTCTCCAGTGGCTTATTTCGATTCTGGGTACAAGGTCTCCATCATCAAATATGACTTGACCCAGAACATGTCATTTTGCACTGATGTGGCATCTTATGGTGATAATCCCCAAAAAAAGACTCCTAGAAAGACCAGGGCTTAAATTAATATTTGAAATGTTCCAGACATTTCTCACTCAGACATCTTCACATTTCCATCTGGCATCCTTCCATCCCTCTCTCAAGTACTCAATGGCAGGACCGCAGTTTTGTTACAATGACTGCCGCTAGTTGCTGAGGGTCAGTCATGTGAGGATTCTTCTCCATGACTGAGTGGACTACGTATGCTGGAAAGATATTGCAAAGGTTGCGGTAAGTCTGATACTGTTGTTCTGGGATTGGGTGTCGTTCTTGAGGTTCCACCAGCGGTCCATGAGGTCCCAGAGGTGGGCATGGTGAAATATCCCAAGGAGACCTCCAAATTTGCTCCATCTTTTCCGGCATACTACGAACCATGACGCGCTCGCAGCACGGCATGAGTCCACCTGTCAGCCCATAACCACCGTACCCATAAGGCTCATTTCCGCAAGGCAAAGGATCCCAGCTCGCATGTTGCTCCCGGCACAACGGTGGTCGACGCTGCCTCAGGGGATTACTCTCATATAGACGGGAGTCCGAGATGCTGTCCATGCGGGTCATTCCCAATGATCGACCTTGCTGTGCTGGAACAGATGAAGGCAACACATTCTGGGAAAGTGGTGGGTAGTCGCCTGGACAACTGGATCGGGCTCCAACAACCGGATGCTGTGCATGGGGTACAAGGTGAGCCGAGGACTGTTTGCGTGGTCCTGGTTTGGGTTCATCTGTGCCGTAACTTTGGACCCTCGTCAAAGCTTCGTGGTGGAAACCATGTGCAAATGCTTGCAAACGTGTCTGTGCAGGTGTCTGGGCTTGTGCAGGTGGCCCTTTCATGCTGTCATCCACACTGCCTTCCATGGAATACATCTCTCCACCATAGGAAGAGAAAGAGTCTGAAGAATGACTGCGCCCTGGTTCAGGACACATGCTAGAGGGTCGTCCAGGATACCCTCCCCCTACCCCTGCCGGATCTGGCTGCTCAAGGCTACAGAAGCTGTCCTGCATACTGCCCAAGCTCATAGTGGAGAAATCACTGAGCATTGAGTAGTAACCATGATCACTGACCACAGAGTCGTATTTAGGGAAAGGTTCACTATATGCAATAGATGCCCCCTGGCTGTTTGTGACAAGGATAGGAGGGTACTGGATGCTGCTAGCATGTTCTAGTGAACTGTGGGTGAAGTGAAGGGACCCTGGCACAGGGCTACTAGCAGACCGGGTGTTCAAGGCCCCGGCCGCATGACTTTTTGTTGGTGGCATGGTAGGAACGCTCAGTGCCGTCACTAAAGACGGGACAGAACTCGCTTCAGCTTTCCGAGCTGGACAGAGTCTCTCTTCCTGCTCACAAGCCACTGAGCGGATACTTGGGTCGGACTGTCGCTTTGGCGCAACTCGTTTGGCCTCTGAGCTGTCCCCCTTGGCAGTGGCACCAGATGTGCCGCACTTGGCCAGGGCACCCTCACTCATGGTCTTAACGGCAGATAATTTGGCGAAAGCTCGGAGCTCGTCTGCTACTGAACGCATTGGCTGAGCGGCTCTCTCTGGATGGTAGTACTTACACTTATGACCGTATGTGCACTTCTTACCTGAGGTCAAACGGGAATAAAAGCAACAACAAGCCATACTAAGTGCAGCGCTGTCAGACATTCAAATTCAAAGTTTATATGTAGTATATTTTAAGAATGGAGTAACATATAATGTCATTTCCTACTTTTGCTGTACTGACCGTAAGGACACGGTTGCTTCTTGTGTTCTGGAACCACAGGTCGCTTGCGCAAGAAGTTCTCCAAACTTGGACCATGCCTCCCTAATGGGTCGTCAGGGGGCATAAACCTACAACCCAATAAGAACAGATTAACTGACTTTATGATTGGTCAAAAAGCAATTTGTGATGCCCTGAATGGATTTCCTTCCATGAGTTAAACCAACATTGTAACATTTAATCTTTATTACTTTGAGCTGGAGTGTGTGAATGAGAGCATGCAGGGGAGGCAGAAATAAGAGCAGACAGAAAACCTGCATACTTGTCATTGACGAAGCTGTACATCAGAAGCCGTTCCTCAATGAACTTCTTCCACTCTGGTTTCTCGTTCTGCAGGTCCCGGTAGTTGTCATTGGAGACGATGATGCCGTCAGAATCACAGGCCAGCTTGACAATGAAACGGTCATCATAACAAACAACACGTCGGCCCTGAACACGACGAGATGGGGTGAAGACCAGGATCTTCTCTTTTTCCAGCTTCCTCAGGATCTCCTGATCTATAAACAGAGGTGTCATCCCATAATTATTTTCCCCTTCTCATTCATGTTCAAAATGACTTTTACAAACACATATACTTGCAAATGTCAAACAAAAATGTTCTCTCAAATTTAAAAAGATGTTTAAAATTCCTGTATTATTTACGGGTTGAAACATAAACAGAGTGGTTGAGAGTCGGTTTGGTGTGAAATGCTCCGTTCTGGAGAAATTGTTCACAATGACAGTGAATGGAACCAGACGTCTTCCTCTAAAAGTTTGAGAAGCTTTTCGTCCTAAAAGTAAACCCAGTCATGGTGTAGGAGTGTTGTCAGGTGAAATAGTCTGATTTAGTTCAGCTTAGTTCTGATTTAGTTCAGATTTTCTATTTACCTACCATCAGCATTCCAGACACAGGTATCTTCACTGGGGTAAATCATTCAGCTGTATTTGTTTTGCAGATGGGACACATGGTTTCATTCATTTACCACTTTAGTGAGTTGCCGGGTTTCTCTACTGTAAAGAATTTTACACCAAACCACTGCAAAAAAGTGGGTGGAATGGGTGGAATTCCCCTTGAAAAAATCCCTGCCTCCATCATGAACATCCTCACATACCCTCAAACACTCACATATAGCTATATATAGCTATATAGCTATAGTTTCTATGGAAGTTTCTTTCTTTATTTCATTACTATTTAAAAAACACACACCTGTTATAGGAGCGTCTGGTCTGGACTGCTCTTTCCTCCATGCCGGTACAAACACGGTGATGTCTTTGTGTCCTTTCTCCAGGAACCAATCAACCGCCAGCTGGATGCCCAGGCACGAGAAAACCTCTTTGTTTCCATGGCTACAAAGCATCACAGATACCAAGTTACTCACACGCACGCCCCCGCATGCTGCTACGCACGTGCCGACGCATCAATTCACCTCACAGAAACCCTGATCAGGATGTTTTTCTGCCAACTTATATACACATTAACTGACTGTGGCCTTTGTTGTCCACAAACATTAGTACACAGACCAACTCTTGACCATGTTAGGAATAACATCATCTGAAACAGCACAAAAATAGAGGTAAATACAATGCACTACAGGAATAAAGGCCTGCACAAGTAAATACGGAGGGTCCCCTAATCACGCACATTTACTGGTGAACTGAGTGGAAGGACCCTAAATACGACCTTTCGGGTTCAAACTGACCACCCTCAGAAACAGCAACTTCACAAAAGTAGAAAACACATCTCTACAATGTTTTAAAACACATACAAGGGCCCATAATTAAAATGATATCTTACATACTAAAATACATCAATTTCTATACCATTTCCACTCTCTCTCTCTCTCTCTCTCTCTCTCTCTCTTTGCCTTAGATTTAAACGGGCTGTTACTTTCTCTGTGCCTTATATTTTTCCCTGTCACTGATATATCAGTATTGGCTGCCCCACATTCAGCCTCATTTAAAAATAGATGGATAGACGGACATGTGTAAATGTTTACAGTTGTGATATCACAAAAACAATGATATTAAAACGTTTTATTTTTTATACGGCAAAGTTTCGGCAAAGCACTTATTGAAGAAACTTCTAAAGCATTTATGTACTATATTAAACTAGAAAAAGAGAGCAAAATGTGTTTTTCATGAAATAAACATGTCCAGTAACATCTACAGTGTGACTATGTGATTTAGGGACTGGGGAATCTCCCTTCTGATGATGTATAACGTGGGAAGGGTTTATACATCATCAGGATTCATGATTTTTTTTCTCAACGCAGACGGACATCTAACAGCTAATGTAGTAGCAGTAGCTAGAAAGCCGAAAAGACAGGCATTGTTCAGATACAGAGGGCACCAAGTTAGCAAGAAAGTTATGCTGATTTATTACATCAGTTTGGCTCCTTTTTTCCTGACTGAGAGAGTAAAATCTCTGAATTAAGGTAGAATCGCTATTTTCTTTTCTATTTAGTTGGAACAACATTGAGACTGTATGTATTAGTCCATAGGACGGCAGCCAGAGGGACACCACAGGGATTCTAAGGATTGTAGGATGTATTTGTGCAATGCATATTGATTAACGTAGTGAGAAAACACACGAAATCAGAGCTTCTGTGAAAGCTGAGGGATGTAACACTGTCCTACAGACTGCTTCATAACACTAGAACCGTTTTGGGTTCCTTTAGCCTTTATTCCAAGTTTTTTTTGGCTGTGTTTTCAAATAGTGTTAAAAAAAAGACCCCTGCAGTGCAGTTTAATATTGTCTGACTTTAACACACTTGGCACACCATGTTAGACAGTTATTAGGCCCTTGATGAGCTGACTCAGGTGTGATGTGTTTTGCGGGAGGGAAAACTGCAGTGCAGCAGAGAGGAGCGCTCCCCCAGGATTACAACCGAGAAACACTGCAATAGAGGAAAAGCTGGCGACTCGATCAGCGAGATATTACATAATAGAATGTTTCTTCACTTTCCTCAGTTCTCTAAAACTGTTCCTCTTGTTTACAATAAAACAGTTTCTTCTCGTGTGTAATTTACCCCACCTGCTGGCCCCCATCCCACCTGCTGGGGGCAGTGTTGCACCTCCATCTCACCAAATCTATTCACAGGTGCACCATGGCCTTCTAAAACCCTCACTAACAGCTGGTTCTCAGCTACAAAATGACTTTTCCAGTACATGCCTGCATCTGTTTACCACTAAGGCATCAAACTAAAGGCACTATCACGGGTTAATATATATATGGATCAAATATTTTCTGCAGAACAAAAAGAACATTTATTCAAAAATGTTTTAGTTGAGTGTTGTTTTTCACAGGTCTTCCCCTGCAAGAATCATTTGCTTTATTTTGTGGGTGGAGAGACTTGGGATGGGAAAATGGGAAAAGACTTCAACACTAAGCTATGTTTATTTGTACTTGATTTAGTAAGAAATGAATGTATTAATAATAATAATAATAACAATAATAATAATAATAATAATAATAATAATAATAATAATAAAAATAATTAATTTTTTTAATACCATTTAGCAATAATGTTCATTTGTTTTTAGTCTCCAAAAATGACCTGTGCTTAACAGACCCAGAATACAAAACTATTAAAGGAACAATTTGGCAAACCATCAAATATGTTCCACTGAACCTATGTACCAGCTGTATTTGATCATCCAATACGTGCTGCTTTAGTTTAGAACTGGAGCTATGAGGCTAATGTAGCTAATGCTAACTGTCAATAGTCACCCAAATCTGTTCTGTAAAAACACAACCCCAAAAACTCATCTGAACCCACTCAACCCACATCCAGCCCTTCATTAAGGTGGACCAGACTTGTGGACGTGGGTTAGAACACAGTATTGCAAACTATGAGCTGTAAAGATGAACTAAATCTTTTTTACACAACAGGGTCTATTTTCACAAACCACTTCAGGAGCAGGAGTACTGATCTAGAATCAGTTTCTGTGAGTCATAAATACAGAGGAATCTGATCTGCAATCTTTTTTACAGCTCACAGTAAGTCATATAGTATCCTAAACCATGTTCACATGTCTGATCCACCGTAATGAAGCGCTGGCTGTTTTTTGAGTGGGTCCAGAGAAGTTCTGGGTCTGTTTTTACAGAAAAGATTTGGGCAGTTATTGACTTCTAATATTTGTTAGGAACGTCATTCAATTCTAAACTAAAAAGCTACATCTGGACTCCAAACACATCTTGGCTGAGCTGACCACAACTGGGCCCAATGAGAATCATGTGAATTAGATTGATCATTTATAAAAGATTATATTTCCATTATTGGTCATCATTCTAAAATTCTGAATTTTAGCTCTGCACCAACACAGAAGTACTTTGTATGTCTGTAAACAAACACAGTAATTGTAAGAATGAGCTTCCACTTCTTTTATCACATTAAAAAAGAGCATTCCCGAGCACTGATTTAATCACAGACTCCACTTCTACAGAGTAGAGCCCGACCGATAAAGAATTTTGAAGGCCGATAACGATACAAATATTTGTTGGTTTTAAAATCCAATATTCCAATATATCGGCCGATATATATACATATATATTTTTTTTTTATTTCTTTTTTAATTTCAGAAACGCGCAACAAAACATTAACAGATTTCCCTAACATTAGTTACTGAACACACTTCACCGATGATCTCACTCGCGGATAACTGGTTCTCTCTGCCCGACTCTGGCTGATCAGCAAGTTGCAGCATGTGTGGCGCGTTATACACGAGTGTTGCCAACAGGGACAGTGTAGAGTGCCCTCTGTTGGACAAACTATACAACGGCAACACTCATGACATGGTTGAAGGGTGTTCCGTCCGTTTTTATTTTATTTTTGAAATATTCATTTATCGGCCATTATAAATTCCTATACCGATAGTTTGGAAAATGACTAATATCGGCCTGCCGATATATCAGTCGGGCTCTACTACAGAGATCTTTCCCCAGTCTTGTGGTTATTAGAGATGGACATGTCAAGTAAATATACTATTTGTTAACTATTTGGTATTGACTTAGAACTATTTGTCCTTACTTTGAAGACCCCACTTGAGTGAACATACACAAAGAGAGAGAGAAAAGCTTATTCACCCTACAAAACACATTTTACAGGCACCTAGAAGTAGAGTTCTTCCTCTTACTTTGTTTAACGGCGGTTGGCAAACAGTTTTCAGACGCATCATCACCACCTTCTAGACACAGCGCCACATTACTTATATGTGCTTTAAAGCTGGGCCATATGAAGATATTTATGGTCAAGCTGTGTTATGACATGCTATTCTATAACAGACCCATCTGTACATCGACAACACTTACCAAATTTCATGAAAACAAGAGCAGTACTGGCTCCTTTTTGTCAGAAAACATGCATATTGTAACACTGTCTCCTGAAAGTATTATGATATTTTTGCCATATTGCCTACTTGGCTTGGCTTATATTGTTTAACATGTAGCTACATCCATTCATCTATAAAGGTGTAAAGTTGCGTATTACTTGACTTTAAAGGTTTAACATCTGACCTGAAAGAAATTCTGAACTCTGTGGTTAGTTTCATACCCCTTTAGCATGTTAAATTTAGCGTACCTCATGGCAACGTTTGATCCGTCTATAACGATGGGTCTGAGGTTATCATATGTGTCTGTTGTCTCCTCTTCAAGTGAGGCCTCTGGACTCACCGCCTCTTTGACCCCGGGGCCTCGTGGCGCTAAACTGGCCGAACTGACCGGTGCCTGGGCTTCCAGCTCGCCTTTGTTTCCGAGCCGGACGAGTTCGGCCAGGACATCGTTGATTAGAGCATTGGGACCTAATTTACTCAAGACAGACTCCACTTGCTCTCCGGAGTAGCCTAGTTTCAGAGCAAACTCCATTTTGGTTTGGTAGTCCCTGTTTTCGCTGCTTATTTGTTGCAAGGGGATGTGGCCTATGGAGGTAGGGGGCGTTCTCTGGGCGGAGTCTGAACGTGCGTCTTCGGCGCGCAGCTCCTGTAGCGTACTGCTCTGGCTAAAACTGGGGCGGTCCAAACACGGCGAGCGACAAAGTTGACGATGGGGTTTCGTAGCCATTAGTGGTTCTCGTCTTCTTCCTCCGGCAGACTCTGTGGCTCCACCCCCTGCTCCACCTCCCGAACTCCCGCTCCGTGACCTCACCTCGCCTTCACTCTCAGAGCTGCTACCCTCCTCCTCTCCATCCTCCTCCTCCTCCTCTTCCTCCTCGGGTGAGCCATGGCCAGAGGGTGAGGGGGCGGGTTGCGGGTCACGGCACCATCCACGGTGCTCCATCTTGAGGCGCTGCAGCATCGCGCATGCAGCTGTCACCTGGGCGGGGCCACCCTGCAGCTCCAGTGCATGGTCCCTCACCTGCAGCACCGCGCAGCTCTCATACTCGATAGCAGCACAGAGGGAGTGCAGGCGGCGCTGCAGCCACAGGGTCAGGCGCTCGCGGTGCCGCTGGACAGGCGAGATCAGAGACAAAATGTAGTCCTGAAGGG
>JBBPDE010000083.1:12892148-12903503 GCA_037974605.1 Nannopetersius ansorgii | reverse complement strand
GTGTGTGTGTGTGTGTGTGTGTGTGTGTGTGTGTGTGTGTGTGTGTGTGTGTGTGTGTGTGTTTGTGTGTGCGCGCACGTTTGCTTCATCTGGAGAAATGGAGAAACAGAGAAAGAAATGGAGAGAAAGAGAGAATGAAAGTGATGAGAGATGAAAGAATAAGACTCACTTTATGTGCACGTGTCCCTTAGTGTGTTAACATAAACATAATTTCTCCTGAAACGTGTTTTAGCGGTTGTCCCCTCTTTGTCTCTACTCTTGCTGTCAGGATTTGACTGCATCCCAAGAACATTAGTGAGGTTGGGTACTGATGCTGGAACATAGCTGTAAGGATTTGATCATATTAAACCCTGAGAGCATTAGTGGAGTAAGGCATCGATGCTGGAACTTTGCTATGAGGATTTCATTGCAGCCTGAGAGCATTAGTGTGGTCAGATACTAATGTTGGAACATTGCTGTGTGGATTCTGTTCTGTTGGTCAGTGCTTTTCCACACCTGTGTACCTTAAAGTCTGTCTGGATACTTTTGGGCTAAAGATGTAAACACACACACACACACACACACACACACACACACACACACACACAGATGTATACATACCACCTCTCCCTTTTAGTAAGCCCCGCCCACATTTCTCTAACAGAGAGAGAGGTGGGGGCGAGAGAGAGAGAGAGACAGAGAGAGAGCGGGAGGGACAGGGAAGGAAGGAGCGATAGAGAGACAGAGAGAGAGGGAGGGTAAGAGACAGAGAGACAGAGGGAGGGACAGGGAGAGGAAGGGATGCTGAGGGACTGAGCTCGCGCAGTCTCTCTGCTCTCCGCGCGCCTGACCGGACGTGCGTGGTGCGCGTGCGCTGCTGTGGGCGGAGCGGCGCGAGCGGAGCTGAGACACGGCGGCGCGCGGGACACGGAGCCCACCATGATGAAGATGATGGTGAGCGCTAGGATGATGATGATGATGATGGTGCTGATGATAGTGATGGTGATAATGATGGTTGCTATGGTGACGGTGAGGATGTTAGTTTGTGCTGTGATGCTCTGATTCTCAAGCTTCGTGACCTTGGTTCCGTGGACGATTCTTGCGTGTGCGTGTGCATGCGCGCGCGCGCCCGCGTGTGTGTTTGTCCGCGTGCGCCGCGTGTCACACAGTTCCATTCCAGCGCTATGGAAACGGGAGGAGAGAGATGAAGGGGGAGGGGGAGGTGTGTGTTTGTGTGCGTGTATGTATGTGTGCGTGCGTGTGTGATACTAGTCAGAACGTTATCACGTGAAGATCCCTGTCGGTGTTTCTGTTTTAACCTGCGCCACTGCTGATCGTTGCGTGTGTGTCTGTGTGTGTGTGTGTGTGTGTGAGAGAGAGAGAGAGAGAGAGAGAGAGATAGAGAGAGGGTGTGTGTGTGTGTTGTGAGGTAACTGCGGCAGCTCCTCCGCGGCTCTGACGCTCCTGATCAGCGCGAGATCATCGATCACTAATCGGAGATCGATCACCAGGACCGCGCGCGCTCGGCACATCCTTCCCTCTGCTGTCTTACATAAGCTAGCCCACTTTCTGTTTGCCCGTGTGTATGTGTGTCTGTGTGTGTGTGTGTGTGTGTGCGTGCGTGCGTGTGTGTAAGGTGCAGCTCGTACCGTGAACTCCACTGTGCATGCTGGGAACGCCAGTGTCCATAGATATCCGTTACTGTATTAAAGGGCCCATAGCATCACAAAAACTCACAATTAATGTAAAACACACGTAAGGCAAAAAGTAACATGAGGTAAAGCATCCTTGCAAAGCTGTTTTTGATTTATTTTGTTTTTGTGACATCACAACCCATTTACATATACAGGTGTACATCCCACAGCAGTTTACCCCAGTTGTACAGGCACAGCGCAGGGTAGCCATGAAAACAGAGCTTGCTTTCACATGTCAGTCATAAAGGTACATTACAGCTTCTGTAAAGAAATAGTTCAACCATACATGCTAACAAATAGAATTGAAATTAGTAATCACCAGTTAGTAAAGTAACATTTGAAAGATGCTAATTGGTGCAAATGAAATGTACGCCATGGGCCCTTTAATGCTCTAGCATGTAAAACAGAGGGATGAAAAAGAGGGATAAACAAGCAAATTAGTTCGGAGTCACACAATTTGCTTGTTTAGTTTAGGTTAGGAAATGCGAGACTACCGTCACTAACACGAAGTCAATAGTCACTCAAATCCTTTGTTCCGTCCACCGCAACTTCTCTGGACCCCCTCAAACCTCATCCAGCTGTCCATTAAGGGAACAGGGTGACTTACGTACGTCTTTTGCACAACGGGGTCTGTTTTGACAAACCACCTCAGGAGCAGGAGCACTGATCTAGAATCAGGTTCTGTCTTAAATATGACGGAATCTGATCTGAGATCAGTTCTGCTTGGCAAACAGCAGTTTTGGTGTTGTCTGAAATGGCTTCCTGTAAAGCGGCATTTTAGTTCATTTTTTACAGCTCACAGTAAGTCGTACTCTGTCCTAAACCACATCTGGGGTCAGTGGAGCACTGTAGAGATATGGACAATGCAATTATGCTGCAATTCTACACATTTACAACTGCGGCTTGCTTTTCAGTACATTAAAGGGCCCATATCATCTGTTTGCTGGAACTAAAAAGGCTTGAAGTTTGTGAATATTGTTAAAGTTTCAAAATGTACGTTCAGTCCCCCCATCCACGCGTTCCATATATGGAAGCTAAGCTGTGAAAACAGCCTATTTTAGAATCCTAGTTTTTGTGATGTCACAGAACAAACACATTTAAAAAGATTTCCTTATTCAGCCGACTGCTGTTTAGCCTCACCCAATTCATATTAAAGCTCTAAGGAGTGTTTCAGCCATTCAAATGAGCTACATACAGGACAGCCAATCTAATCAAATAAAATGTACATGTTTACATGCATCAGTATTAAAGGCTGAGTAACCAGAACAGCTTGTTTATTTCTAAGTGGTCTGAAAATGATGAGAATGATCAGAATGGTGAACTATATTTTTGGAACACAAACCCACATAATTGTGATGAAAAAATGAATTAGAAGGAAACTGTGGAATGTTGGCCCTTTAAAAAACTAATCAGGGCCTTTAATGGTTAAAGATAAAATTCCGGTGGATTACATGAAGACCTCAATTCGTCCGAACACCCAGTAACTCACCTGGAGCTGTGATTGGTTTCCCTGGCAGAAGCGCTGTGATTGGTTAATGGGTCATGTGGATATCAGGTATATAACAGGTGAAACATTGCACAGCCCCAGAACACTGTGTACATTCAGCACTTTGACTTCAGTGCTGTAGGTTTAATGCTGCCTTTAGTGCTTCTTGTAAGATCCTACATCCTCTACTTCCTGGAAATCATAATTCCTAATTGTCGCACATTCAAGAGCTTTTTGGGGCAGCTGGTGGTCTAGTGGTTAGGGAGTTGGCCCTGTGATCAGAAGGTTGTGGGTTTGAATCCCAGGACGGCTAGTGGCACCACTGAGGTACCCTTGAGCGAGGTGTAGTTCCCACACACTGCTCCCCGGGCGCCCCCCTCGTGGCTGTACCACTCCTTTACTTGGTAATGGGTTAAATACAGAGAAATAATGTCACGCTGCACACTGTGTGTGTGGCGTGTTCATGTATCACACATGGACACATTACACACAGGGAAATTCGCTGCACAGAGGACATAGTATTTTGAAAAAACAATGGATGACCTCATTCTGTTTATGAAAATAAACAAATTAGGACAAAGCGGTCTGGAAAGAGAAAGACAGATTGTGAAGGTGAGAATGCGCATCAAATATAACAAATCATCATAAAGCTATCACAGTTTCTGCTCTGAAAAATAGGTGTACAGTATTTAGTTATTTTTAAAGAAAAGTGTTTTTTTGTAATTTAATAATAACCAACAATAAGGAACATAATGTGTAGCTGTGCCAGTCTGTGAACAAATGTGTTTCGATTACAAATAAAGCACCCCAAGCCAAACCCGAGCTGCTCGACGGCAGGGCCAAAAGTGGGCCACAGCCGAGCTGACTGCATCACTGCTTTCTGATTGGTCTTCACAACATATAAAGAGGCCACTGTTATTTACTGCCCACCCAAAAAACAATAGTGAAGATACAATAACTAAAAGGAAGTCAAACAAAGTGCAAGTCTGTTTGGGCTGAAGATAAATTTCAGTGGGAATTTTAACCCTTTGAAATGCGAAGGTGTAGCAGGACATTACTAAGATGTTCGCTGGGTTAGGTTTTCATCACACACTAATTAATGCCAAGAAAAGTAAAAAACTCAAACATGACTATAGAAGAGAAAAGACCATAATAGCAAAGGCAGCTCTGATAGAAAAGCTTTCTGCTGGTTCGACTCCATGGACGTGGTTGTTCTGTTGGGAGAGTATTGTGTGTCAGAAACCCTGTTACTGGACTGAGATACACTGGAAAATCAAATCGTGCTGCAAGTTCCGAGCCATTGCAGTGCAGTTTAGATATGTAACAGTTAAGGATGCACCGATCGATCTGCCAGTGATCGGTGATCGACTGGTCACTCACACGTATTGCCCATTTCAGACCGATCTTTTTTGGGGGATTATTTATTTGTTTATGTATTACATTTTATTTGTTTACATTTGTAAAGAAAAATCTTTATATTAAAGAAAATTAGATTTTTGTTTGTATTTGCTGTAGAGCTGCCACTATCATGTCACTATTATAAAAGTAACCAGTAAACAGGGAAAGTAACTACCACATTACATTCAAAAAGTTAAAACCCATTTTTTTGCGTCGTTGTTGTCGACTACGTGCAGCAGCTCTAATTTTCTGTTATCTGGGGAAAAAAATCGGTATCGGAAAAATCGGTATCGGCCGATCACACTTCCAAAAAAAACGGTAATCAGAATCGGCCAAGAAAACTGCAATCGGTGCATCCGTAGTAAAAGTGCTTGTATAGTGACTAGCTAGTAGCCAGTTAACCATCATCGGATATTTCTATAAAATCTGAGCCTCTCATCTGAAAATGCGACTTGCTTTGACCATTTGAGCACTCAGAACTGGTCATTATTATATTTCTGGGTGCACTTGAAGGCTGCATTAATACTGTAAACATGATCAGCAAAAATGTAGTACAGCCGGAACATGTACAGTAATGTCTGCAGGATGATAAAATAAGTAACTGTGTTTATGTAAACCCAGGCAGTGGTGCTTCACCACCAAAAAGTCTCCTTTGTCTAGGCGAAGGCTTCATCTAGGTCTGGGATTTGACCCTGAGTTATTTAAACACCGTGGACTGGTTTCCAAAAAACCCAAAGGCTGAGATGAATCCTTCAAGTGACCATTAGGTCCAGTGTCATGGACCTTTGTTAAAGGGGAACTTTACCGACTTTCTAAAGTAAGTAAGTGTTTGGGAGGGAAACAGAGTGGTTCAGAGTGGGTTTGGTGTGAAATGCTCCTTTCTAGAGATTCTCAAGTCAGAATTGATCGCTGTAGTGCTGAATGGAACCAGACATCTGCCTCTGAACTCTCTCTCACTGAAGGTTTTTCTGTAAAATGGTTATATGTTTGAAACATTGTTATATTTTTTGCGAATAAATTAATCTTAAAACTAAATCCAGTCATGGTGGAGGGTGACATGAGGCAAAATAGTCCCCCAAAGAAAACCGATTTAGCTCAAATTTGCCACTTTTTTTTATCACCATCAGCAGTATTCCCTATAAAGACTCCATTTACCACCACTGTAAAGAAATCGGAGTGTCTACAATGAACCCTTTCACACCAAAACCACTCTGATCAACTTTGTTTACAAACACTGAATTATGGCCTGTGAGCCTTGAACTGAACTGCAACACTAATATTGAATCACTACTTGATGGTCTCGTTACAAATTTGTCATTTGAAAGCATAAATCCAGTACTGGAGATTTTGCTGGAACGTTAAAGTGCTTATTTGACAGGAAACATAATTTTTATCTTCATTTTTTAAAATAATAGTTTTTAATCTAGTGTGCAAGGGTCCATTCACTCGTCATCACCCACACGGCCCGTGCATGAAACTGAAATATGCATTGTGAATTCCCTGTTGTTGTGATGTCACAAAAAACAAGACTAACATAGATCCAGTTACTGAGCCTCTAGAAATTGTGTCCAGTAATAAAACATCCTATTGAATTTAGGGATAAAGTCATGCAGAAATGAATTTAGACTTTTTTCAGTTCATGAGGTCAGATCAATACTAAAGGGCCCCAAGGGTTTGACATGGGCCCTTTAATGGATGGATGGTCAGTATATAGTAAATAATGTAGCAGTTCAACCACACAATATGGGTTTCTTTTGGATGATTTTAGATTGCTTGTGTGTGTGAATGTGTGTGTGTGTGTGTGTGTGTGTGTGTGTGTGTGTGAGTGAATGTGAGCATGTGTGTGTGTGTGTGAATGTGAGAATGTGTGTGTGTGTGTGTGTGTGTGTGTGTGTGTGTGTGCACGCGTGCATGCATGTCTAACACTACCAGTCAGATTTACACTGCATGAGTTTACAGTAATTGAATACATTTGCGTAGGCAAACTTCTCCTAATTAAAGATGAATGAGTTACGGTGACTGAGCGACGCGTCCCTCACATTCTGTGTGCGGCAATAAGTGGGATATTTAATCCAGTGGTTTCCATGTTCATTTCCCAGAAGCCCATGTTTTTAGTGTTTTCTCTAATCTGATACATCTGATTCAAATCATCTGCTAATTATCAATCCCGCGTGAGCTTGATCTCACTGACTTTATTAGAGCAGGGAAAAGGATCCAACAGTGGAAAACCAGCCGGCAGAGAAAGACCTCAAAATGATCCACAGCGTTCTAAGGCTAACATCATCAACAGTAGAAATCAATAGTCACCAAAATCTGTTCATTTGGGCCCAATCAACCCACACACAGCGCTTCAGTATGGTGGAACAGACTTGTGGACGTGGTTTAGGACACAATATGACTATCAGTTGTTGGCCTGGTGGTTTTTGAGTTGACCCTGCAATCAGAATGTTGTTGGCTCAAATGCTAGGACTGCCGACGGTTCCCTTGAGCAAGATACAGTCCCCACACGCTGCTCCCCAGGCGCTGTGTTCCTGGCTGTCCGCTGCTTCACTTAGACAGAGGAAGGATTTTGTGCGGTTCACCCTGTGTGCCGTAGTGTGTTCACGTATGACAAATTAAAACTTTACAATTATTCTTAAAACGAATTAACCTTCAGCCTGTAGCTGAACACCACATACCCTTTTTTAAACAACAAGGTCTGTTTTCACCAACCGCCTCAGGAGCAGGAGAGCTGATCAGGAATCAGTTTCTGTGAGTCGTAAATATGGAGGAATTGGATTTAAGAACAGTTCTGTTTGATGAACTGCAGTCCTGGTGTTGAAACGGCTGCCTGTAGTGCTGAAGTTCAAAACATTTTTTACAGCTCACAGTAAGTCATACTGTGTACTAAACCACGTCCACAAGTTTGATCCACCTTAATGAAGAGCTGGATGTGTCACGCACACCGGGTCACGTGCAGTCACGAGGCACCGGAAATGACTGCACGTCAGGTATAAAAGCAAGTAACAGGTATACATTCCTCGCACAGTCATTGAAGTGACAAGCTTCATGCTACGTGTCCCAACCCAAGTTCGAATCAGGTTCTGTGAGTACTCATGCTCCTCGAAGCGACCCCTAGTCCCCCTGTGTGTGCGAGTGAGAACGCGGGCTCGTTTGGTGCGGGTCTCAACTCCTTTGTTGGAGCGTTCTCAGAACAAACAGTGTGGTTTACCAGCTCTCGTGTGCCAGTCACGCCAGGGCCCATCCGCCACGCAACAAGGCTGTGTCTCGGCCGTTCATTCCTGCCCGTGGTTTGAGCGGGACCAGGGAAATTTTGGGGATGAGTATCGTAGCTCTGGTCCCAAACACGTCTCCAAACACGTCTCTGCTGATTAGGCACATCTGGGTCAGGGACATTTTTTCACTTAGCTGTTCCTACATAGACCATATTAATGCTGGAACATGGCACATTTTTTGTTGTTTCTGTTATTAAGCTGCAAGTCTCTAAATCAGAAATGCATGGTTTTCCAGGTACAGGCTTCAGCGTAGGTACAAACGTCAAAAGTGGCCCAAATTGTTTTAATTAGGTGGTGCAGACTAATGAATGTGGTTCATGACACCATGTGACATGTACTACCAGGGTTGGGGGTTTGAATCCAGGTCCTGGTCTTATGTTTGTGGAGTTTGCATGTTCTCCCTGTGGTAGCATGGGTTTCCTCCGGAGTCTCCGGTTTCTCCCACAGTCCAGAGACATTTGCGTCAGGTGATCTGGGGATTCTAAATTGACTGTGGGTGTGAGTGTGTGAGTGAAGGGTGTGTGTATGGTCTGATGCCCTGCCTCATGCCCATAAACCCCTAAATAGGCTCCAGGTACCTGTGACCCTAGTAAGGATTCAGCGGTTAGAGAAAATGAAGCGTAGTAGCTCTAGTTCTAAACTGAAGAAACATGTTTGGACTAACTGACTCCATCTGGGGTGGATTACCATGCTCACTAGATTTATCCCCAAACTGTAACTTTAACACTGATATATTTTAATTATTCTTTTCCAAACTGACTGCCCTGTATTGCATATTATTCAAAGCAGTACGAGCAGAAACACTCCTTGTAACTTTACTGTGAGTGGGTGGGGGTGAAGCAAATTCAGGCTGTGTACGCTGTGTACATCAAACTACCCTGATGTCTGATTCTGAATGCTTTGGGTGCTGTTGAGTACCATCTGTGAAGAAGAAAGCAGAAATGTTTACGATTGCTGTCAGTAGGGGAGCCCAGAAACCAGTGGGGGAAAATTATGGTCTGCGCCAGGCCTCGTGCCCCTTTCCCTTCAAAATGAGGAGTTGTCCTTTTTAATGGGCTTTAAATGCTTAAAATACTGCAGTGCAAAACCTGTAGAGGTTAAAACGGTCCCTGGAGGGATGATAAATTTCGTAAATTGGTTGCGTCAGTAAAAGGCTTTAAAAATACCATCCCGAGTGCAAAGAACTTTTTTCTGGTTATCATTAACATCACACAGAGTCCAATCTGCACAGCTTCAAATCACCCAGTCACGTTATAATACGTGTAATACATGTGTGTGTGTGCGTGTGTGTGTGTGTGTGTGTGTGTTTGTGTGTGTGTGTGTGTTTGAGCATGTGTTCAGTTGGTGTATGTTTGAGAGTGTTCAGGGGTTAGGGTTAGGATGTGTGTTTGGATATGTGTGTGTTTGGGTGTATGTTCACATATTTTAGAGTCTGTGTTTGAGATTGGTTTAATTTTCTGATGTGTGTCGTATTTGGTGGTGTGTGTTGATGGAGGTGTTTAGTTGATGTGTGTTGATGGGGGTGTTTTGTTGGTATGTGTTGATGATGGTGTTTAGTTGGTGTGTGTTGATGGGGTTGTTTAGTTGGTGTGTGTTGATGGGGTGTTTAGTTGGTGTGTGTTGATGGGGTGTTTAGTTGGTGTGTGTTTATGGGGGTGTTTAGTTGTGTGTTGATGGGGAGTTTAGTTTGTGTGTTGATGGTAGTGTTTAGTTGCTGTGTGTTGGTGGTGTTTAGTTGCTGTGTGTTGATGGTGGTGTTTAGTTGCTGTGTGTTGATGGAGGTGTTTAGTTGGTGTGTATTTGGGGTGTTTAGTTGGCGTGCTTTGATGTGGGTGTTTAGATTGTGTGTGTTGGTGGGGGTGTTGGCGTGTGTTGATGAGGGTGTTTATTTGGTGTGTGTTGGTGGGGGGGTTTAGTTGGTGCGTATTTGGGGTGTTCAGTTGGTGTTTATTGATAGAAATGTCTTGTTGGCATGTGTTGTTGGGGGCATTGGCGTGTGTTGATGAGGGTGTTTAGTTGGTGTGTTTTTGGGGTGTTTAGTTCACATGTGTTAATGGGGGTGTTTAGTTGGTGATGATTGATGGGAGTGTCTAGTTGGCGTGTGTTGATGTGGATGTTTAGTAGGCATTTATTGATTCGGGTATTTAGTTGGTGTGTGTTAATGTGGGTGTTTAGTTGGTGATTATTGATGGGAGTGTCTAGTTCGCGTGCGTTGATGAGGGTGTCTAGTTGGCGTTTATTGATGGGGTGTTTAGTTGGAGTGTGTTAATGGGGGTGTTTAGTTGGGGTGTGTTAATGGGGCTGTTTAGTTGGGGTGTGTTAATGGGGGTGTTTAGTTGGTTTATGTAAATGGGGGTGTCTAGTTGGTGTGTGTTAATGGGGGTGTTTAGTTGGTGTGTGTTAATGGGGGTGTTTAGTTGGTGTGTGATGATGGGGTTGTTTAGTTGGCATTTATTGATGGGGTGTTTAGTTGGTGTGTGTTAATGGGGGTGTCTAGTTGGTGTGTGTTAATGGGGATGTTTAGTTGGTGTTATAATGGGGGTGTTTAGTTGATGTGTGTTAATGGGGGTGTTTAGTTGGTGTGTGTTGATGGGGGAGTTAAGTTGGTGTGTGTTAATGGTGGTGTTTAGTTGGCGTGTGTTAATGGGGGGTGTTTAGTTGGTGTGTGTTAATGGTGGTGTTTAGTTGGCATGTGTTAATGGGGGTGTCTAGTTGGTGTGTGTTAATGGGGGTGTCTAGTTGGTGTGTGTTAATGGGGGTGTTTAGTTGGTGTTATAACGGGGGTGTTTAGTTGGTGTGTGTTAATGGGTGTGTTTAGTTGGTGTGTGTTGATGCCGGAGTTTAGTGGGTGTGTGTTAATGGGGGGTGTTTAGTTGGCGTGTGTTAATGGTGGTGTTTAGTTGGTGTGTTTTTAGAGGTGTGTTAAATATCCTGTGTGTATTTATGTGTATCACTCAGTCACGTTATAATACATGTAATACGTGTAATACGTGTGTGTGTGTGTGTGTGTGTGTGTGTGTGTGTGTGTGTGTGTAGGTGTGTTTGTGTGTGTGTGTGTTTGAGCATGTGTTCATTTGGTGTATGTTTGAGAGTGTTCAGGGTTAGGGTTAGGATATGTGTGTGTTTGGCTGTATGTTCAGGTGTATGTAAAGGCGTGCTTGGTGTTTGGTAGGGTGATGGGTGTGGGTGTGGAGGTGTGTTCGGGGTGTGCTTTGTGTCTGTGTGTGAGTGTTGATGTGTGTTCAGGGATGTTTTTGAGTGCGTGTGTGCGTGTTAAGGCATGTTCAGGTGGTGCCTCGCGTGTTTGTGGAGGGGTGAATTGGTGGGGTGCTGATGACAGTAGCATTATAGCATTAGCTGGGGTGTTTTCACATGGAGCTGCATGTGGGGCTAAAAATACACTCGCTTGTATGTGAGGCAGAGAGTAGGAAAACCAAGAGAGCTGCCGGATTTGGAATCCCCCAAGCCCCCCCCCCCAACACACACACACACACACACACACACACACACACACACACACAAG
>JBBPDE010000083.1:12843353-12854568 GCA_037974605.1 Nannopetersius ansorgii | reverse complement strand
CTCTCTCTCTCTCTCTCTCTCTCTCTCTCTCTCTCTCTCTCTCTCTCTCTCTCTCTCTCTCTCTCTCACTCTCTCAGGCCCACAATAGGAACATTCTGTCCATAGACTATAACCAGGCATCCCGTTTGGGAAAGGTGTATGATGACCACCGTAAGTTCACCCTGCGGCTACAGTATGACGACCACGGCCGGCCGGTGCTGTGGGCTCCCAGTAAGTTCAGTGATGTCCGCGTCAGTTACACTAACGATGGCCTGCTCGCCTCCATCCAGAGAGGAAACTGGAGCGAGCGCAGAGATTATGACAACAGCAGGCTTATCACCCGAACCTGGGCTAACGGCAAAACCTGGAGTTACAGCTTTCAGGAGAAGGTATGTGGAGTGCATATACAGAGATGTGAGTATTAACGCTTAGCTCTGCCATTTACTTCAGGTTTGGAGAGGCTGGTATATCATTTCCCGAATAGTGCTGGGTTCAAACATACTTTTACTGTAACTACAGAGCTACAGCCCCTTCACACAGCATTTTGTGGGACTGCAAATATTTTAGACACACATCTATGGTTCTACTGTCAGTTCAGCCAGAATTTTATGGGACAAAGTCCCATTAGACCGAATGTTCCACAGTCGCCTCTGACAGAATGTATAGCTGTAGTCGGTTCAGGCAGAAATGTGTAGAACTGCAGTCAGTTTAGACAGAATTTTGTGATTCCACAATCAGTTCCAACAGAATTTTGTGGGGCTAAAGTCAATTTAGACCAAATTATGTGGGGCTACAGTCAGTTGAGGGAGAATTTGAAGGTGGTTTGCCAAGAGGAATTGGCCAAAACTGAACCGCAGCACATTTAAAAGCTCATTACTTTTTACCGATGACATCTGGAAACAATAACTGCCATTGTTTTCATTTTGGACCCTCTCTCTCTCTCTCTTAGTCGGTCCAGCTGCTGCTGCACAGTCAGAGGCGCTACACGTTTGAGTATGACCAGACTGATTACCTAATGTCCATCACGCTGCCAAGCATGGTGAAGCACGGCCTGCAGACCGCACTGTCCATTGGTTATTACAGAAACACCTACACCCCCCCAGACGCCCCAGACCACGCGCTGGTGCAGGATTACTCCCCTGACAGACGGCTGCTGCAGACACTGTACCTGGGCTCAGGCAGACGGGTGCTATACAGATACAGCAGGACATCCAGGCTCAGTGAAATCCTCTATGATGCCACACTGGTCAGCTTCACTTACGATGAGTCTTCCGGTGCCATCAAGACTGTCCACCTCATGCAAGAGGGGTTTGTCTCCACGATACGGTACAGGCAAACCGGTAAGCGCACACACACGCACACACACACACAGACACACTCTCCACATATCTTTGAAGTACATGATGTTAAAAACACTGCCAATATTTATCAATATAAAGGGGAGCCAGAAACACAGCAGGATGTAACAAGGAAACTCTGGAGTAGCCAGCAAATAGCTGCGGAGTGATATTAAAGAATGACCACAAATGTAATTTTGATGAACTGTATTGGACCTTCTTTTGGAGTCCACAGTAAAGAGGTTGCAGGACCTAAAACAGCTTTGGGAGCCACCTGATGTTTCAGTCTGATCTCTCCATGAGATATTTAAATATCTATCTATCTGTCTGCCTGTCTCTGTCTGTCTGTGTTTATAACACATCCTTTGACTATAAACTGATTTCAACCGTTTTCAACATAAGACTAACTTCACCCCTGCTCTACTAAGCTTCTGGCAACTTACTTTATCCCCAAAATAAAACCTAATATTTAGTTATTCTTAAGTCTTCCAAGGGCACTGCAAATGTGAGAGCTGAGGAAAAACATTCTTGTTACACCTATTAGCCATCTTCAACTACAGGGGGTGGTAAATCACTATTAGTGACCCTTGTTCATTTATATCAGTAAAGCATATTTTAACAAATTATTTATTGGTGGGAAACTGTAGCCCCTTTTTTTTTACCCCACACTTGCCTATGCTTCCATACGTCTTATTTATTATTTATTTTTATTTCTTTTTCTCTCTGTTTGCTTCTCAGGTCCACTGGTGGGCAGACAGATCTACCGCTTCAGTGAGGAGGGCTTAGTCAACGCCCGCTTTGACTACAGCTACAATAATTTCCGCATTACCAGCATGCAGGCCATGATCAATGAGACGCCGCTTCCAATCGATCTTTACCGCTATGTAGACGTGTCGGGTCGGACCGAGCAGTTTGGCAAGTTCAGCGTCATCAGCTACGACCTCAATCAAGTCATCACTACGCATGCCATGAAACACACCAAGATCTTCAACCCCAATGGCCAGGTGGTGGAGGTGCAGTATGAGATCCTCAAGGCCATCGCCTTCTGGATGACACTGCAGTATGATAGCCTGGGCCGCGTTACAAACTGTGATATCCGCATCGGGGTTGACGGGAACATCACGCGCCGCTCGTATGAGTATGACGCTGATGGACAGCTTCAGTCAGTTGCTGTTGACGACCGGCCACAGTGGCGCTACAGCTATGATCTCAACGGCAACATCAACCTTCTGAGCCATGGCAACAGCGCTAGGCTAACGCCACTACGGTACGACTTGCGGGACAGAATCACGCGGCTAGGTGAGATCCAGTACCGGATGGATGATGATGGATTCCTGCGTGTCCGGGGAAGTTTGGTCTTCGATTACACATCTAATGGCCTCCTAGCTGGAGCAGTGGACCGGGACACTGGGAAGCGAGTCTGGTATCGCTATGACGGCCTTGGAAGACGTGTTTCTAGCCGAACTAGTGATGGAGAACTTGTGCAGTTTTTCTATGCCGATTTGAATGAACCCACCAGGGTCACCCACTTGTACAACCAGACAGCCTCTGAAATCACTTCCCTCTACTACGACCTGCAAGGTCATCTGATTGCCATGGAGATGAGCAGCGGACAGGAGTTTTACATAGCCTGTGACATGGCAGGAACCCCGCTAGCCATCTTCAGCAGCCGAGGCCAGGTGGTCAAGCAGCTTCGTTACACGCCATATGGAGATGTCTACAGAGACTCCAACCCATCCTTCCAGCTCCTGTTTGGCTTCCAGGGTGGACTCTATGACACCCTGACCCGGCTGGTGCACCTCGGCCGCCGCGACTATGATGTGGTTGCTGGGAGATGGACCACGCCCAATCATGACCTGTGGGCGGAGGTCAGCGCAGAACCCAAGCCATTCAACCTGTATGCTTTCAAGAACAACTACCCCCTCGGTGGCCTGCAAGACGTCACCAAGTTCACAACAGGTGAGGAATGAGTGGCCTCATCTCAGTTCAGCCCACAAGCTGCTGCTAGGGGTTCAAAGCAGTGGAAATGCATGGGAGATCACAATAAAAAGCAAAAGAGAGGCTCGCTATTAGCTGAATGGCTGGCTAGCACAGCTTAATAATCTTGCACACAGCTTATCAGCGTCCTACTCATCAGAAAGCTCATCATCTGTTTCATTTTATCTTTTTGATTTGTTTAGGATTCTGTGTCATGCAACCCGCTGAGATAGTTGAACCTCCTTCCGTGTATTCTGAGAAAAGGAGGAAAGAGGAACATAAAGGAATTAACATAAAAGCCCTTATATGGATACACAAAAACATCTCTTGGAAAGTATTATTTTTGGTTCTTAGGGAGAGAGGAAGTAAATCGAAGGAAGCAGCCCATCAGAAAAGTTGAACTGAGACACAAAGACACATTTAGCATTAGTCTCACAAACAGGGTGTTCTGTGCAATAGCGTTGCTAATGCAAATGTTTACATTTATAATAATTAATTAATTAGAAAGCTATAGACCTGTTTCCTAGTGATGTTACCTCACAATGGGATGGTCCTGGGTTTGATTCCTGGCCAGGTGACCGAGGGTCTTTTCTTTGTGTCTGTTCTCCCTGTGTGGGTTTCTGCTGGAAGGTCCTGTTTCCCCTCCACAGTCCAAACACACGCATGTAAGGTGGACTGGAGAGGCTAAATTGCCCCTGTGTGTGTGTGTCTATGTGTGCCCTGGAGACATGTTCCTCCACCTTTCACCCTATAGGCACCAGCATCTCCATCACCCAGTTTCAGAATAAGTGGCTCAGAACCATGGACAGACATGGTTTCTCAGACCCATTATAAGCCCAAGCCTGGACTAAAAAGACAATCCTGTGGCATTTTAAAATGTTTATCTGACATAAATAAGTAGAATTTTGTATAAATATTTTCTATAAACTGAGTCACAAGCCACACTCTGAGACAAAGCTGTTCTTCTCTGCACAGATATCAGCAGCTGGCTGCAGCTGTTCGGGTTCCAGCTGCACAACGTGGTTCCAGGGTTCCCCAAGCTGCCAGTGGAGAACACAGAGCAAACGTATGAGATGATGAACATTCAGAGCCGTACACACACCTGGGACCCTAGCAAGGTAAGCTGGGGCACAGAAAAACAAAAAGAAAAGCAGTTATATAATTTATTAGTATATGTATGGTCTGTGCAGTCTAGTGATGTGTAAAATATCAGTTTTTGAAGATTTTGAGGCAATAATAAATAAACATTTTTCACTCAGAAGTTGATCACACCACAAACCTGCACATGATGTATTATGGCCATCCAAAATCTCTCTCTCTCTCTCTCCCCTCTTTCCTTCTAGGTCGTTCTCGGTATCCAGTGTGAGCTTCAGAAACTCCTCCAGAACTTCATATCTCTGGACGGCCTCCCCATGACACCGGCCAATGGCAGGCCAGGAGGCCGCCGGGGGCGGAGCCCAAGATTCTCCGCCCTCTCCTCTATCTTTGGCAAGGGTGTGAAGTTTGCCGTTCATGCTGATGGAACAATTAGTGCCGAGATCATAGGGGTGGCCAGTGAGGACAGCCGACGTGTTGCCGCAGTGATGAATGGCGCCATCTACCTGCGGGGCTTGCGCTTCACCACTGACAGCCGAGACACGCATTATTTCACCAAAGACGGCCCGCTGGAGGCAGACTTGGGAGTGGTATGGGGTGGAAGTGGAAGTGCCGGAGGAGGTGCCAGGGTCCTTGAGAATGGTGTCAACGTTTCTGTCTCGCAGATGAGTGCTACGGTTGCTGGGGAAACTAGGCGATTTGCAGACTTGGTCCTCCAGCAAGGGGCGCTGTGCTTTAACATCCGCTATGGGGCAACTCCTGATGAGGAAAGAACACGAGTGCTGGAGGGGGCACGGATCAGGGCAGTAAAGGGGGCATGGCTGCTGGAACAAAGGCGAGTCAAAGATGGAGAGGGCGGAGCAAGGGTGTGGACCAATAAGGAGAGGGAGGAGCTTCTGTCAGAGGGGCATGTCTCGGGATATGAAGGATTTTACGTTTTGCCAGTGGAACAGCACCCTGAGCTAGCGGACAGTCCATATAACATACAGCTGATCAGACAGACCGATGCTGGTCATAGGTAACGGTGGCACCGCACGCACACATACGCACACGCACACACACACATATACCCAGCGCTATAGCAGGGATATCCAGTTCCAGGCTTGGAGGGCGTAATTCCCACACAGTTTAGCAATTTCATGTTCTAATGCACTTGATTCAACTCAACAGTAGGGCCGTAATGAATAGTCAACAAAGTTGACGATATCAGCATTCTACGATGCTCTACAATGTTCATATGATTCACACAGTTATTGTGACAGACTGTAATACACTGCAGGAAGCGTAGGGGGCGATGCAACTTCCGTTGCTTCAAGAAATCGGGACTTTTTGAGTGATGACAGCAAAAAAACAGGTGTAACCAAAGACGATATGACCCAGTGCTTTCACCCACTGCTGTTCAGACAGCAAAGATTAGTCAATAAAAAAGGGCCAGTAGTTTAATCAAGAAATCCCTGTTAGCATTAGCCCTACACTTCAGTTGGCTCACGAGTTAATAAGAGTGATTGAGCAGGGAAATCACCAAACTGTGCTGGACTCAGCCTCCGGGACTAGAGTTGGTAACCTCTGCACTGTGGTTTCTCAGCTTTTTTCTATAACATCGACAAGACAAATCAAGAAAGACATGTCTTCGAAATGTGACAGATGATGGTATTGTATTATTTCAGTTTTTTAAAAGAATGTGCACTATTTGCCAGTTTTGCATTTGTTATTTTTTTTTATTACGTTTCTGTGTTAATGTTTTCATTGGAATACTTCTGTGGCTTAGACGTTCTTACGCGTTCTTAGGGCCTTCTGTTTGGAATTGAAGACCTCTAGCTTTTTTTTATGTGATTGGATGACTCGAGCATTCCCTTTGTGAATATACTGCAGTCTTATCATTACTTATCGGTATTCAGCCAGTCATCAGTGTTGCTGTTCCAGAAGAAGTTCTAGATGACTGGACAGGATGTGCAATTTAACATAATTGGACAGAAATGTTAAAGTGATACCCCAAACCCAAGAATAGACAAAAGGTTTCAAGAAATTCCTCACAAATTGCCTTCTGGAATCAGTGGTTTAAATGCCCTTCTGGAATCACTAGTTAAGATGGCTTTCCAGAATCTTTGCTTCAAATGCCCTTCTGGAATCGTTGCTTTAAATGACTTCATATTCGCTTGTTAAGATGAACTTCTGGAATCAGTGGTTTAAAACCCCTTCCGGAATCATTTGTTCACATCGCCTTCCGGAAACCATCTATTAAAATGGCCTTTCAGAATCATCTATCTACACAGAGTTCAGAGTTCTGGTTTTGATTGCCTTCCAGAATAAACACAGCCTTCTGGATTCCCAGTGAAATCTTTAACTGACCCTTTGGAATTGAATCATTACCCCCCTGGAATTTCTTTGCTCATATGGCCTTGGTTCAGATGACCTTCCCGGATCATTGGTTCAAACTGCCTTCAGTAATCGCTGGTTCAAATGGCCTTCCAGAATCAATGGTTCAAACTCCCTCCGGAATCACTGGTACAGACGAGTTTCTGGAATTGCCGGTTGTAATGGCCTTCCAAAGTCATCCGTTCAGATGTCCTCCCAGAATCACCTCTTTAGATTGACTTCCTGAATCATCCTTTCAAACATTGTTAAACAGGCTTCCGGAATCCTCCGATCAATCGGCCTTCCAGAATCCTTTAGTTCCCACATCTGCTGCTGACCGAGTGGCCGTCGCTGCCTGCAAACTACTGCTAGTGACTGTGATGCTAGGAGACACAGGGAGATGTATATAGTTCTTTAGCAAGTGCTCGATAACTCCATGTTCTGCTTAAGCTCTAGAACCAACTGACTTCAGGTATCAGGTTCACCTGGATTCAACTAAATGGGAAGAGGGATCCCACTCAGGGGACCCGGACAGCCTGACTCGTCTCGGTACCTGTGGATCAGAGCGGCGTTCATAAAGCTAATTCACACAAGCTGTTAAATAGCTTAGTAAACAAGAAAACAACCGTGTTTTTGATAAAATTGTGTACAATGTACTTTTTGATATGTAGAGATATGAGATGTTATCTATGTGGAACTCGTGCCTTTCCGCTCTAATGGAAAACAATGGAGTTGTAAAACACACACACAGTGTACGTTTCAGTATTATGTTAAAACTGTATGTTTTTAAAAGTTGTTTTATGACTCAAAAGTACCAACAGTCCAGAAAAACAGGTGGGAGGGGCCTCCATGGTACAAAGAAATTTAATGTGCATCTATTTCTGGATCCGATTCCTGGGACTGGAATGAGTATGGTTTATTTTTGACTCTGGTTTTAGGTGTTAGGGTCTGCACCCTACAGTCGGATGAGGTTCAGCTGTGTGCATGTGTTCCTTCCCTCTAATGAACAGAATGGATGGAATGATTTAGCAGCTTTGCTTTAGAAAGAGTTTATTTTGAACCTTCTTTGGTTCTTCGGGCACATCTTCAGGTCAGCCATTGATTTGTGTTTTGGTATATCACCCTGGCTCAAATATTGGGTTTTGTTTTTGTTTTTCTTTAGGGGGGTGGGTGGGGTGGGTAAGTGCATTGGATAGGTTTGAGGAATCCAACTCTGTAATCAGAGGGCCTAAACATAGTATTACGTTCAATAATAGTATTTTTGTACAAATATTTCAATAATTTTAGGGCTGTCACTATTATATTAGTAATCTTGTCATTATTTTGGCAATTAATCAAGTAATCGTACACAGTTTATAACAGGAAAACTTAGACTTCACAAAAACTATAGACATATGTGCATAAGAGAGATCCAGTTGGTGGGTTTCCTCCCTTTCAGTGATGCTCACAAAAGTGAGAGAAAAACGTTTGTGGAAAATGTTTAGACTGCCAATCACGAGGAAAACCCTGTTTGACAATCAAGTTGCAAAGTGATCACTGAGGTCAGTGTACAAAATACCAGATGGCCCATTTTTTGTTTTTTATTGATGGGGAACGACATGTAATAAAGGTTTTAGGGAAACATCTCTTAACTTCAGCAAGTGGTCATTTCAACCTTTTTGCATCAATCAAGTATTCAGTTTTGCAAAGACCATCTGAACAGTCAGGGGTTCTCCACCACCCTCTGTATTTTGCTCCCTGTCTAAGCTGATTCACAGAGAACATACATTTCAGGCCATACATTTTTAAATTTTAATTTATTTAATTTCAATTGTGGCATTTAATTTTAATTGTGGCAGCCTTAATTTACAAATTTAATCATCAGGGACTTTGCCCTTTAATAAGCACTACCAATAGAACAGCAAATGAGAGTTCATCCAGAAATGCTCATTTTCATCTCCACCAAAACTAGTTCAGATTAAAAATGCAAATGAGAGTTTGGCTGCTTTTCTTTGCACAAAATATTGCACACTGATATTTTGAATTCCAATTAACATCATGAAAATAAATCATTAAATTAATTGGTCATTTTTATCGAGTACACTATTAGAATTGTATACTTTCAGTTTAATAAAATAATATCTGCCAAATATAGTGTGCAAATGTTTTGGGACCCCAATCAAATGACTGGTTTTAATTGTAAATTAGTTACACGTCTAGACACACATTTTAATAAGGTAAAAATTGGCCGGTGCGAAAGATTTCTTTTATTTTTTCCTCATATTTTAATTTTAGCAAATAAATAGAACAGTTGGAGAAAAATACACATTTTTTGTTTATTCTGTTTAGAAAAGCAACAAAATATGCAATTTATTGGTGTCCAGCATATATCTACATCCATCTCCATAGTCAAGAACAGTGACAAATATGTAATTAAGAGGTATCCTCACTGGTTTTCTGCAAGCAATCTATTTTTGTTTATTATACATTTTATTCAAATGTATGTCCCTCCAGCATATGAAAAGCTCTCAACCCAATGTACTTACTGCTACCTACCCTGATCTTCATGTTCCAAAATCCTTTCAGCTTTGATTTGGTGAAACAGTATCACTGAAAAAAATCTTAATCTTAAATGTGAT
Source organism: Nannopetersius ansorgii (assembly GCA_037974605.1). Taxonomy (NCBI): domain Eukaryota; kingdom Metazoa; phylum Chordata; class Actinopteri; order Characiformes; family Alestidae; genus Nannopetersius; species Nannopetersius ansorgii. Next base: position 12,845,207 of record JBBPDE010000083.1, on the reverse strand, counting down.
CAATATATCTAATATTTCTCACTTTGAGACTGTCATCAGAATTCTTATTTTTAGACATTTTTACATGTTTATAGACTTCAACAGGAGCTTAAATAAAAGAAAATCACCAAAAAATTAAATTAGATAAACTTACATCTGGAAATACTAATAAAGTTCTGCAGTATAAGTACAGTACTGCTACAGTTATATACAGTATATAACAGTCTTGACTTAAGAACGTTTTGAGTTTACAACGCTCACTCCCACTTGGCTTACATCGACTTACATGACTGAACTAGTTTTCCTTTTCCTTTTTCTGTGGATTAGTTGTGTTTTTATGATTTTACAACTGTGTTGGGATCGTTAAGTGACTTAGGCAATTCACCTTACACCACTGTTGAAGGAACGGATCAGTGTTGAGGACCCCCTGTATTTTATATCTTTTTTTAAAGTATTTAATTGACTTTTATTTTTTGCTGTGTCCACTCTGATTGCATTGCTTCTGAAGTCCAGAAGGTGGCGTAAGACCTCGTTTTTCTCCTGTGGAAATTGGAAAGGAGGTCAGAGTGACAGACACAACAGAGACGTGCTGCGTCGTGATTTCATGCTGAAGAACAATATTGCAATAATATCGTAACGTATCATATAATCGCCTCTTTGGCAATTCCCTCCCCTACTGGCAGTCTCATGATGAGAAAATTAGATATTTTGACTTGATATTTTCACTTTCCAAGATTTTTTTTTTATGTTCTAGATATCAGTTTGTGTGAAGGGTGACCAGAACACAGTTGAAGGAGTGACCTGAATGCATTTGTGATGTTCTTCCCAGCTCTGATCAGAACCTTAAAGTCACAATCAGGACTTCAGACTCCAATAACAAACCTCCCGCAGACAATTCAGAAACCAAACTGAGAACATCACTTGAAGAACAGCATTTAAATAGTCCTCTTTTTTCACTTGATGTTCAATTTTGTGGTTCTGACTGTGACTCTAAGCGACTGGAGAGCCCCCTTGGTTATTCCAGGGCTTCCCAATCCTAGTCTTGGTGACCTCATTATGCTGCCAGCCCACAAGGATTAGCTCATAAATGGAATCGAGGGTGTTAGATGAGATGAGACCAAAAACAAAAGTGTGTGTAGAGTGGGGTCGGCAGGACTAGGATCAGGAGCCCCTGCTTTAGTTCCAGAAGTTGGAGAACGAGTGCCCATGAGAACATGGGCTTTATTTAAGAGCTGTAGAAACTTCATATTAAAGACAAGGTACTTTGGGCATCAAGATTTTTAATAAATAAAGATGTAAATTGTACATGTTAGACTGTTGGTGTTATCCTCCTTTAGCACATTCTTTAGAGTCCATGAGAAAAAATAACCCCTGCTTAATTAATGGTCTGTCACTCAAGAGGACTCCCACCGGGTCTCTGTTCAGACATGACGTTCTAGAGGGAACTTCAAAACCATGCCACCAAGAATACAAAGGAAAAACTTTGCTTGTTGTTGCACCACCTGGTCAGATCTTTTGCTGATGCTCTAGAATATGAAGATGGTTCTTTTGCCAGAGTTCTAGAAGTTAAGCTCAGCTCTTTTGCTGGTGTTACAGAAATTTTTTGTAAGGTTCTGGAATTTGAGATCAGTTCTTCTGGTTATGTTCTAGATTTTGAAGATGATACTTTAGCATGTGTTCTACAATTTAAAGACAGGTGTTTTACCAGTGTTCTAGAATTTAATCATGGTTCCTTTTTCAGTGTTCTATAATTTAATTATGGTTCTTTTACCAGTGTTCTAGAATTTAATTATGGTTATTTTACCAGTGTTCTAGAATTTAATTATGGTTATTTTACCAGTGTTCTAGAATTTAATTATTGTTATTTTACCAGTG
>JBBPDE010000083.1:12813087-12824443 GCA_037974605.1 Nannopetersius ansorgii | reverse complement strand
CGTTCATTAATTGTAATCGAGTTAAAATGTTCAATTAATCGAGATTTTGATTTTAGGCCAAATCGCCCAGCCCTACTTAGAACCAACATAAACACTGCATTACTCTCAGTCAGATTAGACAGACACTCCAAACACTCCCTTTCTAATGAAATATTCAGTCAGGCAGTGTGAGGTTCTTCATCATGATAACAATAACGGCCATAATATTGCCCAGAGGGTGTGCGTGTTATTTTCACTTTCAAAAATCACCCAGACATGTCACTTGTCTCAATAGTTGCTCAATAGGTGCTCAATAATCAGAGGCCTTCATGTTTGATCAGCTACTACATGTTAGAGCAATACTAAACACTTCTAATCTATAAAATAACTCATAATGAGATTGCGCAGAAAACAAAGGGTTAAACAAACTCAAACGATCAGAAGCCTCCGTTTTCCATGATGCAAGAAGCATTTGAGCCTTAAACTCAAAATGTCTAATATTAAGAAAAATGCACATTCAGGCTGGTGGGTACAAATGTTTTATGAGTTTACTACTGTATAAATACATAAAAATATGCATTATGTATCTTTTGCTTATTTATCATGACTTTGCTAGAAATCAGTACACATTATAGTCTCTCCCACTGTGCAATACCACCGCCAGTCAGACAGCTTTCGCTGGAGAAGAAAATCCCCCTGACATTCCTTGTGGCACAGCTGGGAGCCACTGGAACAGTGTGTTTTGGTTGAGCTACTAAGCACAGGCAGAGTTTGCAGAATTAGACTGAAGGCAGCAGCTTCGGAAGCCATACGCTGTTAGCCGAAGGCCAAAAACTCAAGTTTTCTCTACTTAATAGAAAGTCTCACAAATTAAAGCGATCTCACAAATTCACACCGCAGTCTCTTACCCTCCACACCTAAAGGGAACAAAATACACTCATGTCCACTTTCATTGTCCAGTGATAAATCTAATTCTCACACTTTTGCCAGTCTAAAACAGTTAATCAGCCAATCCATCCGGTGAGGCTTAAGCTTACATTACTTGTTTGCTATGTTAAAGTTGTAGAAGCAAATCCATGTGGAGGTAAGAAGTAACTTGGGTAAACTTATGCAGACGTGTTATTTTGTCCCAGCCTGCAACCGAGCCCTGGTTAATGGCTTGTATTCTGTAAATGCTCTGCTAAAGGGTTTTTAGGGGTTCTACTTCATTCAACAGCACCCCCCACCCCTTGGGAAGCTTTAGAGATCCTCACCCTGGTTTCACTGTCAAAACTAAACGGAGGGTTTATGAATAATTACTGGAATGGGCTTCTTTTATGAGATTATTTGGTTTATCTGTAAGAATAATGAAAACACTTAAAAATTTAAATGCAACTAAAAGCATCAGAAAGGTGGAAAACTAAGGAGCAATTATGGGACAATATGCAGGGAGACTGAGCAAAATAAATAACAAAAACAGTAAGAGAGAGCAACAGCCAGAGTGAAAGAGAAAGTGAAAGAATACACACCTCTTGGCTCCGCCTGCATCAGGAGAGACGATGGTGCAGTTCTTCCACTCGTTAATATTCTCCTTGATCCATTTCAGAACTGCGGGCTCAGCATAAAGGTTATCCACCGGGATATCAAAGAACCCCTAACAAACAAGCACACACCCCTCAAATAATCTGCATAGTCCATGGACATAAGTGGTGTGTGTGTGTGTGTGTGTGTGTGTGTGTATATATATGTGTATACACTGCATCTGAGACATTATGCACATTTTATGCTTTGGCCTTTTGTCCATAACCCTTACGTCACTGAAAATAGACACATTTTGATCAATGTCGTCCAGAGTCAAAGTTTTTTCAACGGTGCTTGTGTGAACAGCATTTTGTTTAAGTCTGAATAAGGACAAGCCCCATTTTAAAACATACCAGTGTGCATGTGGACCCGACCTAAAGGTGGCAAATCAACTGCACTGGGTTCAGAATGTTACAGCTGATTCTAACTAATCATTATAATATTCAATAAAGTATTTGGTCAAAAATAAATTCACAAGCTGTTTATGAACCCAACGAGCTTTATGTTTCCTTGTTGCCTGTATAACTGAGTAAGTAGTTCTTCTAACTTTGTGTTTTCACTGTAGTTACATCCCTGTTATGTATGCATGTCTGAATGTGCGTCGGTGTGTGTGTGTACCTGTATCTGTGAGGCATGCAGGTCCATGGTGATGATGTGATCGGCTCCCGCTACAGAAAGCATGTTGGCCACCAGCTTCGCAGAGATTGGAGCCCGGCTCTATCGAAGCAAAGACAGTGAAAGAAAGAAACACACACACTATTAAGTCAATTAATGTAATAAAAAAGTAATAAAAAAGAACAGATGAAAGGGCCCATTTTTCATTCGTGTATTGCTCTGCAGTCCAAGTTTTGATTTTGTAACATTATGCACCAGAAACAGTCCAATTTCTACATAATTATTTTCCAGCATCTTTTTATCCCTTAGGATTGCACACCCAGTTTATGTTACTATGCCTTTAGGACTTACATATGTAAAGGAGTTCTGCTAAGCCTCCCTGTATTTTGCCTTATCTAAAACTCAGTCCCGGCTGAAATAACTTTAGCTGAACTGCTGCAGGCTAAAATGATTCATATATGAAAAAGCTTAGGTTTTGGTAGTTCATCTACTATATATGGACTGTATGGTGTATTGTGTACATTTTAATGAAGCCTTCAAAAACTTTTATTTCATAAAGTAAAGAAAATTAGGGTTTCCATAATATGGGCCCTTTAATCGAAAAAATGGCACACAGTTAATATGTCATTTTCCACCATGCTTTTTCAGTCTGAGTGCAATCATTTCAAAATGCAGAATAAGAGACAGAGAGACAGACAGAGAGAGAGAGACAGAGAGAGAGACAGAGAGAGACAGAGTGGGAGAACAAGACAGAAGAGTGAGAGAGAGACAGAGAGAGAGAGAGAGAGAGAGAGAGAGTGGGAGAACAAGACAGAAGAGAGAGAGACAGAGACAGAGAGACAGACAGAGACAGACAGACAGACAGACAGAGAGACAGACAGAGAGACAGACAGAGAGAAAGACAGAGAGACAGACAGACAGAAAGACAGACAGAGAGACAGAGTGGGAGAACAAGACAGAAGAGAGGGAGAGAGAGAGAGAGAGAGACAGAGAGATTAATAGAAGAAATACAGCGAGAAAAAGAGGGTGAGAGGGTGAAAAAGAGAGAAACAGAGAGTCATACAGCTACACATAGAGAGAAAGCAAGACAAATAGAAGAAAACAGACTTACGAAGAAGCAGCCCAGATGGATCCATCAGCATTTATCTTTTAATGTGTGTGTGTATGATCATGGTTGATTAGTACCATCATTAGTAAATGGGCACTGTGTTTGGGATTGCATGTGTGGGTATACATGCCTTCAAGTGGTTTGTGTGTGAGAGTTAGTAAAAACGCAAGCAGGTTCTCTCACCCCCACCTTATCCTTCTTGTCTTGTCTGGCGTAGGGAAAACAGGGGATGACCGCGGTCACTCGTGACGCTGACGCGATCTTACACGCATTGATCATAATCAATAACTCCATCAGGTTATCGTTTATCTCACCACAGCCACTCTGGACGATGTACACATCCTCCCCACGGACGCTCTCACCAATCTCCACACTGAACAAACAAAAACAGACATACAGACATGATTATCAACAAGCTTTGACCACTGACCCATTGATCACTCTGATCAGGTTTGATTACGTTTTGGCATGTGGACATTTAAAGTGCTGCAAGAGTTTCAACAGTGAAGAAGACTGTGAGTGGGATTCAATTCTGTTGGATGTTCTCACACACGGCAGTGGTTTATATGAGAGCTAAATGTCAACTACAAACACCACCCAAGCCTCTGCCAACATGGGGATATTTTAAGCAGCAGAATGCACAGTCATTCCCTCTCTCACACACACTTGTTTGCCACGGTTTCATGGTGCGTTATTGCAGTTTTGGAAGGGCACAAAACATAAATCAGTCCCTTTTACTCAACCATGTTTTTGTTCCCTTCCACCTTAAATTTTGCCAGTCCCAGTTAATGAGTGCACAGGCGCCAGAATGTAACTGCTGTACCATTTAACGTGGAACGGGAAAATCTAATAAGCATTTGGTGAACAGAATGCCAGCTTCATCATTGCGTTTCATGCTTTTGGCAATTAAATATTTAAAGGCAAATATAATAATAATAAAGGTTAGATAATGCCCCGTGTCTGAAATGACTGCAATTCCATAAATCAACCACCATGATAACCCAGCGTATTAAGTGCAGTAGTGGTGTCGCATCATTTCTCCTAATCGTAATAATAATAACATACACTCGTTGGAACGACATTACATGGCGCTGAGGGAGAGATAAGCAGGCGTCATTAAAACAAGGTTTGACAGAAAGCGATAGTGTTTCAACCCTCATAAAGGAGCAGAAGCCAAACACGGGGTTTAAAAACAGCATTAGTGTCTGCTGACAGAAAGGGTAATGCTGGGAAATGTAGTCCGCTGGCTTCACTTTTCTGCACAGCGAGAAGGCGTCTCGACCATAAAAAACTACAAGTCCAAAATGAAAACAATAGCGTGGCGCCGTTGACCATGTGGTTAAAATTACAAACTGCTGTGTCGTTTTAAAACACGCAACGCACAAAAAAAACAGTAAACGGCTCCCAAAAAGCCCCCACCATGTTTCTTGATTGCTGAATTTCTTGGTGACAACTTTGCCCAGCTCCTGCCCCAGCCGGTCCGCAATCTTCTGCGATAGATCCGGATGCGAACTACCGCTGAAAATCTTGATGTTGGGCATTCTCGGTTGTTCCAGGGCGTCTATTTTGGCTGAAAGGGGATGCAGGACATATAGAGAGACGCGGTGTCTGTTAGAGAGTGCTGCTGCTGCTGCTGCTGCTGCTGCTGCTGTAAACACCGAACCTCCTCTCTCCTTCTCAGCTCGTGCTCCGTTTCCTTGGCAGCAGTTCCACCGCAACCCACTAGTCGTCGCTGGATCTCGCGAGAAAACGAGCAACGTCATTCCTTAACCGTGCCACCTGCACAACGTTAGGATTTGTTGTGTTAGTTTTGCTACATAATACTTTGTGTGGCTACTTTAATTTTGATATAAGCTTCTAAAGACATGCAGCAGTGGGCTAAAGTTGTATGCAAAGGTTTTAAACATTTATTTGTTGAAAAAACATACAAAACATTACAATCACTACAGTGTGAAATACTTTCTGTGCATTTAACCCATTCCCCGACCGAAGAAATCCTTTATCTGCATTTAGCCCATTCACCAGTGAAGCAGTGTGCAGCCAGCTTAACAGCACCCCAGAGAGCAGTATGTAAGAACAGTACCTTGCGCAAGTGTTGCTCAGTGGTGCCACTGGCCGTCCTGGGATTCAACCCTCCTTCTGATCATGGGGGTAATTCTATAACTACTAGGCCATCAGCTTATCAAAAATAATATACACAGTTAAACAAGGCATTGTAATTGTGAGTGTATTAACCAATTCCTTTCAGCTTTGCTAAAAGGAGGCCAGTATTTACAGATTACGTCCAACCCATAGGTATCAAATTAATCCTTTAGTAAGTCAAATCAGCAGTTGTTAATACAACTGAAAAAATCCAAAAAAGAACCAAACCTGTGTTCTTTAACCCAGACTAGTCTTTCCCAAGACTCCTAACACATAATGCAGGGGGAAGCTGGGTTGTTCATCATTTGGCAAAGACTAAAAGGTAGATCAAAGCAACAAAATCCGAAAGTAAGTCATCATGCATTAGTTCTTAACCTGCAAAAAATATGACAATATGTAGCAGACCTTCATTGACCAAGACACACTGTTTAACTTGTTCAGAAAAACTGTTCAGAGACTGATGGATAGAGTTGATGGTGCCACCTTGTGGGGAACCTTTGGAGGGAGTGTGTGAGCAACTTTCAAACAGGCTCAAGATGTGCATTTCAACTCTCAAGCCTCAGAATTTCCTGTGCCAGTGACTGCCACACCACAAAGCAAAACAGATCCACCAACCGATAACCCCCACCCAACATACTATTGGTAATTGTGTTTACTGTTTTTGATTGCAAAATGCTGTTGGTTTATCCAAGTTTTCAAATGAGATCACAGTAACAGGTATCTTTAGACTGAACAAACCTTCCTGTGGCTTCTTGGTAGTAATGTGGGGGTTTTGCTTTGCATACTCAGTCTATGAGCATTTTTAGGGCTTTTTTTGTCTCCCAGATCTTCTCATGACGGAGTTCTCCTCAACTTTCATTTCTTAAAATGACAGCCTGATCAATTACCCGCTATACTGTAAAGAACAAACACTGTGTTGCATTTGTAACAAAAAATTCCAAAAGTGTCCTTGCTAGATTTATTCAAACAGCAGTTTTAAGGTACTTAAAATGATGCACAATTCACACAAAAAAAATAAATATAAAAAACAAATGGCAAAAAAGCATGTGTCAAAACTCCTATTCTGGTTTCAGAGTTTCTTTTCAGTCCAAAAGACAATACAATCACTGGCGGGAACAAAATCTAAATTTTTTTTACATTATTTGAAAATATTAGTTGTTTTGTACATAATATCAACATTTCATTTCTTTTTGGATATGTTTACATTATCTTCCATTCCAATCTCTCATTTTCCCTCTATTTGCAAGTGAACTTTTTTGAGGTTTTGTTTCGACACTGGCGATATGACACTGAAATCAGGGAAATAAACATTCAGGCACAGGAATAATAAGTGACACAGTCATGCTCCGTTTACATCATTTACACTGAAAGAGTGCATGCACACCATTCTTCTTCCAAGCTGGGTTCTAAATATGCTCAAGATACTCAATATACTGATTGGACTTTCAGAGACATCAGCATCTTTGGTAAATATAACCAAAGGACTGTGAAAAAAAAATCAGTTAAATAACGCAAATATATGGATTTCCAATCCTTATCCCAAACATTAGTCGGAATAAGTGGTACCCTGGATTCTTATAATTAACAGTACAGTCTACTACCCTTAAGCAATTGTCTACTTGTTTCACTGGGGCATGAATTTGCATTCATACACCACTGATCAACATGGGGAAGATGTGCACAGAATTTACAAATGTGTTCAAAAATTTGGAAGAACTGTACTGAACAAAATAAAAACAGGTACATTTGTGATTCTAACATAACACCAATATTCTACAGGTTTTCTAATGATTTACAGGAGCTGTGGAAATCATGTGGTGAAAAAACAAAGGGATAAATGATTCTACAATGAGGTTTCAACCACTTTGAATAGGACTGTATACGCATACCCTGATTCTCCAAGTGCTTGGACATCCCTGGACATCCTGAAATTGCGTATATGTTGGGCACCAATACTTCCTTCAGTTATTTTAGTTTTCAATACATTTACAAACTGATTAGATGTTCTCAGAGGTGCAACTGTCTATTCTTTTTTTAAACAGAGGTCAAATGTATTTTTGACTCTATATAAGGCACAACTGAAATCGGTCAAAATCAAAACATGCATGTGTTCTTAGTTCCTTCTGAATCTGAAACCCTTTTCGTTATGCCTTGAGATGATGTCATCTCTACATTATTTTAGGAACTGTCTACAAGAGTATTAATCAGAATCTGCTGTCTAATGTATATTGTCTGCCTGTTTTATCATTGTCCTGTCAGTTCTACCTCAAATTGGTCTCTTAAATAGTATTGTCATAGTATTGTACCGTTTGACAGTACAGAGAGCTGCTTCCTGCAGTCATGCCAATAAAGCACTAAAGAAATGAGATGAAGAGGGAAAGAGATGTGTTTCTAAAACTGTATCAACAAGAGAAGTAGCCAAAGATATGCAAAGCATTTAGGTTTTCAACCCCGGTTTCCTTTTACGCCCACTTTCAGTAGATCCAGCAATTAATGGAAACAGCCTTAATTTTTTATGATGTTAATTTGCAAATTTGGTGAAACAAAGTCTTGCCCAGCCTTGATGTGTGAAGAGGGATATGCAGTACAATGTAAAAATAAAAAGTACCCAAAAGAATCAAGTTTGAAAAGCTGCCCATAACCAAGAATGAATGTGATCTAGTTACAAAGCCTCCTTTGGGCCGTACAGGGGGTCCTCCTACAGGGGGTGATTAATAACAACGCTCACTCCTATAAAAACCTTTTTTTAAAAATTGAGACGTGAGAATTTCGTCTTGCAGCATTAGCTTCGTATTTCTGGACTACGTGAGCGAACTAGTTTGGTTGCACATGGCGGAAGTATACACAGTAACGAATATTTCTTTACACTGATTTTTGTCATTTTTTCCTGTTACTTCCGTAGAGTTACAAGTACAGTATATTTATGTACTTTTCCTGTGCCATAGTTGTGTGTGTCTATGTTCTAGATTATGAATTTACAACAGTGAGAGGATAGATAAGTGACTAGGGTGCTTTTCGACTTACACTGGCTTTCGTCGCTGTTGTAGAAACAGAACGTGTCTTTCATTCTAAATTCGTCCTCAGGATAAATTCTCAGCATTTGCATACTGATTTATGAAAAACACAGTTGTGCTGTAACAGCTACAGCACACTGACACTCCCATTCAGGCTGGGAACTTGCTTTCAAAATCTGACTTTAGAAACCACAACTGAAAACCTGAACTTTCACAAATGAACATTTTAAGATCAAATCTGCACACACATGATCTATAAACAAGGCCCCTGGTCCCTGGCAACAGCCAACATCAAAAGAAAGGTAGCAAAGCTCTCTAGAATTATGGACAATAAAACAAGTTTAAAACATTCAAACCCCAAGAGCAAGGCCCTAAAATGAGATCCCTTCGTTGAGGATTCAGAGGCTAACTGATCTATTCATGCTCTCACCATTACAGCCCCTTTTACCCAAAATTACAGAAGCTTAGCCTTATTGCTAAACTGCTAGTTTAGCTTCGTAGATTTAAGACTAGTAAGCTGCTTCAATTGCATGCTGGATAACAGGACTGGCCTCAATGATAAAAATATTTGAGCATTTGTCAATTATATTGGTATATTGTTATGGATTTACAATTAAATGCTGTCAGCAAAAATTCTGTCAGACTCGTGTGTCTCCTTATCTGAATGTTTGCTTACAGCACAGGGTCATATTTCATTCTGCATCTTCTGTAAAAAAAGTGTAAACATGTGTAAAACTGTCAACTTCAATATATTTTTTAAAACAGGGAAAAAAAAGGAAAAAAATTGTGTTTAAATAAACATGTGTTTTTTTTAGATCAACTATCTGAAGCTTTTGAAACCCATTCGGGTGAACTAGAGAGGTCAGCTAGGTTGATTGGAGTAATGTTGCTTGACTATGAACGAAATATGGAATAAAGCAGGCAGTTTGGCTGCCACCCTCATTCACATATAGTTAAATCCACACTTTTATCATTCAGTGCTTCGCTCCACTGCTCCTACAGTTTTCGGTGCAAAACTGCTTCCAACATCCAGAGAAATCAGTGGGAGAAGAAACTTAAAGACTGCAGCCTCAGATCCAACAAAAACGTCTACTATTTAACAGTGGGATTGCGATGCTACATCACAATACAGGTGGGAGGTATGACAGTATAAAAGTGAATACTGTAACGGTACCCATGATACAGATTTTATCACACCACAGACACAAAAACATTGAACCAGAAACAGGCCCACCCCCAATACAAAATAAGCAAACTCGACAGCTTAAATAAGTCTTATAAACTCTACAAAAAGACATACAGCTTAAACATTTCCATGATTCTGTACAGTTCATTAACTTTACAATGTGAAACGTTCTTTCCCTCTTCACACATTACCTTAATTCGTAGTGCAGACACTTTTTTTCCTGATGCCAGTTCGATACCGGTCAATTTTAAAACGAGCTGTTTTTAGCGGAAGCATTTCGCATGACATCTAAAACTAGGCTATCATGCTCCAACTACTCACACACTATTACCCCACATCGCTAACATTATTTTAACCTTTGTGTGGTGGGAATTTGAAGAAAGTACAAGAGTTGTGCGCCAGATTGCACAGTTAAGAAACTAGAAATTAAGAAATAAGGAATAATAAATTATAAGTGCTGCTATAATTACATAATTATTTATTCATTACGATTATTATGGTTATCAAGTCATTATCAGTCATTCAAAGCAAAGACTGAGGTTTGCAATGAGTTTTTGCTCAAAAGACAATAAGCAATTAATCCTTAAAATGAGTGCGCACATGTCGCTGAAGATTACTCTGTTCAGTGAAACTCCTCCCACACCACCCGCACTCGTGCGGTTTCTCTCCCGTGTGAGTGAGCTGATGCCGATGAAGACTACTCTTATGGGTGAAACTGTTCCCACACTCGGAGCAATCATACGGCTTCTCTCCCGAGTGAATGCGGTGGTGAAGCTGGAGACTACTCAGCTGCGTAAAACTCTTCCCACACTCTGAGCAGTAATACGGCCTCTCTCCAGTGTGAGTGCGATGATGTTGTTGGAGATAACTCTGCTGGGCAAAGCACCTCCCACAATACAGACACTGATACGGCTTCTCTCCTGTGTGAACGCGCTGGTGCTTTTTGAGGTGACCCCGGTCAATAAAACTCTTCCCACACTCCGAGCAGTCGTACGGCTTCTCCCCCGTGTGAACGCTCTGGTGCCGCTGGAGACTATTCTTGTGAGTGAAACTCTTGCCACAGAGAGGGCAGTCGTACGGCTTCTCCCCTGTGTGTATGAGCTGGTGACGCTGGAGGCTATTCCGGTGGTTGAAACTCTTCCCGCAGTGTGAGCAGTCGTAGGGCTTCTCTCCCGTGTGAGTGCGCAGGTGCAGCTGGAGGTCACTCTGTTGAATGAATCCCTTCCCACACTGTGAGCAGCAGTAAGGTTTCTCTCCTGTGTGAATGCGCTGGTGTCGCTGGAGGTCACTCAGCTTAGAAAAGCTCTTGCCACACTCAGAACACAGGTGAGCTCTCTCCTTCCCTGCCTCCGTCTCCGCCTCTGTTTCCGTTTCTGCGGGAGAGACATCAGCGTGGAGGGTGTCAGTGGATGTTTGCTGTTCTAGAACAGGGTCAGCACCCTGAAGAACTCCTTGTGGTGGTATCTCATGATGCAGCTGGAGATATAAATTCGTGCCAGGCACACAGAGCAAGATGTGACTGCCGTTCATTTTTCTTTCTGGACGAGAAACAGGGAGAAAAAAAAATACATTAGAAGGTTAAAGTGAAACTTTGAAGAGAGTAAAAACTCCGGGGAGCATTATACAGTCTACCTCTGGTCTAGCCTCAGCCTCAGACATCACGTCCATGGAACGTTGGCTAAACGTCTGATGCATATGGTACACTTAACTGGAAACACTTCAGGAATGTCAAAGTCGTCATCTGATTGGTTG
>JBBPDE010000083.1:12787878-12807747 GCA_037974605.1 Nannopetersius ansorgii | reverse complement strand
GATGACAAAAACTGGTTAGAGGGGGGCCCCCAGTGAATTTTTGCTTGGGGCCCCAACAGACCCTAGGATCGCCTCTGGTTAGGGCATTCACTAAATGGCTAAAAGGTTTTCTTTGAGTGATACCCACATGACCAAAAAACACAAATGTCAGTGTTTACAGCAATCTGTGTTGCGCAGGTTTGGAGTAAAAAAAACGTAGTCAGTTATACCTGTGTGTTTTAGACCAGTTACATATCCATGTGGGTGTTCCTGGGTCTTTTGATTAATTAAGGTCTTTGTGTAATTCAATATGTTTTGGTTAATATTTAACTATTAAAGAACCTGAGGTGTTTTAATGGGCCCATATTTTCCTTTTATTTTTTGAATCCCAAACTTTAACAACATTTACATACTTCAAGCCTTTTAAAATTCCAGACAATGGATGATATAAATCCTTTTATACAATTAAAAACATTTTTAATAATCACACAATACTACTATTCTAACCATATTGTGCAGCCTTAATATTGATGCTGTTTTGTAATGTATCAAATGTTGTAAATGGCCAGGTTGTGGTCAGTGTACCTATGAAAGCTTATCAATCTGACAGAGTTAAGGACTCTATTGCTGTGGAGCGGTGTGGTTCCCCAGGCAGGGAATTAAACCCCAGACCCAGTCACTCACTAGACTTTGTTGACTTGTACTCCCTCATATGAAGCCGAAGGGGTCAGCACCCTTCTTTTAACATGTGGAATCCAGAGGAGTTGAAAGGGTCTTTGCCATACAATCACTGATCGGACTGAGCCAAGGACAAACCAGTTGAAAACAAACCAGTTAAATGTGAGTGTGAATGCGCTGGTGTTTTTTCAGAATACTCTCCTGATTAAAAGTCTTCCCACACAATAGGCACTCATACGGTCTCTCTCCTGTGTGAATGCGTTGGTGTCCTCGGAGGTTGCCTCTGTGACTAAAACTCTTGCCACAGTGTGGGCAGTCATACGGCTTCACCCCCGTGTGAGTGCGCTGGTGTAGCTGGAGTGTACTCTGCTGAGTAAAGCTCTTCCCACATTCAGTGCAGTAGTACGGCTTCTCTCCTGTGTGAGTACGCTGATGCAGCTGGAGGGTGCTCTGCTGTGTAAAGCTCTTCCCACAGTCTATGCAGAAATGCGGCTTCTCTCCCGTGTGGGTGCGCTGGTGCAGCTGGAGGGTGCTCTGCTGAGTAAAACTCTTCCCACACTCCACACAGTAGTATGGTTTCTCTCCCGTGTGAATGCGCTGGTGCTGCAGAAGATGACTCTGTCGGGTAAAACACTTCCCACAGTCTGAGCAGCCGTAGGGCTTCTCTCCTGTGTGAATGCGCTGGTGTCGCTGGAGAGTGCTGTGTTGAGTAAAGCGCTTCCCACACTGCGAGCAGTCGTACGGCTTCTCTCCCGTGTGAGTGAGCTGGTGTCGCTGGAGACTACCCTGCTGGGTGAAACTTTTCCCACACAGTCGGCAGTCATACAGCCGCTCTCCTGTGTGAGTGTACTGGTGCTGCTGGAGATGACTCTGCTCAGCAAAACTCTTCCCACACTGTGGACAGAAGTGGGTTCTCTCCTTTCCCATGTCTTTCTGCATTCATCAGCAAGAAGGGTTAAGGGATGCTGTTTAGTTCTGGAGGGGAGAGGGGAAAATGCAACCCACATTCGATTAGATTTTTTAAAATGTCAACACATTTTATTATATCGCCGCTGTCGGGCGGAAACCTCATATGTCCAAAATGGCTATTTTTCAGGAAACTGAAAGAACTATTTATATTCTAAATAAATGAATACAGTGTCATCAAACATCCCAAGCTATTTTCAACACTTTTCATTGCTTAATAATTTCTAAAGTTTACAGACCCACGTGGAGCCTGACCAATAGTATTGATTTATTAAAAAAAACAAAAGTGGAGTTACGAGGTTTCCGCCCGACAGCGACAATATGTAATTATATAATAATATACATTATCATAATAAATACGTTATGGCAATTTCACTGGAGAAAAGCAACAAATTATCTATGTGAAATAAAACCCAACAAGGCTCACCGAGGCTGAAATTTTGCCACTTATTCATTATGTGACACTCTTTTAGGCTAAACATGCTGGTGTGGTGGTGCAAAACCAAAAAACCTCTCAAGAACAAAGATACATTTAAATATTTTACTTACAATTATTGTTTTTTTACATTACAGGTTACATGCTATGTTCATTTAATATGAAACATATACACTTCAGCAAGTTCAGTAATATTTGATATGGAACTGCAATGTCTACGCTCTTAAAAATACTTTCACTCGCAATAAAGACATATTGCACTATGATACAAGATTTTAATAACATTTCTCTCAGAAAAAAAAATCAATTAGATGTGAAAACAATCATTCAGCAGAGTTGGGTTTGAAAAGTAAATAAAATGGTTATATTTAAAACAGAGAATTTATCCCTGGATCCTTTCACTGCCGTGTGTTTGTCTTCAGTAAACCATTTCACATCAAAGCCTTTTTCAAGGATGCAGAAATTTAAAAATAACTTTTTTAATTTGATGATCTGTTAAATGGCACGTTGTGCATTCCCATATTTAAGTTTGGAAAACACGTATTAACAAACTTTTGCCTCTATTACAAGCCATTAAATCTTGCCGGCTCAACTGGCACTCATATAAAGGCATGACTCAGGTAAGTGGAAAATTTCAGGTGAAAGGTGTTTGACATGAAGTTCCAATCCACACTATTTTTGAGCCCACGTGTGGGGAATTCACAGACTGTACACACAGTTAACCTAAACACAACACAACAGCTTCCAGTCTTTGCCTCATTCCACTACACATTCCACGAAAGGGACACTTTCCCTCAAATATCGTCTATTTAAAATGCTTTTGTTTACATCTCCAAACCAAACCCCTGTACGTCCGTATACCATGTCCGAACCGCAGTCGCCCAAACAAAGGTTCCGCCTCCAAATACACCAGCATAAAACGTTTTCGCCGGTCTTAATAAGAATAATTTTATCAAGCTAAGAAAAAACAGCGTTTACTGATTTTACAGTTCATTATTTCGACACTCATAATGTAAATAAACAACACATCTTGCTAGATCGTTACTGAACTGAGCAGATTTATTCAAAATCTGACCATTTCTCTTCACACTCTTTGACTACAAACGCATTTTGCAATTTATTTATTTAGCGAGAATAGCGAAATGCAAACCACTCAGGAGAGAAATGCAAAAACGACCGTGATAGACTCTGCAAGACAAAGATGATCCCATCAAATTTTTTTAGTGATCGCAAATACAACTAACTGCTTTGATTCATCCTCACCTTCGCTTCCTCACCAAAAACCCATTTTCACCAAAAACAATCCATTTCGCTTCATCCCCAGTTCAGCCGCTGTGCGTGAGAGCCCCCCTGTCCTGGTCTGTTCCATCGGGCTGGATCTTTTGGATGCTCATCTGCTTGAAAACTTCACTTTAATACGAGCAGACACAGCCAACACTGTCTCTGTTAAATCCCGTTATATTTAATTGTCGTTAAAGCTGAAGGCAGCTCAATTCTCTCAAGCTTCTCCTTCTAATTCTCGGTTCCACCTTAAAAGATCATGCAGTTCCATAACACAGCCTGCACAGGCCGCAGTGCGATTACGGGATCATTTAAGGCGGAAAAGACAAATCTAATAACATGTTTTGTGTATAAGAAGCCAACCAGAGCCTGCGTAAAAGACACATTTTCTTCTGCCTGAAATGTTAAACTGCCCATGTGCTACACGAGTTTTTACCCCGATGAAATATTTGTCTATAAATCTTTAAGACTGACATGGATGGATATAATGATGGATGGATGGATAAAAATGGCTCTGTAGTTACAGTATTGTAGATGAATGAATGGAAGGGTGGATAGGTAGCAGATGGTTGTGTTGAAGGATTGATGGATAGATGGTGGTCGGATGGATGGATGGATGAATGGACAAATGCATGGATGGATGGTAGATGTATGGGTTGAAGGATGGATGGAAGAAATGATGGATGGATGGAAGGAAGGATGGATGATGGATGGATGGGGTGAAGGGTGGAAGGTAGGTGGTTGGCTGGATGAATGGAAAATGATTGGCTGTCCTGTTTAGCACCTTATTGAAAAAGTAGGAAACACTCCCCATAACTTCAGCTTCATTCAGCAGAGCTAAACTACTGTAATAATTTCGTTTTTTGTGACATCACAAAAGCAATAAAGTCAAAACAAGCGGTTTTCATAGTATTTGTTTTCACATTATTGTTTCCACATCTGTGTGTTTTGACCAGATCCCACTGTAAAAGAATAAACAGTGGGAATAAACATTAATGATACTTTCGAGTGGAGATTTGTTTGCTCGGACACTTCAGCCCTTTACAGATGGAAAACAGCAGAGAGAATGGGCAGTGGCTAATGGATGCTCAAAGATCTCCAAACTAATTTACATTACATGCGTATTTATATTTTACTCTTATTATTATGTCAGATAAGAACAGGCAGCGATGGTAATTATAAAACAGAAACTGGAATTAATAACTACGCTTAAGTTGGACAAGAAGTGTGCACTGTGCAATACAGCACACACGCGCTAGAGGGCGCCCGCGAGACAAGTCCTCAGTTAATGGGATGTCAAACGGACCAATAGGAGTTAAACGGTGAAAATCATCACACTGAGTTCGCCAGATGACTGTCAAAATGTACAGTTATTATAATATAAACAGGGCAATTTGTGAACATTTGGAGGGCCCGTCAACTCAAGTATGCTTCTGTATGGAAGCAGTTCAAGAATTTGTATCAATAAAACCAATATATAATTAATAAAAAATAATATGATATAATTAAATCTGGGATTTTTGTATGAATTAGGTCAGGAAATTTAGGACTTATTAGTTACTTACGTAATGTTTGTGAAGAGAGAGAGTGAAAGTCACACGGAGAAAGAACTGAAGAGTGAAAAAGAGGGAAAATCGGGCAGTTTTAAAGCACCTTAATAGGCACTGTTTTATCAGAGGGGTAAGAACTTTTTTGTGTAAAACCTAACCCATTCATGGTGGAGGGATACAGGCTGGGCATTATGAGTCAAAATAGTCCCCAAAGAAATCTAAGCTAGTTCAGATCTGCCACTATTTTACCATAATCAACACAAAATAGACACTTAAAATAGTGTAAATAGTGTCAGCAAGTTTCCCAACATTAATAGTTTCATACCAAAACCGCTATGCACTAATTTGTTTACAAACACTGAATGATAGGGGAACTTTGAAAAATTGGTGGAACTTCCCTTTTAAAGATTAATTTAGTGTTCCAACTGTTGAAGGCTATTTATGTTGGAAGGGTGGAGAAGCGAGGGGGGAAAAAACAATTATAAACCACATGGGAGTTCGCGCTTGGAAGGCTGCATGCTGAGAACCTGCCAATTTGACTGAAGAGACAACACGAACATTTGTTGTTTCTTGTGTGTAGCGACTGTAGATAACAACTTCCATAAACTGCACTGATGTCACCAGGCGTATATGTCTCTGACGGTCCCGTATTTAACAGATATGATCACAATTAAATGCTTTTAATTCTTTATGCACAGTAGTAAAAGCTCCACAGGTCACATTGGTTTTGTGTTCTGACATGTGCCTTGTGCGCAAAATGATGTATTTTGTATTATATATCAGAGATCTCTTTTTTACAGAAGCACATTGTTGCGTTGAACAAAATAATGACTGAAAATCAGAGAGTACATGATGTGCTGGTCCCCTAAAAGCATCACTTCAGTTCCACTTTTCGTTTGTTTATAACAAGCCAGGATAAGTTCTACACCACAATGGCACTATGAGCTCCCGTGACCTGGTTTAGACTGTTTTCTTTTCCAGCGGAGATGAACCAGGTTTATCACGGACACAGCCAGACCAAAGGTCAGCAACAGCTGGTGTTAAAATGTACATATTTATGCCCTGAGGTCCACTTATAACACACACACGTATATATGCTGCCCGCTCCTTCACTTGGTGAATGGGTTAAATGCAGAGAAAGAACTCCACAATGTTCGGTCTGTGTTGTGGTGTGTTCACGTATACACACACGCACACACACACACACACACACACACACACACACACACACACACACATTATATATGTAACTGTGTCACATAAATCACAGAAGGGCATATTCAAACTGCTCTAGGTCAAATATGCAAATATATGTTAATGACTGTTTTTGTGACATCACAAAATCAGCGAATTCAAAGTGGACAGCAGTTAAAAAGTTGCATTCATGGATCTCATTGGCTAGTGAGGGAATGGTTATCGAAAATATATATACCATGATACAGACCCTTCCATCACAGTGGTGTTCTGTCCTAAAGGGCAGAAAATAGAAAATAGAAAATCTTGGCTCCATACCCGCCATCTGTAAGACCTGTGCGGAGGCAACACTGCTCCCTAGTGGACGTGTGACTTACTGCAGAGCTGACACAGACGGAATGAAAGTTTGGACACCCCGGACATATTACATTTAGTGTAAACAAGTATCTAAATTGAAAAGAAAAAAGTAATGGCGCATGTAATATTCTGCCTTGCCTCCCAATCTGTTAAACCCAGCCACTAAATAAAGTGTGCACTAAACAATGCTGAAATTTGCCATTAGGTGTGGGAACTGTGTAGTCATTCCACCTGTGGTGCACAAACATTTGCCAAGGACTGCAGGCATCTGAGCCATTCGTGTCCACAGGCTAACTTCCATAAAGTTTGCTTTGGGCCAAACTGTCCCTGTCTGCAGGAATTCCTGGGACATTTTTCTAGTGAAAGAAGAACCAGCAATGTAGGAGTAAAGGTAAACGAATAGGGTAGAGTAGCATGAGTATCCATGGTCACTAAAAAAAAAGGAACAGTGAAACATGTGATCAAAAGCTCTTTTTAATTTATATTTATTCCATAAACATGATTACAAAACTCAGCAAGTTACCAATATTACATTTTTCACCATACAGGCTTGTTCACAAATATTTAAACCTTTATAACAGATACAACAAAAAACAAAATACTAGAATAATTTACATGAAAGTCTATAAAACAGCAATTAAATCACAAATTAGTGTCATTGATTAGCTGTCTGTTTTCATGTTTGTCTGTTTTTTTTTAAAATCAATAATTGTTTTACTAGAGCACAACACTCTCACAATAAGATTGGTCCAGTAACAAAACTCAACAAAGAGCCACAGCTTTTCTCCTTTATCATAGTTTCATAGTTTTTTTTTTTTTGTCACAATTTTGGTTTTCAAACCAAAAAACCATGATAATCAGCAACCTTTTCACTGCCTGGGAGGCAAAAGAACAGAAGCCACACCAAGAACGACCTCACAGCACTTTCTAAGAAAAATATACACTTAGAAAATATGGTACAAATTGGCACAATGAAAAATATACAGGTTGTAATTTTTCCCTACATCAAGAGTTCATTAATAATCCACCTGGCAAAGATTCCAGATGATACAAACAGATCTCTTTTTTTTTGTGATGAGAAAAAGGCAAAATGTAGTTCCGAGTAATGAAAAAAGTGATTAAAAAAGAAAGAAAAATCATGAAACGTACCTAAAACATGAAGGCATAATACATTCATAAAAAGGGCATGAAGATGTTTCTGACAGAGCTGTTTTTGTCTCTCTGCGGATGATGCAAATGTTGCTGTAAATATTTCTTTACAAGCGCAAGTCAGTAGAGTCTGAGCCGCTCACCTTGCCTTGCCACAAAGTGCTCCTGCGATAAAGCAAGAGGATTCTGAAAACACTAAAGTAATTCTGTTGCGGCCTGGGCACGGGGCGCAGAGTGTATAGTCTTTCTTTTGTAAACAGTAAACAACATTCAAACATAGCAAGAGAAACACAGAGCCATGACGCTGACGGAAACTGCAATCAGAGAGTCAGAAAAAGCCAAAAGTAAGGGCTGCATTCACAACTAAATTTAAATATCATGTTTATGCATGCACATCGCTAGCAATACACTGAAAAAAAAAAAAACAATCAAAAATATTTGGTCCTGTCTGCTGAACTGAACTGCGAAAATTCCTGGATTAAGCTTGTTGGAAATGCACAGTGACCCTAAAAAGTGTTTGGACATTTCGGCGTTACGTTCATTGTGCTAGGAAACGAAACGTCAAGCAGAATGTCTTAACAGACTCTAACAGGCTGTCGTGTTCTTTTTGGCATAGTATATTTTTTCAAATGGCAGCTTAGATTTTCATTGTTTGAGCAGTTTCTGGCAGGTTTGCATCCAAAATGGCTTTGTACACATCATGACTTCATGAACCCGTAAATGAACACTGACCCTCATACCTCTTACCAATAACTGAACACTCTACCCCAATTTATTTCCAAATGCTTGAGACAGCTGCTACTGTCCATCATTTAATTCACTTTAAAATGTCTTGTTTGGCTAATTAGTTTGCTAGTTACCTTAACGTACTAGCTAATATAAAATGATACGCCGCACTGTTGTCTACTTTCACGAACATGTGCAAAGTCTACCAATGTTTCAGTGTTTTTCTCTTAAGTGGTTGCACGTAGCAATCTTGCTAAGAGACGTTTAGCACTGATTACGCTAAAATTAAACAGTGTTCTATATAAGTTCTACACAGAATCGGGGAGTCGAGTTCAGCTTATATTTTCAGCTGTTGAGTGTGAAAATACCAGCAACTACATTCATTCTGTGAGGGCTAGATAGCTGTTAGCATTAGCTTCCAAGCTTATGTCACTTTAGTGAGCTCTTTTCAATGTGAGTTTCAATCTAGAAATAGTGATTTAAACATCCACATGATGTCCTAATGTACATTCTGGTGCTCTAACTGGACATGTAACAGGGTTTATTTTCTCCCGAAAGAGTGAAGAATTTGCTACATTTTCAACTTGTTGCTGTGTTGACAGAGGAGAAAACCCTTGAGTACTACTGGATCTGGTTGGTACCAGACCTGAGCAGGAACTAAAAATCAGGAAATTGGATTCTTTGGAACTGGAAATAGATCCCAATTTTTCTAGTGCCACAGTATCCAGTACTCTGTGAAAAGGAAAAATGCTAGTAGTGCCGGCCACTTGGAATTCCTCTCCGGACTTTTACAGGCTAGCACAGTCTACCATTTGTGCTACCAAGTTTTTTCTCAGGAAAATATAATTTTGCTAAACATCTTACCAAGTTCACCCATGACCAAATGGCTAAAGTGTCCAAATACTTTTTGAGGCCACTGTACACTTATGTAAATCAATAAAATGACCTTTCTTTATTTATATCATTTATGGTAAGAGGATTACTTTGTGCTAGACCTTTACCGAAGTCTACATCATCATTTAACCCATTGGGTTACATCTGTGTGACTGAAACGTTGCATAATAGTTATTAATAACAAAGGGATCACTCATATCTAACAATATCTAACAATCAAATTCTGGGATTTCATCAAAAATTCAAGAATCGCATGCAAAAATACTCCCTCTTGAACTTGCTATCCGTCCCCAAGCTCTCTCTGTTTCAGCTCTGCTTTTTCTGCTCCTTCACTAGTCTCACGGGGCCAGAGGTGATCTTGTAGCAAAAACATCTGGGGACAACTGAGAAATCTTGGGCCATATTAGAATGGAAATGGAAAATGTCTAAACCAGTTCGGTGCCTTGTGAAGGCGGTTATCAAGTCACCCCAACCACTCCCATTAAGCATGGAGAACTCTACACGCGGTAATAAAAAGGGTTACCTCTTGCAAGGGAGAAGCCGTTTGGTTAAACCCTTGCTACACTTTAGTCTTAGGAGATATCAGATACCTGAGTTACTGTTTTCAAGCGAAATAATATCAGACTCAAGTAATTCGGGGTGTGTTTTAAAAGGAGTGTACCTTGTTAGCGGCACCACCAAAAGTTTCACAAGTTGTCCCGAGAGGCGTACCCTCGTTTCGAGATCAGACCCGGTCCAGTGAGACTACTCCCTGGCTAACGGTGTAAAAGCAACCAAAATAATGCAAAACAATGTCTATTTCCAGATTGTACAGATGACTCCACAACTGATGTCTGCATATGTAACAACAGTAAACCCAAAATTGTTTTCCAACCCACCCCCCGGCTCACAAACATACATTCCCACAACCGTCACCACATTAAAAAACAACAAATATTTATGTAGATAAAAATGTCTGTACACTTAATTGTTCATATTTTGGCACATTAATTTAAACATGTTTGATATAATCTTATTTTGTAAATAGTGCATATGTTCCTGTACAACAGCATTTAGATACTGGCAGAGGGGACTCAGTCAGCCTGTGGCACAGAGAAGTGAAGCCCCTTACTTGAATCATAAAATAAATAAACATAATATTAAAGACAGCTAGTACATTAAGACTTGAGATGCGGTAGCATCTTATACAAAAGTATGATGTCCTTTCCTAAACAGACGCTACTTTTGGACTTCCCAAAATGCATCATTCAGAACAGTTGGCACAGTAACACTCCTTAGCGCAGGAAACTAAAAACAACCTCCAACCCCTGAACAACAGAAGGCAACCGTTTGCTGAGAGACATAGCAGGGTGCTGGGCTTGTTTTAAACGATGACGTTGGGACACAGATTGAACACATAGACTGCTAGAGCTGCAACGGAGAACAGAGGACAAATAAATACAGATTTAATACTACGTGAAATTAAGTTTTAAGAAGGCTTTCAAGGCATTGTCTCTTCTTAAACAAAAAGAAACAGATCACTAAACAAACGAACCCAATTTTTAAAAAATGCAACAAAGCAGCAATGGCAGATAGATGCAGCCGTGATATAGTGACTCCACTTAGTCAGTAGGTAGCTTAGCAGGGCTGTCATGCAGGGTGTACCCACCTTCCTGTGGGGCAGGCAAAGGATTGTGGGTAAAGTCAGTGCCATGCAGCTCTGAAAGGTGTGTGGTGGAGGCTCAGAAGGATTTGACGGGAAACAAGGTTAGGAAACTGAGAATAGGGGTACTTTGCAGAGAGAAAATATTACCTCTGTTTTTCTACCAAAGCAGTCAGCGCTACTCCTTTAATGTCCCGTTTACCCGCCAAAAGTTCGTCGCGGGCAAACTTTGCGGTGCTTTTGTGACGGTACATCTTTTTGTGGGCAGGCCGATGAGGAAACGGTAGGCAATCCAAACCGAGAGGAGGGAAGAAACCAGGTGGGAGGAGCTTTGTCGAAGCTTTGCCACCACGGCCCGCTCCCTTCTTCCCCCGACTGGCCCCTGAAGACCCCCCGCGCTTCTTAAGGTCAACGCTGCTACCCAGAATCTTGAGTGTCTGGTTTTGGAGAGCATGCTGCCCTGGTGACAAACAAGGACCCCAGAGTGGCTCAACTGAGGCTCTCATGAAGCGCTGCACCTCAGCCATGCCGGAGACTATGTTAGACAGGATGTTTGACGGCTCTTGGAATTCACCCTGGTCATCATCTGATAGGCCCCCAGCGTTAGGCCACTCCCCTTGAGCTCCCATTATGCTGAGCGAGGGAGTTGGAGAAGGAGCACCACTTTCCAGTCTCTCTCCACTTTTAGCCGCTTTCCCTTCCAGTAAAGCTTTAATCTTCTTTGCGGAACGAGAACCCTGACGTGGGAGCTTCGCTTTCTCGCTTTTAGCTGCTTTGGGTGTTTTGCTCTTTTTTGTGTTTTGTCCATTCTTTCCACCCTTCTTTTTAGACCCTTTGCTACCCTGAGGCCCTTCTTCCCCTTCTTCCACTTTGAAAGTTTGAAAGGGGTGTTGGTTTCCAGATGTGTCTTGCTCAAGCTGTGGAAAAGCACTGCAGTTCCACCTCACATTAGTCCCACCTGTCTCTGGAAAGCCTGTCCCTTTCCCACAGTTCCCCAAGAGCTGCGGGGAGGGGCTGGGAGTGTCGGGCGGTGACATCTCGGACAAAGAGGAATGGCGGAACTTGTCAGGGGTGAAGTTTGAGATGTCAAGCAAGTCAGTGGACTCTCGAAGAGGAGTGACCTCCTCGAGACTCTGCTGCAGAACTAGCCGTGGGCTGCAGTGTGACAAGAAGCCATCGTTCATTTCACTTATCTCTTCTTCTCTCTCCCGTTCTCCATCCCTTAGGCTTAGTGAACTGTAGTTGCTAGAAGCTGCAGAGAGGGAGCCCAAAGAGTTAAAGCTGACAAGTCGCCCCATGCCACTTTCACCTCGTGACCCTGCTGGACTGAGCCCATAATCAGTATCTGAGTGGGGCTCAGGTAAGAGTGGTTCTTCAAAAGGCATCCTGCAGGTACCCAGTGGCACCTGAACATACCCTGTCACTGTTGCATTGTCCTCTGCTAGCACAGGCATTGGCCTGGGAAAGCCCGGTGGCATGACTGGAGACTGAGTTGGAATGTCAGGAGAGAATGAAAGCTGCTCAACTGTGGGTTGGGAAGGCCAGGAAACAGGGAAGTTTTGTTCGGTTTGGTTGGCGTCGGGATACTGTGTGCGCTGCTGAATGTGATTGAGAGGCTGAGGTGAATGGGGGAGCTCAGACTCTGAGGGAGGGGAGAGTACACAGGTCTGAGCTGGTTGCAGGGGGGCTGCAACTGGTAACAACCCTGGCTGCTGCTGGTCTGTAGAGAAATATGTGACATTGGCGCTGCTGGAAGAATCAGAAGCTTCCAGGAGAGTCTGCAGGTATCCACCGGGCAGGAGTCCCACGCTCCCATTAGTCCCAGGGGTGGTGGGGCTCAAAGTGCATTTTTCATCTGAGGTCTCGTTTGTGATAAGATTACTTTCCAAAGAGTTACTAAGGTTTTCAGGTAAACATGAACTTAACTCAGTAAGCTCAGAGGCAGTGGAGTTTTCCTCTTTATGTGCTTCTTTTAGCTTTTTAGACCTCAGTCTCGCTTCACTCTTAAATTTTTTTATTTTTCCTGTTTTGCTTCCTTTTCTTCTCTCCTCCCTCTCTTCGGTTCTGCTCTTAGCCCTAGCTTTGTGTACTGTGTTACCTGTCTCCACTATATCCAAGGCATCATGTGCAGCGCTCCCTTGTGGCTCTTCTGTGCTTTTTACAGATGCAGTCGATTCTTGCTGATTGTTGGAGGAGGCAGTTGCAGTTAGGCTTGGGGATAAACTCTCCACCGCATGGATCCGCTGAATCCTGAGTCTACTTGCGCTCCTTCGTTTGCGTTTGGGGATAGTGCTCGGTGGCCGTTTGTAGCCATTGAGGCGTTTGGTTTTGTCTGCAGCTGTTAATTTGTTCAGTTCCTGCTGTTCCTTTTCCTTCCTCTGCCAGTAGCCCTTCAGAGGTGCCAGCCTTTCATAGTGCAGCAGAGTGTCTGGACTTAAATGCACCATCATGACTGAAGGGTCCACTCTACTCAACCTCACTTGCATGTGCTTCTCACCTTTAAAGCGGTTTATGATGATGTATTTAATGATGACAGGTGGCTCTTTCCGGTAGGACCGACGCCGCTTCTTTGGGCACCAGTCATCATCCCGCTCTTTCTTCAGCGCAACGGGCTGCTTCTCACGTTTTTCTGCGTTCTTCTCACTCTCTATGGAGTCCATATCATATAGGTAATCTTCACGGAAAGCAACCTTCCTCTTAGCACGGAGGCGGTAACTAAGCTGGCTGGAGGAACTAGAGTTCTCTCTAGACAGTTGCCCGTGGGGTCGCTGGGCCTGCCATGCATCAGGAGAAGAGCCAGTGCAATAGCTGTCATCACTGAACTCACCAGAGTCCTCTGGTGAATTACTGAGGTCAAAAAGGAAGTTGCTGTTGGGGGTTGTCGGGGCATCTGCCTTGTCATCACATGATTGGTCTGTCTTGTCCTTTAAGCCCTCTGTTCTGCTACAAGGTAGAGCAGGAAAGAAACCTAGCTGGGATTCATCTTGCAGGGGGGTCTCAGTTCGTTCTTGTGCTCCATCCGGGTAGGACTCATAACGAATTTTGAGTGAACAGACATCAGTACCCAGTGCTGACTCCTCCTCCTGGAACATGTAGTTTTCCACATCTTCCTCACAGAACAGATTGACTGCTAGTTCACTGCGAGAACATAGGTCCAACAATTCCATTCGGCTCTCGCTGATAAGGGACTCCAGGCAGCTCCAGTCCTGTGCCTCCTCTCCCAGGCTTTCATATATGCTCCTTGAAGCAGGATCATCATCTGATTCACTCTCTCGCATTGACTTCCCTTCCTCTGTATTGTCATTTACGCCAGCTGCATGGGTGGGGGCGCTGAGCAACTGGTCGGACAGCACTTGGTCACCATAGCGCCCCACATTATTGGCAGAGCCAAGGCACTGCATGCTGATGTTGGAGGCAGGGCAAGGCTGGAACTCGGAGGTTAATCCAAGCATGGACTCGCATGATTGGTTCTTGGGAATCAAGCAACTCAGGCAGTCTCCTCCTCCAGAATCCATGCTGGAAAGGGGTGGTCTATCACAGCTCTGAGGCACAGACCAGGGAGTCACAGGTTTGGAGCATGAAACAGAAGAGAGGGACGAGAGGGAGGAGAGAGATGAGAATGAGGAGAGAGAGGAGACAGAAGCAGCATTGGAGACAGATTCATCATGCAGATCCGTTACACTGAGAGGAACCTCGGCTGTCCGACTCGAGGAACCTAGAGTTGGTGGTGCTAGAAGAGCAGGCTCAGTGGAGTCATGGTGTCTCAGAGCATGTGACTCATCAGAGAGTGGATCAGGCGAGCCTGAAACAGAGAAAAAGAAAGAGGTCATGTTAGACACATCGCATTCAAAGTGACTTTTTCTCATACGAGACACGGCAAGCACAAAGTCAGAGACCACTCTTTTGCTCATTATATTTTCAGTCAAACCAGGTATTAATAACAAGCATATTTTTAAAAAATTATGCAAAAGCCTCAGACACATATCCCATCTATCAGTCCATAATGTGTCCGCTCCTCATTTTCATGCCCTCGGCTGACCCTTCAATTGTTCCATCCTTTTGTTCTGTCTCACTGAGATTTAAAACAGGACCCTTAACAACTGCGCAAGATCTGTTTGAACAACCAAATTACAAGACAAACGCCACTTAAAACAGTACTTTTCATCTTTGAAAGAAAGTCCAGCTATTTTCGATCAGAAAAAAAATCAACAGGTATTCTGTCCGTCGATTCTCTCTGACAATGAGGAGAGGTGAATCAAAGCTGAAAACAAGAACATCTGCATTACAATTTTCTGGACATCTGGGATATGGAGGAAGGATGCAGCGCTTCAGAAAGCATGTCTTCCAAAAAAAGGAAGAAGTTGTAATAAAGCAAACGTGAGGACACATGTAACACTAAGAATAATATTCCTTTGGTACTGTCACGGTACGGTCAGTGGCCGGTGAAGGCCACTGCTTTTTCGTTGGTTTTCTGGGAGTCTGATTTTCCTTTGTTTTTCTGTTCATGTTTTGGGTACTTTTATTTTGACGTTCTGGTTTTTGTCACGTGTCTGTGTCACATGCTTTCTGTTTATGTATTACGTGTCTCCTTAGTTCAGCTGTCTTGTGTTGTCCCATTGATTTAGTCCAGTATATAAGTCTGTGTCTGTTAGTTCTTCCTCATGTGCCCATCGCCTCATTACCCTAGTATTCTGTTTCATGTCTGTTTCGGCCCCAGCGCCTGGTTTCATTTCTGTTCTGTTTCACGTGTGAATAAAGTGAGCACCAGCATGGAAGCCTGCCTGCCTTGTCCCTGTTTAGCCCGAGGTTAATCACGACAGGGGACTCAACCCCGCTGTCGTGACAGGTATATTCTGTTGTTGAGGCTTTTTGGTAATACATCCTTTTTCCTAAAGCTAAAAACTGAATAACGTTCACTAAACGTTATTCACTAAAAGGTCCCTGAGTTTTTGGCATCACTGAATGTTAGTTACTACCTAAATTCATTCTGTGTTAATTTATGGCAAAGGGGCAAAGAAATTACAGCTTTTTGCTTTTCTCATGGTTCACACAGTGTAAACTCATTCTCCCCATTTAAGGCTGGAGCACAATTGAAGGAGGAGGCAAATGGTTCCAAAAACTTTTTTGGGAAAATTGTTCTAAAACTGTACTTCCAAAAGTGGATCTGTGTAGGTGTGTAATTTCTCAAAATGATAAACTGTGTACCATTGTCACTTGTGTTTGGAGGACTGGGGCAGTGCTCTGGCCCTGCAAATCGGGACTCCTGTAGAACATCCATCAATCTGGAGAAAGTCTGCTTCTCCCATACATCATTATTACTGTCCCACCTGCAAAAACATACACACAAACACAGATGAATGCAACAAACCTGCAAAATCCACTTGTCAGCCCTCTTTACCCACTTCATCATCAGTCAGGGCCACCAGTATACAGGTACTATTTGGGCGGTGGACCGTTGTCAGCACAGCAGTGACGCTGACATGATAGTGGTGTGTCGCGGTGTGTGTGCTGCACAGAATGTAGCAAACACAGCAGTGCTGCTGGAGTGTCTAAACCCCTAAGTGTCACTGCTGGACTGAGAACAGTCCAGAATAGTGAGAATTTGTAGCCAACAGTGTCCAGGAACAGTGACGAGCAACACAAACCATGCAACTTCAGATCTGAGACATCACCCATAACATCACATCTGCAGGGTGGACCATTAGGTCAGATGTGTCTTATGGTGTGTACAGAGAGTAGAAACAATATACACCTATCAGCCACACCTTTAATCCCACTGTCAGGTTACAGTAAATAAAATAATCTTGTTACAGTGGCACCTGTTGAGGGGTAGTAAGGATCAGAGCATCTCCAAAACTTATGGAGTGGCCTTTTGGAGTGTCCCCAGTGTTCCCAGTATGTGATCAGACTCACTGATGCACATGGGGTGTGAAGTCTAAGCCATCTGGTTTGATCCCACAAAAGAGCTACTATAGTATGAACTAGGGATGCACCGATTGCAATTTTCTTGGCTGATCCCGATCACAGATTTTTATGTAAGTGTGATCGGCCGATACCGATTTGTCCGATACCGATTTCCCCCCCAGATAACAGAAAATTAGAACTGCTGCAACATCGACACAAAAAAATGAGTTTCAACAGCCTGAATGCGCGCGTGTCTGTGCTGCAAGTAAAGCGCATGCGCAAGATCGGTTTGAAATCGGCAAAACGTGGCCAAAATTCGGCCGTTTCCAATCGCTGGCCGATTGATCGGTGCATCCCTAGTACAAACTGCTGAAAGAGTTCATGCTGTCTCTGAAAGGAGTCACAACACAAAGTGCATCACAGCTTGCTGCGTAAAGGATTTAGCCACAGACTTTTTGGGTGACCATGCTGACCCCTGTCCACCACACATACAACAGACACGTGAGCATCAGAGCAGGACCGTGGAGATGTATGGGAAGAAGGTAAGCAGTGTGAAGCCCTGGACAATGATCTGCTACAAAAACCTTGGGACCTGAATCCATGCGAATATTATACTGACACCTACCTAAAGACCAAGTGCACCCCTTCATCCTAATGGCAGTGTTCCCTAACGGCAGTGGACTCATACAGTAGGATAATGTGTTCTGCCACACATCAATTATTGTTCAAGGACAGTTTGAGGAACATCACAAAGGGTTTATTCTGTAAACTTAGCATCTAAATTCCCCCAGTTCTCATTCCTCAATCAAGCATCTGTGGAATGTGTTGCACAAACTAGACCAGTCACAGAAGGCCCCATCCCTTAACTTACAGGACCTGGAGAATCTGAAGCTAACATCGTGATGCAGATACCACAGCAGATACCGGAGGCTTTACAAAGGTAAGGCAGGTTAATGTTAATGTTATGGCCGATGTGTTACTAATAGCCCAATCGTTAATGGTGAACTAATACCGCCAAGCACCTGCCGTACTTAAAATGACACAACTGTATCCTGTCTGTGCTCCACACCTCCACTCTCGTAGTGTTACTGTGAGTTGTACTATATTACATCACTCTGTCCTCTGCATGCCCTGCTGTATGATGCTGCATTGGGGTGCGAGAGATTAAAATGGTGGGGGAAACAAAGCTTCCCCCTGTGTAGCACCGTGTACAATTTTAATTCAAGTGAGCAAGATCAACTCAAAGGTACACGGCACGGAGCTCTTGCTTTCGCTGTTTTTTTTTTTTTCTGGAAACCATTTCAGCATCCATATAGTTAAAATATTCACCAGCTTCAGTGCGTATCCTCCCTGAAAGGTTCCTCAGATGTTACTAAAGGCAGCGAACAACTGTCTTGAGCAATCATTTATCATTATATCTACGTTATGTCACAGCTTTACTGTTGCACCATCCTGAGAATTTTTGCTATTCTTGATTATATGTGCTCGTGTGAAAAAATAGGTACCCCCTCAATCAAAATAGGTACCCCCTCAATCAAAATATGAATCATTCAACAGTAATCATGATCACAATTACTTTATAACGTGATAAAGAAATAAGGAGTGTTTCAGTCCGGACTGCTTTTGGAATGAGGCACAGCACATTGCAGCCAGTCAGAACAAAACTCATTTACATATATCTGTCTTAGGCGCATAGAAACAACCTGTTATTATGCCTTTAAGATTTAGGGGATGGGCAGAGTTTAGATGATCATGTCAAATGACTATGAGACAAAAAGGGAAATTTCAGCAGAAAACATAAAATATAAAATATATATGTAAGAAATGGGTCCCTTTAATCGATTACCTGCCAACACCGACAGGATTCTGATGTCATCCCGCATCCCTTCTTTTAAGCTTAGAAAGGTGTTGGTTGCTGTGACTATATTCGCCTCATTTGGATATTAGCATAATCCGAGCCTACATGCACACACTATCACTGGATTATCTCAGATTACGAAGGGTCTTGAGTCCCTGCCATACTGACAGCCACTTACAATGGAAAGGGGTTTTTAATCCCTAAATCCATGACCGCATTAAATCCATCTCTCTCTCTATCTCTCTCTCTCTGTCTCACCCCACCACCCCTCTCTCTCACACACAACATGGTTTATCCTGGCTTCCTTTTAAAAATCATTCATAAGGGATTTGGCATGCTTTATTTCTTTTTTCTTACTCTTTTCCTTTTTTTTCTTTAATAGCTTTGAATTCTAAAAATGTGTAAAACGAAATTGGTTCTAAGCTAACACTTCTTGAATGCATAAATAACAACTGCCCCACAAAAATAACACATATTTCGAACATGTTACTACCACAGACAAAATGCTGCGCAGGTTAACATGCTTTGATGTTGATGCAATAAAACATTTGTTTAGAAACGTTGAGTGTTATGCCAGCAAAGCAAAACATACAAACCATACAGAAGATCTGAAAAACAGCTTATTTCAAGCGAACTCATTTTGCGATGTCCTAAAGACATGCATTTGCATACATTTACATTTTAGGCAGTTATAGCAGACAGTTTTATCCAAAGCGACTTCCATTCCCTAACTACAGGTGACAGTTTGCCTGGAGCAGCTTGGGGTTAATCAGAATCAGAATCAGAGAACTTTATTTATCCCGGAGGAAATTGTTCCTTGCTCAGTAGTGATGCTCCAATTGATCGGCCGCCGATCATGATCGGCCGATATTGGCTAAAAATAGCTTGATCGGCGAACCCCATCAAATAACCGCCGATCAAAAAAGCCGATCACTAACGTAAATTACTCGCACGACTTTTTCACACGTGCAGCACGGCGCACAGGTAACCAGCAGCAGAGCGGCAGCATGTGTTCTCCCGTCTGGAAGTTTTTCAAAGTGTCCGCTAAAGACGTAAAGTTAGCCGTTTGCCAATGTATGTCGTGATGAAATCCCTCGAGGTGGAAGCAAGCAACGGGATGTCCAGCCGAAGCCAAGAACATCCCTCAACCAGCCGACCGTGAGTGATGCATTTAAACGATGGAATTCATGGGGATGAACTCAGAGGGGTTTTATTTCTTGGTTTGTGACTGTTTGCCACAAAACGGAGTCAATTG
>JBBPDE010000083.1:12748075-12775616 GCA_037974605.1 Nannopetersius ansorgii | reverse complement strand
ACAGCGAGACCAAGACAAGACCGAGGGATCCGAGACCAAGACAAAAGACCGTCGAGACTGTGACAAGACCAAGACCATGTAAAAGTGGTCTCGAGACCGATCTCAAGACATCCAACTCTAGGAGGCAGCTCAACAAATGTGCAAATTCAAAGCAGTTCATGGTTTCATGGCATGTGGAAAGAGGCATTAAGACTAAAACACATTTCTTTTACCCTGTCGTTGGTGAGGTTTCAGTTTACTGAGCAGGTACGTGTCCACCTGCAAAAGAGGTTCGCGTGTTGCAAGATCCTCTTCTAGAACCAAAGGCATGGTGACAGGGGCGGGTGTCTCACCTACTATCATCACCTGAAAAATAGTGCCAAAACCACAAATTACTACCAGAGAGGTTCCAAGGCCTGGGCTGATAATTACTGAAATCAACATTTCTTTCACAAAAAAATCGCTATTAAACATTTTGATGCCGTTTGGATGCACAACCCAGAATATAGAACTTGAATGGTTTACACTTGAGGTCTCTGTGTGTCTTTCACTATCAAGAGGAGAAGGGAGAAGTCATCTAGCCATTCTCCTATAACAGCACATACCAGCAGGGCCTTAGCAGGACTAACTAGTAACTAGCTATATAGTATTCAGATCTAAAGAACACATTTAAGATGGGTACATGAAAATAATTGATATCAATAATGTCATGAAAAATGATGATCCATTTATTTAGTTCATTATTAACAAATCATTACTAAACACAAAAAAATAATCACATCACTAAAAACAGTTTGTTTTTATTTTTTAATTTGTAGTTTTAAATCTATCCCTTTTTTGAGGACAAATATTCCTGAAAATATTCAAGAAAATAAACAAATGTCATACTCTTTATACTCTGCAAACTGTGAGAAAACAACCCTTCTCTCCTCGAGGCTGCCTGCACCTAGAGACTCATTTGTTCATTACATGTAATTGGCCTAGTGGTTAGGGAGTTGCCCATGCGTTCAGAAGGGTATGGGTTCGAACCACAGGACTGCCAGTGGCACCACTGCGATACCCTTGAGCAAGGCATCGTTCCCACACACTGCTCCATGGCTGGCCAATTGGTGGCAGCCCACAGCTTCACTTGGTGAATGGGTTAAATGCAGAGAAATAATTTCACTTTGTTCAAACTGTGAGCTGTGCTGTAGTGCATTCACTTGTGACTATAAGGGGCCACATTATTTTACTGGACTCCAGCACAAATTATATTAAATTCGAAAACTTTTTACTATCATATGTCTGCACATTCACAAACTTTACCTCTGAATCATCTTTTCCCAGTACTCTGCTCTCTTCCTGTCGTCTCTGTCGGTTTCTATCTGCCAGCCTCTTCAGTCTCTCTTCCTCCTCCTTCAGAGCCTCCTGCGTCTCCCTCGCCAACTGACCCACTTCCAGAATCCTCCGGATCTTTCTCCGACCTTTCGGAGTATGGCTGAGCTCTTTAGTGTTCTCATCATCGTCACCATTAGAATCCTCCTAACGCAGGGGGTAACACACACATGCACAGACACAAAAATGTTACTCTCATTAAGAATGTAACAGAGAAGGTGGCAAATAATTATTCAATATGTTAATTATTGGGGAACATTAGAATTACCATCAATTGAAATACATCTAAACAAAGTGATTTGTATTAAGAACTTTTAATATATATTTTAACTAATTTAAATATACAATTAACTCATGTAAACCTTTATCCCCCCCCCCACAAAGTCCATGCGAGACATGCACACAACAGAAATATGTTATTCATACCTGCCTAGTAGCTGTGTGAGGTCCGCCATCAAAGGCTGAATTATTCTGTTCATGACTGGGCAGCATCCCGGAAGAGGATTAAAATACATTTATCAACACGGGGAAGTCTTGTCCAACAGTTTATGATAACAATTTTGCTCCCATTAATAACTTCTGTAAAATCATCAGTAATCTCTGAAAAGCTGTTACCTGCTGTCCTCATCTTCAGACTGGCTGAGCTCTTCGCTTAACGCTGAGACCTCACTGGCTGATTCGTGGTCATCACTGCTAACTGTAAACATTTAAAAAATGTCAGAAGCCAAGCAGAGTCTGCACCTGAATGACGTGCAACACTGCACAAAAGTAGAGAGAAATGTTTCTTTTTCATCTAAAGGGCCAGATAGTAATGTCTACATAGGACTGCTATTACCGGATGTCAAGTTGGGTTCCTTACTGGTGTTAGCACTGCAGAGTTTAATTAATGATTCTCCACCTTACCGCTACTGGGAGCCTTTTCAGACAACAGCAAAGCTGGAGAGGACTGATGTTGGATCAAATTTGTTGATATCCAAGACAGTTGTTGCCAAAAAAAACTGATTCTAGATTAGTACACCTGAGCTGCTTTGAGAATAAGCGGCATTGAGCTATGCTTAGAATTGCTTGTGTCATACTGTGTCCTGGGGGGGATTGGGGGGTTGGGGGCTCACTTACGAGTGACCAGCTCTGGAGTCTGACGTTTTTCACTTTTATTCTTCACATTGTCTGGTTCATCATTACAGCCTTTAGGCTTCTTCTCTGGTGGAGCCAAGCCATAGCGCAGCAGGGAGTGACGGGTCAGTGGTGCTGATTCTACACCATCTGTATCAGAGCTGTAATCAGTGTGTCCACCTACAGGCATAGGAATATTTTCAGATAAACAAAATAATTCTTAAAAAGGTAGAATGTTACTTACTGAACATCGTAACACATTTTACCTAGCATATGTATTTGGATGTGGAAAACTGCACTGCAGGTATTATGAAAAAGGCCTGTCTCAAGGCACCACACAACTACACCTATGGTTAACGCCAGTTAACCTACGTTCATTATCGCTGTGAACGTAATGTGCGATGATTAACAGCCAGTTGCATAAAACCTGAATGACAGTTGAGCAGTTTGTTTTCAAAAAAGGAAGAAATCTTTGTAAATCTGTTGAAACCAAAGCATCTGCAGTCATGCAAATGGTGCCCAAATGAAGTCAAGCAGGTTTATTGTTATTTCAGCCCTAAACACAAAGCAGACACTGAAATGAAACATGTTAGTCCAGGACCATGGAGCAACATAAGAACAAAAATCAGAAACACCACAAGACTACATGAGTGCGGACAGGACAAAAAACAGAGTGCAAAGAGAGCAAGAGAGAGGACAAAAAAAAAAAGCAAAAACGACAGGACAAAGCAGCAATTAGTCCCGTCAACGTTTCAATGAACCCAGTATTACGACAGACACTGTATTCTAGCAGCAAAGACAATAAATGTGCTAAAATGCAGACTAGAGGAAGACAGCAATAAATAATATCTGTGCTTATAATAGCAGTTGCCAGACAGAGAATGTGCAGTACCAAATAAATAACGAGTATTCAGAGTAGCAGTTAGGGTGTAAATTTTGTTTAAGGCAGAACAGTTCAGTGAGTGTAATTTTTGTGATGCTCCGATCAATCGGCCGAAGATCGGTATCGGCCGATAATCACATTGATGGCTGATCACAATTGATGACATCAACACGTGAGGGCATACACGACGAGTGGGGATGCAAAATGTTTTGGCACCGCAGTCATGTCATCGCCGGTGTGGAATTACTACGACATTTTGAGAAACAATGAGAAATTCGCTATTTGCCGTTTATGTTCCAAAGAAATCTCATGTGGAGGCGCATTGTCCAAAATATTTAATACAACATTTAATTCAGTATTGCTTTATGTAAAAAAAAAAAAGTTAATGGTGATCAGAGAGCTTGCATATCAGTTATATAAGTTGAAGTTGAAGTTTATTGTACAGTGTACAGAGTACAATGAAATTCTTACTTGAACACCCTCTTCACAGATAGAACATAAAGACATAAAAGACATGAAAGACAACACAGTGCAGCAACAGTAGTCTTAAACTTGAAGCATCAGAATCGGCTTTGGTATCGGCCGATCACCATGACAAAAATCCTGATCGGAGCATCCCTAAGTAACTGTGTTGGGAAAAGTTCAATTCAGTGTTGTGTTTATGATTTAGTTGTGACTAAGGAGTCTGATCCTTTATGGAAGAAACAGTTCTGGTTCTAGGTGTGATGGCCTGGATGCTGCCAGATGGAAAGGGGAGAAGGGGGTGTGTGGGGTCCACAATGCTGGGGGCTTCCCCTGGCCATTAACAAGTGAGTTCAACAAGAGGTCTTTGAGCAAGGTAGTCACCAAACTGTGCTGGGCACCGGCCCTCCAAGGCCACAGTTGGGCATCCCTGACCTACGCAGCGTGATTCTCCTGCTTTAAGAAAATAGATATTCTTCGCAAGATTGGTCTGCCCCGGAGAAGGTTAGGTAGACATCATGACATAGCCTGGCGAAAAGTGATTCACCATCATAATCCATGATTAAATTTAAACTAATCTTACAAAGCCTTATTCAGTACGTTTTGCGTTCTACCTTTTCCGAGGGCTGCTTGACATCTGAGCGGATGAAATTAATTTCTGCACCCCTTATTAAACCCTAGAATAAAAAAGGCTGTTTTCTTTACTGTATCGTTTCTTCTAATTTATGTAAAGATTTTCTGTTCTAAATGGCTATCATGTACTGAGCCTTACACAGTCAGCAATCCAGGCTGAAACACTTCCTATAACCTCATCCTAAACAGGTAGATTGAAGTGAAGTGAAAGTGACCATTTGTCATACGTGAACACACCACTGCACACAGTGTGAACAGCACGAAATTCAACCTCTGCATTTAACCCATTCACCAAGTGAAGGAGGGGGCAGCTACGAACACAGCGCCCGACCTTCTGGTCGCAGGGCGAATGCCCGAACCACTAGGCCACCAGCTGCCCCAATAAACTGCTGTAGGCTGAATACATGATGCGTGTAAATGTGTAACTGCAGCTAAACATGCTTTTATGGACTGAATTGTAAAGGCCAAATTTGAAACCGGATCAGTGCCTTTGCTTCAGTATAGGGATGGGCAATAAAACGATAATGATATGCATCGCGATAGACACGTGTCAATAAGATCGATATCAATAAGAAATGTGTTCGATAAAAACTTCGATATTTATTCTTCTTCGTCGGAAGACACCAGATGTTGTGAAGCTAGTTTGGATGCTAGTTTGGATCCATGCCGGAATCACAGCTGTCATAAATTGTCGTAGCACAGCAATACAACTACTTTTATGGAACTTCTGCCGTTTTTTTTGTGAAACAAAAAGCTTCAGACGTCATCCCGAGCCTTGTCTGGACTTCCTGTGTCGTGTAGAAGTAAAAGTTATGAGTTATGAAAAACATGGAAAGAGAGGGGAGAGGGGCGAGGGAGAGGGGAGGGGGGGTTGGTGTTTACTCTGCAAGCACAGAGGTGACTCGATGCACACTGGAGAGATGTTTAACAGTGCTTCTAATATCAAATACAACTCAGCAAAAATGAGTCTAAAACCCACAATGAGAGTCTGTGAGGCGCTGAAGCTGTATTTTTCCACAGAGAACACGAGGAGCGCATGGAGCCAGCCCACATAAAGCACGGATCCCAGCCAGAGTGAGTCTGTTGTGAACTGTTTGTACAATTTTCATATACTTGCTTGTAATTTGATAGAAAATAAGTGACCAGAGTTTAATTTGGTGTGTGTTTGTGTGCGCACCAGCTCTGCGTATCTATTACCCTATCTGAACACTGGGGGTCCTGAGGCGCACTTGCTTGTATGTTGAATAATGTTTATTTGGCAAATATTCTCGTTTTAGGAGAAGTGTTTGAGTTTCAAGCTGTAAAAAAATTGATCTCTGTATTTGACAGTAATTTCTTTTTTTAAAAAAATGAAAAAATAAATGTTTTAAAAGGTAATTTTTGCCCCGTTATGTTTATATAGTTGGTCAAAAAAAATGTTTTCATCTTATTGCCTGGTTTGTGTTGAAAAAAATAAGACACTATATTTCCCATTGCTGAAGTTTATATTTTTGTTTAAACATGATGCAAAATGCATCAAAATATGCTTGGAGTTTCTTAATAACTGAGGGGATTATGATCAGAGGAAGGTTAAGTTTGAAATAAAAAAGTTTAAATGTAATATATTTTTCTCCTGGTCCTTATTTTAAATGGGTCATAAAAAATATCAATAATTATCGATATCGACCGATATGAAACACTGATATGATAGTTTTCAGCCATATCGCCCAGCCCTACTTCAGTATATTGAGCAGAAATGCCTGTGCTGCTATGGGAGGAGAAATGAACAAGAGAACGTACTGAATAAGTTAACTCAAACTTCAGTACAGTTCAGTATAATCACTTACTAAACATACATTTTCAATATTCATGGAGGAATACTCACTATCTTCTGCAGTGTTTCCATTCGCCTTGTCTTCTTTGTTTTTTCTGGAACCCTCACCCTCCTCATCACTTGCTGCTCCCCCACTGTAGTCCGTGGAGTCCTCCTGGTCAGACTCGGAAGAACTATTGGCTCTGATCTGAGCCAACAGAATCAGCTTAGCAATTCTACACACATCCAACAGTTGGGGAGGAAGAGGAGAGAGGCTATTTAGTTGCTGATTTTACAGCAAACTTTACAAGAAAACTTGCCTTTCAATGGAATGTTTTAAATGTGTGATTTTGCAAAAAAATAAATTTAAAAAATTGGTGGCTAAAACAAATTTTGAAGGCAGTTTTCAAACATGTATAAAAAGTTATAGTTCAGTGTATAGTTTGAATTGTATATTTCATTAATAAAATTTGAGATGATTCTTCTGAATCAAAGTAAAATCAATCACTGCAAGATCGGACATTCAAATCCGTTTACAAAAATGTCAAGACTTCCTTTTTCTCCCCTTAAACCAAAGCTCTTATGGTTTAACCTCTTTGCTGAAACAGTATACACCAATGTTTTTCTTCAAGGTTAAACAATGAAATCAATTATTCAAGTGCTTCCATTTCCCATGCCTCCCATAAGGTGTTCAAATGTCAAAAACGTCATCATGTTCCAAACAATGTAAGGACATGTGTTATTTGGGATGGTAATGTCACAACAGGGGCTCCATAGATTACATGTGTTGAGGCTCAAGTAAGGAGGCACTATTTGGATCTAGAATGTCGTTTTCCCAGG
The DNA here is from genome assembly GCA_037974605.1 of Nannopetersius ansorgii. Classification (NCBI taxonomy): domain Eukaryota; kingdom Metazoa; phylum Chordata; class Actinopteri; order Characiformes; family Alestidae; genus Nannopetersius; species Nannopetersius ansorgii. The sequence goes on along the minus strand of JBBPDE010000083.1, from coordinate 12,768,540 downwards.
TGCATTCAGAAACTAAATTCCTCGAGCTCTACCACCATAAAAAGCTCAAATCCCACACCCTGAAGGCAACCTAGATCAGGTATGCAAAATCAGGGCTTGAGATCTATAGGGAGGTAGATCACCAGGACAAAGATTGGCACCCTTGTTCTAAACTGGCTTCTCTTTGGCTCACAGCTCTGCAGGCAGTTTTAATTAGATAGATGCTTTATCGTCATTGTGAGAGTACGAAATGTTGTTTGGAGCTAGCCCGCAGATGCACACAGTAAGATGTAGAAATTTTATTAAAATATAAATATATTATAGAATTTATATTATTATATAATATGTTATATTGTGTTTATGAGATAGATGAACAGAATATTGTATTTTAATGGCAGAGAACCTGAAGACAACATTGCTAAGGCCTGGAAGGAACCTGATATCCCTGGTAAAGAGAAGAGCCCTTTTAATGGAGATGTAAATATGATGAGCACAGCTATGAACACATCTTTAGACTGGGTTTGAGAATGCCCAAGTAAACTAAAGCCAATCATTATACACACAGTTTTTGAAGCAGCAGTCTGTCAAAGTCTGTTTACATTTGATAATTCCGTCAGCAACGAATTTGCAAACTAGTCTATTTTAACCACTAAATAAGCTCATCAACAGGTGCAGCAGGAGTCAATTGTAATTTTAAGATATTTAAGTTATCATCAAAACTATTAAACGAAAACACTGAACTACTCAGCTTTGACAAAAAGCAAAATGAATAAAGGCACAGAGACGAGACTAGTGTGGGGTAAATTTATTTATTACAACGGCGCGTACATACATTGGTACTTACTTTCATTTATTCTTGATCCATTCTTCTGCATGCATTTTAAACTTAAAAAATGAATTTTTACACGTTTAAATGTGTGAACTGAAATAAGAAAAAAAGTAATAAATAATAGAAAAAAGTGACAATTGGCATGCAGTAATTTTGGAATTTGTTTGCGTTTCTTTTTTCCTGACAGGAAGGTTGTGGTCCAACTATGGAAGCGAGGAAGGGTCCGGCCAAAACAGGAAAAAAAAAAAAAAAGACGGAAAGAAGATGCGACAGACAAGAGTTATGGAGGGTTAGAAAGACAGAAAGAAAGATCAGAGGTGCACAAAAGAAAAAAAAAGTGTAGAGTGCAGTAGAAAGGGGAAGGAAAAGACAAAAAAGAAAGAAAAGGAAGAGAGTAAGAAAAAGGAGAGTAGGTGTGAATAGCTGGGCTGGGCAACCTGGAAAAGCGGCTCACCTCACCCTATGCTGCAGAAACAAAGAAAAACACGGGAGAGAATAAAGAAAAACATTCATACTTGCTTTCTCTAGCTTTCCGTTTACCCCACACAGCCTCTGGCTCTGCTCATTTCACACAAACACCCTCCCCACAAATATATCAAACCATTACAGTGAGAACAGTCTAATGTTTTAATGAAAATGTCGGCCCTGAAAGAGAGTCAAATTAACTACAGAAAGTACGAAATCTCATTGGAACTTTACATGCTCTGCAACTGTTAACAGTGCTAGGTTGAACAAGATCAACAACACTGGGGTAAAACTGCCATTTAATCTAATGAGAAACTTCAGCGCACACCAGTTTTAGACCAAGTTCTTACATGTAGAGTGATCCTCCTGTGCATAAGGTCACACAATCAGATCTAATATAGCTTTTTTTTTTTTCTTAAAATGGAAAGAAAGGTTTCAACATCAGAAATATAATTGAGAGGCAAAGCAGAATCACCAACTATTTTAATAAATGCTACTTAGCCAAGCTAACAGCAGCATGACTATGTATAGTCTTTTTATTGTTGATATTTATTGTTGCACTTAGTGTTTTTTTGGTTTTATTTATTTTTTGCTGCAATATCACTATCAACAGCCAGAATGACAAAATGGCATAAGAAATTTAATGAGGGGGGGCTTAACTTGCAGTGGACAGCTTTATTTGGAGTCATGGTCAAACACTTTTAGTAGACAACACTCTGTAAATAGCAGCTACCAATTACGTAAACAAAACAAAACAAAAAAAACCTAAACAAAACAAAAAAAATTTAACCACCCACTAGCTACACCCCCAATCACACACAAGGTCACCAAGCTGCCCTCCACACCCCTTCAAAGCACCACGAACAGACAGCTCAATCCGATTGGAGGAGAACAACTAATACAGCTACATCTGCTGAAAGACACGTGCACTGGCTAGCTGATGGAAGGTGGGGGAAGTTGAGGATTGAGGGACCACTCTGCCCACTCAGAGAGAGCGAGGACAGTTATGCTGACTTGGACGGCTGGCTGCTGTATCACAAGAGATCAAACTCTCAATCTCCTTCTGATAGATCAGTTGCTTCACAAACCAAGAAACAGTGGCCACTAAAGAACTCATTTTTGGGTGAAGCATGGATAGGCCAGTTCTCATAAGAAAGAGAAAAAAAAAAAAAGGCTTAACGGTATAATGATTGCACAGGCAGATTCTAGAAAATGGTGTTCTACTTATAACATCCAATTCCAATGGCTTTTGAAATACCTTCTCTTTTTGAAATTCATTTACACATACCTTGATTGATTTTCTCCTAAATCACAGTCTCCGTGTCAAATGCATTACAGGGGGCAGTCGGGTATGACGTATAACATTTCGAGTTTACGCCACTCAAGGAAAAAATATTTAAAGACGAGTGTTTCGTCTTACGCCATTAGTGCTGTATTTATGGACTGCATGGGCGAACTAGTTTGGTTGCACACAGCAAAAAATACACAGCAACGTGGCATGACTGAGGCAGCTGGTGCCCATAAATACAGTACAGTATTTGCTGTGTATATTCATGTCTTGTTCCTTTTTTGTGGCATGTGTTTTTATGTTCTAGATAAAGATTTTACAACAGTGTTAGGATCAGTAAGTGACTTAGGCGAAGATGTGTTTCGTCTTACAGAGAGAGACAACACCCTCTAGCCACTGTTTGACCACAGGCACCCTCACAAAGACAGTTAGAATGTAAGCCACTCTGGTCATCCTGTTTAAGGAGGCACACTAGAAACTGGAAGCTTAACATAGTAACAGGGCTATTATGTCAAAATGAACCAACGTTTTGTTTTTCTTTTCCCCTCCAACAAACCTCTATTTCCATCATCACAACATAGCAAATGCTAATTTCTGACATCCAGACATGTACTATGCAATGCTTCCACTGCACAGCTGCAAGGAACTGTGATTTTTTGGCGAAGATAATTTCACCAGGAACACGTCAAACTGGCTAGTCACTAGTCACAACTAAAACTAAACATAAACCAAAAAGAACATATACTTACCATGAAAACCTTGCTACAAACTCAAGTGTGCCTCCACATCTTAACTGTGCGCAAGGTATGCCAAAACAAACCACAAAAACCTTCTAGCTAACGGAACACACACTTGCTCACATAATACCATATATACACCATTAAACACCAGCCCACTCATTCTCTCGCTACATTAATACAGTATGTACACTACCCTCCCTAAACAATTTGAAAACGCATGTAAACTGCGTATATAAAAATACTGACACTTTTCTACCAACATGGTTCTTAACCCCATAAAAGCCAATCTATATCTCTTGCTATTTTAGCACACCTACCATTAGCAAACCAAACAGCCCTTGATATGTCTTACTGACAATACTGCACTTCCAGCATCAGCAGGTTGCAGCCTACAACACACTCAAGACAAACACAGCAATAAAGTGCTCTCCCGACAAGTACGGCCGCATGCCATGGAATGCAGCCCCTATCTGAAGCTGAGGAAATAACCAGCCACTAATTTCTCATTTCTGAATGCAGAACAGAAAAGAAGTGTAGAAAAATAGATATTTAAGTAAAGTTCTTTCCAAAGAAGGGAGAGGGAGGAAAAAACAAAAACAAAAATTATCCTCTGGCAACAAAATCTAAGTCACAGGTCAAGATGCCAAGGGGAAATGGATGTTCAATTTGTCATCATTGAAGAAGCATCCATCGGTTTCCTTAAGTTGCGAACACAATGAAAAGCAGCCAGACACAGCCACTTAAACGCCCTCAGGACGTGACATGAAATGTTAAGAATTTACATGACTGATAGGGAGTAGAGGCCAACCCACACATTAATAGGCATTTTCTGCTAAAAGGACTGTTCTTATTTGGTTGGGGGTTTTTGGTGACAATACGTACAAAAGTAGTGAAATATTTCACCCAAACAGCGTATACAGAGAGAAAATACGGCAACAAATCCTCTTCAAATAAATTAACACGCTGCAATTAAAATATAAGCTACCATCAATTTAGTACAAATGACAGTAACGCTGTCTTCATTTCAAACACTTAAAACTGGTGTTTACTTTAGATATTTATGTGTGTGCTTGCTACATGTTAAGTCGGCGGAGCACGAGCCCGGTGCTGGCTGCAGCACGAGCGTGTCGCGTACGGGTGGGTGTGTGAGACACTTCTGAACCCTGCAATGGTTTTTTTAAGCATGTTTGAACCACACCACTGTTTGAAGGGTGACACTCTGCTGGATGGCTGCTGAGGCCCGAATGTGAGTGAGACACACCAGCACACTCTGAATCCGAATCGTACCTATTCTCAACATCATCCTCCTCCAGGACCAGAGACGGACCAGGCTGGGCTTCTATTTCATCACCTGGGAAAAGAGAGGGAGATACAAATAGAATTTTTGTTGGTCAATATTATGTCTTTATAAATCAGTATATCAGCCAAAAAATGTTGATACCAGTCAGACCGTCCTCTGTAACTCAATTTGTTTAGTACTTTCTGTGCTTTAGGCTTTTCTATTTTATTTGTCTACATTTGAAGGAACATTTAATACTAAATAGTAGATAAATTAGGCATTTTCCTTTCCACTTCTGAGAGCCATTCAAACAGTTTAAATCGCTTACACAAAATAAAGAACTTACCAGAGGACTGTTGGTGGAATGTTCCAGATCCCAATAGTGTGACATCACTCAAGGGTTTTATCTTCTGGTCCTGATCCTCAGAGTCACTGCTCCGCCCACTCTCTATTTCCTGTCCACCAAGATCACTTGATGAACTCTCACTAGCGGCTACCGTTTTGGCGACCTTATGGGGGTGAGTTACAGGCCTTCGGACCTTTGCCCCTGAACCACTGGAAGTTGAAGAAGAGGACGATGTTGACAACGAAGATGACGATCTCTCTTTAAGTTTACGTTTACGCAAGTTTCTGTCTTGGCAAGGTGGTGTGGTTTTGACCAGGCCAAAGAGGCACTTTTTTCGGACTTCTCGGTTTGGTCCATCGCTGTCAGCTGCACCCTCTTCATCGCTGGTCCCCCCAGCAGGAGCCTGCAGCAAAACAGCGGGAACTTCATCAGAATCTGAGTCTTCAGCTAAATGAGGGTTTGCTACGGTGGCTGATTCGGTACGGCGTCGCCGCGGGGTCATCTTCACACGGGGAGAACGTTTATTCCCTTCTGCCAGTGACAAATCTTCACTTTCGTCATCACCAGTATTCTCTTCCTCCATTGCCACTTCTGTTGTCTCCTCATCCTCCACCTTCACCTCCTCTGTTCCTATTCTCCCTCCATCCACCATTTCTACCACCTTGACTAATTTCACCTTCTCCTCCTCTCCAACTATGGCCAATGCTTCTGCTTGTTCTTTAACAGAAGCAACAGCAACGTCAGTGTTAGCATCAGCATCGGGGGCATCACATAAAGGCACCGGTGTCAGCTTCACCACCAGTTCCTTGGTGATCCCTGTGCCCCTGGCTCCTGCACCCTTTCGTGGTCGGCCCCTTGCCCTCGGTCCGCCTGCTGGTTTAGACCCACCCAACTCTCGATCTAGCGCATCCTGCAAAGAATAAAAACGCTTATACTCTAGGCACTTTCTGAAAGAGCGTTCAAACAAATTGTGGTAAAGCCATTAACAATTAAAAGTGACTCAAAATGTCAACGGAGAGTTGATACAACTGTTACTCAAATTATGTATTATGCTGGTTTCTAAACATTTATGTACTGTAAACTAAAGTTATAGGTTGCCAAAACTGGGGCAATGGCTTGCATATACACAATATACATATTTTCAGACATTCATCCTTGTAGTGGAAAAAAAAAAATATTTATGTAAATCCAGGTAATAAAATAAGCATTGTGAATGATCTCTACAATTCTTTAGGTTAGAAATTAGCAAACCAATCACATATCTATTTAATAAATTTGTTGCATATTAAAGATGCCAATTTTAGCATATTTCTTGTATTTTGTTATTTTAATATCACTTATAATGCTTGCAAAGCACACTAAACTGTGCCTTTAACACAGATCTATGCAAATGACCCCTGCTGGCTGCTCAAAAAGCAGTTACAAGCTTAAAAACTCCACATGTGTGAATAAGCTGCGTAAGACGGTCCCTTTTATACCACACCACAAACATACATGTCCACACACACCTGTAGTGCACCCTGTGCCTCACGCAGGTCCCGTAGTATAGTGCGAAACATCATCAGCCTCCTGGCCCTCTCCACATCCTCTTCCTCGCTCGCCTCTTCATCCTTTTCACTCTGCATGAAGGTCATGAAAGACTGATTCAGCGACGCAGTCATTTCCACCACTCGCTGCATGCGCTGGCAGAGCCCCTGGGAAGGTGCCATGCCCGCCGCCAGCCCTGCACCCATTCCACCACGCCCACCCCTTGGTCTCCCGCGGCTTCCCCCCACGCCACGGCCCGTCGCGCTGCCTTCAGGCCGTGAGGATCGTTTGCGGGCCCAGATCTTCTCAAGATTCTGCAGAACTGAGTCGCAAGCTATCACAAGGTCCATGAGCGGTTCTGGGCTGCACACGTAACAGTACCACTTCCGTTCCTCCTCCAAAATGGCTGACAGTTCCCTCCTCCCCAGGTTCCGCAGGACACATTTTTTACAAAAGGCATTGCTACAGTAATCACAACCAATCAGACTACCTCCTTCTGCACACCACCTGTAGGAAAAATTAGCCACAACAAAGAAACAAATTAATTATCCTGCATTTTTTTTAAGGTCCAAACCTTATTCGGCAGTTCAACAGCTGAAGTCTCAAGTTAAGACATTTTTGTTAAAACTGCAGGCACTGCAAATCAATATGTATGGGTTGGAAGTGGGTCTAAACTAATGTACTTCTGCCATATGTAACATGATGAACCTAAAGGACAAATATTTGTGTTATGTTACCATCTAGGTATTACTCCTTGAGAAGTTCAGAAAAAACTAACTTTGGACAAATAACCTAATTGCTACAATTGCCTCCCCCAAGAGATCTGGCAGTTCTCACCATTGGGTGGTAGTTTTAGTAAACTGTGTGAGCACCTCACTCAGACTCATACCTGCACTGTTCATCCATCCCCTCAGCATCTTTACTGATGTCATCACTCATGTAGTATTTAAAACATGACTGGGAGAAAGAACACAAACACACACATGATTCATACAATACATACAATTGAAAAGTATTTTACAGAGATAAGATCTACTGTACAACACTATCTATGGACAGACATTTCAAGCAAAAACAATAATCACTAAGAAGTATTCGCTTATTCTTTTAAGATCTCCCCACCCAGTCACACAGTTTCCTAAAACACATCCACAACCTTGCGTCACTTTATTGAAGAGCTGAGTGTGGTTAGAGAGGTGTCTCTAGGATGCATTACACTGAAACGCCACTTACTGTTACAACGATTTGGCATTATTACACTGTCCACGCCTACTTTATACCACGTTTGTAAAACACACTTACCTTGCAAATGAGCACTTTAAGGGCCGGGTGCTGGTAGACGGAGTTTCTCAGGAAATGGTTAACCTGCTGACCGCATGCTGTACAGTTCACTCTCTCCATATCATACCCTCCTAAACACCAACCAGGAAGAAACAGAGCTGAACACTGCTGCCTTATTCATGGTTCATTTCAGTCAGCAAAATCAAGTAAAATACATCAAGTACAGCATAAAAACAAGCCTACCCATGTAGTAAACAGTCACCTACAGACTTTTTTTTGTGTATTTAAAAGTATAATATAAATAACTGGTGAAAGATAGAACAACATTCTCTGGAGTCATTTAACAAAATAGTGTATTAAACAGATTGGCAGCCCATATCTTAACCATAATCACTGGAAAACTTTCTTGCCTTTTCAAAAACACAGACGGAGTGGGTGTGCTTTAAGGGTTTTGCCTCTTCTGTGCTTCATACTCTGTCCCTTTGTGGATGCACCCTCTCTAGAAATGTCGGCATTCCACGCTTTACAAACAGATTTCCGAGTGTCGGTGCAACTCTACTCGCTTTTTTTTTTTTTTTTTTACTTTTCTGTATCTAAAATCTGAACGTTAGCATTACCGCTAGTGTTAGCTAACTCTGATGTTGCTGCTTTAAGCCACGTCAGGTAAGCCAACTGTATCAGTTTTGTGGCAAACAATCACAAACCAAGGATGAGAAATAAAACCTCTGATTTCATCAATGCTGACAATTGTAATGACGCCTGGTTGTTTACCTCAGCTTAGAGCCTCCGCTCGGGCTGCTGCTCAGAATGTTTGGTCACTATAGCAACCAGTTGTAGTGGAAAACTGACAATCCGAAACCAAACTGAAGAGAGTAGACCAAACAGAGCTGGTACCAGTTAGTGGAGAACCCACTTTAGATATATGGAAATGCACCCACACTACAGACATGTTGATTGTAATCCAATCTGGGTTGTGCAGTCTGCGGTTGTTGATTGCGTTATGACTGTTTCGGTCACGTAAAAAAATTTCGGTGGCCAAATATTTGTGCATCCTTAAATAAAATCATTAAATTTATTGGTGAAAAATTGATCAGTGGGATGTATTAAAAAAAGGGAGCGTTAAATTCGGAGGCCTATAAAGAACTTTGTATAGAGCCCAGTGGAGGAGCGAGCGAGCATCAAGACTTGAGGCAGCTGACTTGAGACACTGCTGTAACTTTTGAAAAAATCAACAACACAGTATCTTCAAATTACACTTGATTTTTTTGACTTAGAAAAGTTCCAGACTTGTTTTTTTCCCCCCAATTATCCACGACAATGAGGAAGGGTAAAAATTGAGGAGTCTTACAGCAACGAGGCTATAGGCACTGATCTCAACTGTTTGGCTATCAAGGAAATGTCCCGTATCTCATTACAGACGAATGCAACTGTCTTACCAGCTATGTGACTGCAGTAGTCATTGCTATACACAGTCAACATTAGCACATGGACCGTGGACACAAGCTGGTCCCTCCCCAACCATCCACCAAGCTCCACCTCTCTCCTCTTCATTATCATTTAAAGCTACAGACTCAAAGCCAGTCCAGCATTGAGATTTCCAGAGGACACGCAGTTTCTAAGTGGCTGTAGTCCTGCACAAAGGCTGAATTTTGGGATGACACTTCAGATTAAGGGACCTCTAAGACCTATATAAAAACATTTAAAAAACCTGCATGTCATGGGACCTTTAATTTCTAACAACTGATTATCTGAAAAAATATAAATTTTGCAGTTGATTGCAGACGTTACAAAGAGTGTTTCAGTCTCACCTTTTCGTCTGTCTGAAACATCCCTGTTCTGCCTGTAGGCTCGTTTACTGCGGAACTCTGGTCCTCGGAACTCATCACGGACCTCATTACCCACAGGCTCCGGCAACACAAAAACTGTACCTGCGTTAGGATTTGAAATGAATGAATTGATCAATTAATAAATATTAAAATTAAAACAAACTAAGCCTCTTAGAATTAGCAAAAAAAAAAAAACACTTTCCTGACATGGAAAACGGAATTTAGGCTGTAGTGACCAAAGCTGTAGCAATTATTTACTAACTAAATGCCAAATACAGAACACTTTACAAAACAACTATGTCTGTGAATGGTAACTCAAAGGACTTCACCAGTCAGGTTACAGTAAGCAATCTTTTATTATTACAGTAATCCTTCGCTTTTCACGGGGTTACGCTCCAAGAGCGCCTGCGTATAGTGAAAAATCACGCTGTGCCTATTTTTTATAGTGGAAACCCTAAATATTAGAGATGCTCCGATCAGCATTTTTGGGGCCGATCACCGATTACCAAGATCGTGATCTGCTGATCGCCGATCACTGCCGATCACAGAATGGCAGGGGAATGCGAATCTTTTATCTATAATCTAGCAGAGTTTGCACCGTTCGTAGGAATGAAACCAACTCAAAATTAACTATATTAAACTATATTAAAAAAGGGAAACGACTGGCACGCTCCTGAAAAGTCACGAACGAGAGAGAGAAAAAGAGAAAAAGAGAGACAGAGAAAGAGAGAGCGAGCGAGCGAGAGAGAGAGAGAAAGAGAGAGAGAGGGGGGGCACATAGAGCGCGTGCACGCAAGAGAGGGTGACAGAGAGAAACAGGTTTAAAACGGGCGTGATCTGAAAAAGTCACGAACGAGAGAGAGACACGGAGAGAGAGAGAGGCAGAGAGAGAGAGAGAGAGAGAGAGAAACAGGTTTAAAACGGGCGCGATCTGGAAGTCACGAACGAGAGAGAGAGAGGCACAGAGAGAGCGTGCAAGCGCTAGAGAGAAACAGAGAGAGAGACAGACAGAGAGAGAGTAAATCCGCTCTAAAATATCAAGGTGAAAGCCATCGTAGCTTGCGGACACTTTGAAAAACTTCCAGACGGGAGAACTCATGCTGCTGCTGGTGAGCTCCGCTCTGCTGTTGTTTACCTGCGCGCCGTGCTGCACGTGTGAAAAAGTCACATGAGTAATTTACGTCAGTGATCGGCTTTTTTGATCGGCACTTTTGAGGTTCGCCGATCAAGCTATTTTTAGCCAATTTCGGCCGATCACGATCGGTGGCCGATTAATCGGAGCATCACTACTAAATATGTCCTCAAATATGCTCCCAGAACACTTTAAGGTCATTTTAAACTCAGTTTATAGGTGAGTTCATATGGCTCTACTAATAGGTGAGGCAGGATCATTTGCTTGCTTTCTTTTGATGATAAAGTAAACATGAGTTCTGACTTGTTTGTATAACCACAGCCCCCCTACACACCTTTGGGTAGGCATGTTGTGTCCGGCTCGCTGGAGTTGATTGACAAGACATCTTCTGTTCCACTTTCAGATGAAACATCAGACTCATTCAGCCCACTGTGCTTTGTAACCACCAAAGGCTTCCTGAGTAAACAGCATGATTAGAAGATATTTACTATCCGCCTAACAAAATGCTCAGATTTGTCTCTCAATACAGAGCACAGGCACATACACACACTGACACATACACACACTGACCTTTTCGAACGAGGGGCAGGGGCTTGCTTATTCTCTGAGGAGCTACTAGGCTGAAAAGAAATAGAACATATATATATATACCAAAGCTAAATGCAAACATTGTGTGTTATACAGATACAATGCTATCCCATAATATGTGTGCTAAAAAGAAATGAAAGTGATTGTGAATGCACAAGTGTTTACCTCTTCTGTGGCCTGTGTTGCTGCCTGCTGCTGTTCAATAAAGTCTTTGGCCATTGCACCTATGAATGACCCAAACAAATAAAATTCATTAACTAACCTGGTAGAGCCCAGGACTGCCTAATATTTTATTTTAATGGAAGTGACTTAAAAGCTGTTGAACTTATTACATCTGCAATAAAAACCTACCAAAACAACTTGAGGTAGCCAAGATGCAAGTGTCCGAGCAGAAATACAGACCGCCTATTTTCACTTATAAATTAAAACTGTGCAACTGGACAAGACATTCCGCATTCCATTTATACATGTACATGAATAGATAAATCCATAGTGCTGCATTCAAAACTATATGAAAATTGTGTACAAAAGATGTTTTGCCCCACTCTAACCCAAATAAACATTTGTATATTGTGGCATTTTGCAAAATAGGAAAACAACAAGTATTTTTATTCTGAAAACAGTGGTATATCAATTATTTCCAATTAAAGTATTCTCCCATTCCTGCATACAAATTCCAATTATTTGGCCCAGGCGGCAGAACACCAGCAACTTTCCTAGACCTAATTCAAACACAAGCACTGATACTGATTCAACAGATTAAGCTCACAGTAATAGTCTGCTTACAACTGCTGTCACCTACAACAGAGGTCCCCAACCACCGGGCCGTGGACTTGTATCAGCCAGGTAATTTTTTACCTAAATTACAGGTCTAGTCACCCACAGGGATTATTTGACACCAAAAATTTTAAATCAACATTCTAATATGATGGTTGGGTCTGCTTTCTTGCCACTAACTGGTCGAAATGAGGAAGGCACGCAGGCAGAGCCACTCAGGCGATTTTCCAGTTTCTGTACTCCTTTTTGTAGCGGTCAAGTAAGAAAAAGTGTCTCGCTCAGATACATGGAATAGAAAGGTGAGATTGTTTTAACTGCATCTCACTCAGCAGGGGAATTTCCTCACAGCATGGCAGACAAAACTCTGATCCAAACTGTAACGCAGCATTGCAAAAATGTATCCTGGACCACAGGGGCAGACAACTCCTATCTGGACTGGCGAACGGAAGTCATACTGGGGCGGGCCGTGAAGTCAAGGGGGCGGAGAAGACAGAGGCACTGAGATCAGAACTGCTCTGACTGAACTTTGATTGGTGCAGAAGCAATGCTCCGTGGACCGGCAGGAAGCATATTTTAAAATCGTATTATTATATTATAAGCTTTTCCTTTCCTGAGTGGTGGTACTTGGATATCCAGTATGAAGTTACTCAAATAAGGTACGCATTTGTGCAGTGAAAACTGGTATCCCATATGCCAATTCTTGCTTGCCTACAACTTATGTCAATCCCCACTATAACATTTAATATTTACAACACAAAGATGTTCAGTCACACCATTTACCCCTAAATTGTATTTGGTGCTCCATGATTTTCAAACAAATGCCATGTGCACAAGTTTACATTTACAGCATTTATCAGACTTCCATACCCTACCTACAGAGGGCAGTCTCTCCCGGGAGCAGCTTGGGGTTAAGGGTCTTGCTAAGGGACCCAGCGGTGGTGTGTTGAAGGTAAAATTCGAACCTATGACCTCTTGGTCCACAGGCAAGTATGCTACCACTAGACCACCACCACCACAAGTTTAATGGGATTTATTCACTTCGTCCATTATCGCTTTTACACACGCATTCAGATGCTCATTAGTGCTATAAAATTAGCTTGGACCATTAGAAAAACAATAAAATACAGTTAACAGTTAATTTATTACAAACTTCGTTTTTATATGGCCTTATGCCATAACTGATACCATTAACAGATGCAGTGTGTGTGTGTGCGCAACTTACCACTCCAGTGTCCAGACAGGCTGTGTTCACTGCCCTGTTCTGTAGACACTGCCAGAAATTCATGGAGTTTATTGATGAGCACTCCCAGCTTTCCACCGCCGCTCCTGCTACCACCGGCAACAGGTTCAGGCCTACAACAAAAAAGTAACAGCCTCAATGGACCTCCATGGCAACAAGCACTAAACTGTGCTGGACACTGGGCCTCCAGAATCAGGGTTGTGCACCAATACAAATCATGAGTCACTTTATTGATGCAGGTTTTTCTCATGTTGGATGCACCATGTGTAATGTGTAATACACCTGTATCATTTGCAGAGAAGCAGCCACATATCATGACACTTCATACTTCACTGTGAGTATTGTGATACACGCAGCCAGAAACATTCCTCTTTCTCCAAAAATGACAAGCTGAATTACTGTCAAAGATTTGTTTGTATGTCATTCTAAAAGTTCTGATTTGATAATGTAGCTGAATAAAACACACACACACACACACACACCAAGACTGATGGTCCAGTATTATAATTTGGTATATCTGCATAACGTTTCGTAATAATCATTACGTTTTGTGCTTTTTGTTCCACTGATGGAAGATGGTACGGAGAAATTGGTGACATACCCTTATAACATTTGTGAGCAAGTGACAAAGGCTTTGGTTGCTTTACCATTGATTGCGTGCTTATTAGATGTGTAAGACCTAACTATGAAATAATTATTACTACTACAATGTCGATAAACTATAACTTGTGTTTAACCTTCCTGTCACCGTTCCTCTTCCTACGACATCTTTGGTTTTTCTGTAGGAGCTTTCTTTAGCCAGTCACAAGACCAGGATCGATCGGGCAGTAGGATTCGCAGGCAGAAACTGTCAAGCCCTGCCTCCAAACTGCCAAAACCCACCCCTTTCAAACCGTGTGCGCAGAAATCTCACTCGAGCAAAAAAGTCGCTCGTCGGTAATCTACTTCGCACGCAAGGACATTTAACACATCGAGAGGAAAATAGACATTCGCGAGAGGAAAAATACAGTTTGCGCGCAATATCACAATCGCGCACGTGAATCTTAATTATGTGCTCTCGAGTTTCACATTTGCGCGAACGACTTTGAAATTTACGCAAGCGATTTTTTTGCGGCAAGCCATTTTGCGACCGACTTTGAAATTTACGCCAGCAAATTTTTTGCGGGCTCTAGTTTTGGCATTGATGTGACGCCATATTCATGGCTTACGGTGCTGCAAGTTCCTGCCACCCTTCAACTGCCTGCTTCTCTCATCACATTATCAGTCTGAAATAAATCATATAGTACACCATTCTACAGACAAGTAGTTTTCAAGAATCCACAAACTTTCCACTTACATATTACCAAATCAGTTGTATTGCTGAGATTTTGAGATCCTGCCTAGTGATTTGTAGCTTTGTGCCTTTCAAGTTAGTAAGTCGACAAAGTTTACAGTCCAAAACAAAACCAAAGATTTACCATCCAGACCAAATATCTATAACTTAGTTTGTAGTTTTCAAGCAGATAAAACCAGTGCACTGCAGTTTAAAAACAGACACGAAATTGTTCTACATTATTAAAAAATCAACAAAATGGAAAGGGAACTACAGTTCTCAATCTTGTTGTGTCATTTTTAATAATAATCAATTAAATAATAAATCTAATTGTATGCGTCTAGTGTTTTTTTCTTAAATAATTTTATATTGATTTTTTCTAGCAAATTGACTTAATTAAGAGTTACTACTGCCAGGAGGTGGCAGTAAGTCATCTAAAAGCTATTTGATTAGCCAGTGTGATTAGAGGTGGAAAAGTGTGAAAGGCCCTATTTCCTTTTTTCTCCCCCTCTCACTTTGCCTGTCCATTTGAAGGGCTGCTGGGGTTAGGGATAGGAAAAAGTGTTAATGGGGGTGGGAGGGTTATTCCCCAAAAAATAGTCCCCAGAATATACTGAACAGTAATTTTGCTTGCAACCTAGTTGCCAGCATTTTGAGTTATGATTTAGACTATAAACAATATGATTAACTAGATTTAACTGAACACACCACTGGATTAGACCAAATTCATAATCCCAGAAAACGTCACAAAGCCAACATGGCCAAATGGCTAAGTCTTATTGCTAAGTTTTATTGCGACACCTCCCCCCTCAAAAAAACAACAACAAAAAAACCTAACAATTCACTAACCTCAGGCATTTGAGTAAATATTAATACTGAATCTTAATGAGATCATTAGGAATGGCCATTTTAAGCAAAAACACTAACCAGCTAATATTTGAAACTTGTTTGATCAACACTCAAACTAGCTGCTAGGACACAGCTGAATGATTATCATGAATGTTGTCATAGCACTACCACAGACAAATATTAAATAAATGTAATGTGTATAAACATCTTCAAATTTTACAACAGCCTAAACAGAAACACCCCTACAGTTTACATAATGACAAAATACAAAACAATGAAAATTCACATACTATTCTGAATGTCAAAACCTTCAGACAGTGTTCGGAGTGCCAAAAGGAGGATGAACATGTTAATTTAGCACCAATTCAGAAAATTTCAAATTATAATTTTGTAGGTATCTTTAAGCATCTGAAAACATTTTGAAACATATCAAGTAACACAGTATACACTTTAAAAGACTACTGGACGACAAGTGATGCGTATTGTTTGGATTTTATTAAAAATTATTTAGACAAATACTGTTACTGGTTGTTGATACTACGTGATCTTGATATTACGCAAAAATTAAGATGACCCCTTTAAAGAAGTCATTCATCAAATGTTGATTTCGACTTCTTTGGAGAAATAAGGAGTTTCCTGCATATACAAAGAGCCATAAGCAGTTGTTACTAGTTGTAACATTCTCCTTAATAAAAATGTGTAGATGTGCAGAACATCACTCCCATCTCCCCACTGATTATATGCAGCACCAACAATTGGAAAATAGCTATGCTAGAAATGTTCTCCTAAATTCACAAAGCCAGCCTGAAACCTGGATAAACGTATAACAAGCTATTTAGTAGAAGAGCAGTCAGAACAGGAAAAAGGCAAAACATGCTGGTTATAAGTTATGCAGTTACTCAAATGTTAAATTTTTTTTGGAAAGAATAACGTTTTAAATGCAAAACTCACCCCAACTTAACAAAACCAGATGCAAATATCCCCACTACACATTAAGTCACGCCAAACACCAATAACTTAGACAAACTAACAAAGGGTCTTAATTAATTAGGAAAATAGTTATTATAATAGACCTTTTTCTATAATTATTTTATGTAGTGTAAAGTACCAAGCATGGTTTGAGGCCCGTGGGCAATACTGGGTTTAAGTTTGCCATGCCATTAGTTTTATACCCAAAAACCGTCAGAATGTTATGCTTGCACCATTTAAGGTGGAATGAGAGAAAATCCAGAAAACAAGTTCTTAATAAGGGCTTGTAAATGAACAGTAAGAGACCACGACTGATGAATAATATCGTGATGACACGGCTCCGTGTAAATATCGTGAACCTGGCGCCACCACATCTCCCAAGTTCTCCAGCCCGGGCAGGCTAGCTGGTCCAAGGAAATCATTCTTTGTCTATGGGTAACTTCGCTAGCTAACGTTAGCCGTATTCTCTGCCGTATTATGTACGACTAAAACGCACCAAACCAAATGCCAGCGTGTCTAACGCTAACCCCAACGCCCGAAAGAAACGAAATATCAGAAATTTTTAATTTATTTAAAAATGTTTTATTTATTAGCTAGGTTAGCGGTCCAGCTCCCCGCTCTCCACTGAACCCTGAAAAATCAGAGGGGCAGCTAACCAGCTAAATATTTCAGTTTAAAATCAAATAAAGTCCTCTCACCTGAGCACCTCGGTCGACATTCTTCTCTCGACCTTTATAAAGACGAATCAGCTCTTAAACTCGAAAGAACCACAACCATCATCGGGTTTTTTTCCCTCAACAACCTGCGAGAATACAGCGTGCACGTACTTCCAGCCTTGTTTGGAAAAAAATAATAAAAATCACACACCGTCCGCCATCTTGCCGGCTAAAGTTGCACCGACGCGCTAAAATGGCGGTTATGGAGCAACGTACCGTCGTCATTTCCTCAGAGGAGGCATATGCTAATCAATCCTGAAACTATAACATAAATCAGACTTTTCACCGTATTTTGAATCGCACCGTATATGTTTTGGTAGCACACTGATGGCGGTATAGGGCATTTATGTCAGATTTAAAATGCTAAAATGTAATTATTTAGGCATCTTCTAACCAAACAAAGGGAAGAAATCGCTTCACTCCAGTTCTCAGGTTCTCAGTTCTGTGTAGAACTGATTTCAAAGCTTTACTCATGGTTTGGGCCCTAAATCCATCTCTGATATGTTTAATCCTGGTAGGTCTGCAAGAGCAGCTCAGCTAGTGGTAAAAAGATAGGAAACTAAAACCGGTGAAATTATTCCCAAGCTGTCTAAACCACTACCCATCTATATCAGATCTGCACCAAATGTAGTTTCAAAAAGTTACTTAAGACTGCACTACTCTACTCCACCTTATTTTTAGTATCTGCACTTCCATTGCACTTTGTCTTCTTTTATTGATTTATATGTATTATTTTACTTCTTCCATCACATATTCTGGATATAAGAATATATATATACGCAAAAGCACATTGACTGACTTTTACTTTTTGTCCACTGTGATGGATATGTCAGTTTATGAAAAAAGCAACAGCAATAACACGATTCTCTTGGTGCTATTCCTTCATTCATTTTCTGTAAACACTTAATCCTTACTAGGGATGGGACCATCCCTGGGCAGGGTGCCAGTCCACTGCAGTCTTTTGATACTAATTGTACTTTTTTCTTCCCTCTTGAAAGAAAAGTAACATAGGGCTATATCACAAACAGTTTTCAAAAACACAGAAAGATGTTTAAGAAGTCGCTTGTCATTAGAAGAGGCTCAGTGTTGGGGGAACTGTAGACAGGTTTTGCCAAACCTGACAAAGCTACTTTGGGTATACACAAAACCATGAGCCAATTTGACTGACCATATTCAACACTGAATTGAGACACTTTAAATGCACAAAAAATGCAGCCATGTGCAAAATTAAATTATTTAAGCCTCTTATTCCCTTTAACACCTAGTCCTAATTTTCTCTTGGCACCTCTATTTCCAGCATTGTGTTAGCGCTAAGCTAACAGTAATGCACTTTAATTTCCTACACTGAAGCTCTTAAGACAATTTAGGATTCAGGATTCAACGCTTCATTGTCACATGTCCAAAATACAGTGTACAGTGTACAATGAAATTCTTATGTGAATGCTTCTCCACAGACTACAGACAGTTAGACACAACATTACAATACAATAAATAAAAATGTACATGTGACAACATATCATACAACAGCCAACACAAGGAACAGAAGTGTTATGTGATAGAGCGCAGTAGCAATATAAAGTCTTGCAGTAGGTAAAATGAATATAGTAAAAATAACAGTTTGCTGAGCATGGTATAGATCAAATACATGGAAATATGACAGTGTATAATTTTGTAGAAATATTGCATATTAGTTTATGTTGAAAAGTCTTGCAGTGGGGTAGAAGCTGTCCCTGACTCTTGTAGTGCACATGTGGTGAGTTCTGAGGGCAGAAAGACAGATTGTTGCTTATACTTCTGTGGCTTACAGTGAATCCTTCATACATTTTTTAAACCTAAAGTCCTATGCTAAGCTGCATATCCTAGACTTCGGTATGGCATAGTGGATACTGATGCTGTCCTCTGAGCAGCCAGCTGGACTTTGATTTTCTCCTCTAGGAAAGCTCACTAAGCTACAGTCAGAATGAGAAAACATTATTGATCCTGGAGGATATTACTTATGTAATGACTGCAGACACAGAGACAAGAACAATATAAGATGTAAAGTCTAAATAAAAAATAAAATAAAATAAAAATAAAAAATCTGTTGAGAATTAAAATGATGCTATATGCAACTGCTGGATAAAAATACTCCAGATAAGTAACACAGCTGAGTAAAACCTACTGACAAAAAGGGGAGTTTGGCGTAACTTATTACACTTGAGTTGAGAATCCAGTAGTATATTAAGAAATAAAAAGTAATATCAATATAAGTAGTGATACTGTACATAAAGACTATTGCACGTAAGATTTCTCTAGACAAGAGCATCTGCCAAATGCATGTGAATGTAATGTAGTTAAACAAACCCACATCCTTACTTATGGTGTATCCGCCATATATTCAGTTTTCCCGTGGAGTCTGTGGTCTACCAGTCAGCCACTTCTGGATATTTTAGCGGACTGACAAATGTTTTAGTGGGGCTAGGCGATTTGGCCTAAAATAAAAATCTCGATTAATTGAACGTTTTAACTCGATTACGATTAATGAACGATTTTTTTTTTTCTTCGTAGTTCACTGACAAGTTTTGTACAGTAAATATGCCTACATATTACAAGTGAGAGATTTTTGAATGAAGGGTGCATTACTTGATTTTAAAATAATGGAAGGAAAGACACACTATCTACTATCTACTATCTATATTTTTAAAGGGAAAGTAATTGAAATAATCGACCTGGAAAAATTTGATTGATTATAGGTATTGAATGTCAATGTCGATTACTTTTCGATTAATCGCCCAGCCCTATGTTTTAGCATCCTTCTGACACTAATAATGGGCTAATCGAAAATTAGCATCATTTGGACCATAAGGACTCACTGTAATGAGTGACACAAACAACACATGTGCTTAGAGTGGGTGTGGTTTGACCATTGACTGTCCTCCAAGGCCATCTACCAAATTAATGGTCTTGATAATCTCCAAAAACAAACAAAAAATAAACAAAACATTACTCCAATCCTCATCACACAAACTGCAAAGACCTCATTATCTAAGATTTTGTCAAAGGAACATTACGCAACAATGTTTCTGTTCTTTGTATTATTTTAATAGTAGGCTGTTGTCCATCATGCACTTTTCTGCAGAACCCTCCAGGAGCAAGAGCCTGTCCACTTTCATTGGATATCTGTGATTTTTTTCCATCCGGATTGGTAGTGTGAGAAAATCACAAATCAAATCTCCTAACTGCTTGGATCATTAGTGTTATTTAGTGCAGCGTTTCTCAAACTATGGGCCGCGGACCGGTGCCGGTCCGTGAGAGAGTTCCTGCCGGTCCGCGGAGCCTCGCT